>CM073760.1:118925167-119525167 GCA_037127475.1 Arma custos | reverse complement strand
ATTAAAAATTTGTTAATCTAATAAAATTATCAGATATCATTCAAGACCAGTCAGAAAATCAAGAACTACAAAATAGAACAGGTTTAACAAAAAAAAACAACGTCTACTACAAAAAAATAAAAAATAAAGAAAAAATTTTACTATCTGAGGAATTTAGTATAAAATTCATACATAATGTACATAAAGATATGTGTCACATTGGCATAAAACAAATGCAAATGAAAATAGGCCCATGGTATACAGCAAAAAACCTAACAAAAAATATCAAAAATATCTGCAGCAATTGTGAGGTATGTATTAAAAACAAATCTAGAGGAACAACAAAATTCGGCCTCATGTCCCACTTAGGTCCAGCAACAAAGCCCTTCGAAATAATGTCGATAGATACGATAGGAGGTTTTGGTGGCTCAAGATCGACGAAAAAATACTTACATCTGTTGGTCGACCACTACACAAGGTATGCTTTCATACATAATTCAAAAACACAAAATGCAACGGACTTTATAAAACTAGTAAATGAAGTGATAGAAACAAGTGAAATCGGTACAATCCTTAGTGACCAATATGCAGGTATAAACTCCAAAGAATTTAAAATTTTTTTAAAAAGCCAAAAAATTCCTATAATTTTCACAGCAGTAAACTCACCATTTTCGAATGGTCTAAATGAACGCCTAAACCAAACCATCGTGAACAAAACAAGATGTAAATTAAACGAACGAACACAAAAAACGGCATGGACAACAATAGCTCGAGTGTGCATAGATAAATACAACAACACAGAACATTCCGTTACCGGTTTCACTCCCCGCTACTTGCTTGATGGTACAGACTTTAAAATCGTTCCAAGTGAATTGAAACGAGACATAACAAACAGAGATTGGATTAAGGATAAAGAAAAAGCGCTTCACAATACAATAAAATCACACAAATACAACAAACAACTATTCGACAAGCACCGAAAGGATCACGAGTTTAATGAAAACGATATGGTATACATAGAGAATGGAAACAAATTAAACAGGAAGAAACTAGACGAACTCAGAATTGGACCATATAAAATAATAGAGAAAATATCAAACTCGGTTTACAGGATCAACACAGGACATAGAAAAACCGATTCAAATCTATTCCACGTTTCAAAACTTATCCCTGTTTCTAAAGACAATCCCGAGTAAAGGATGTCTTATAACCAAATAAGTTATATTCCTTTGTGAATATTTTCGCTTCTGGGGGGGAGATGTAAAGAAAATGTATTTCTTTAATTTGAATTAGCGCGCCGCGCCAACGTAGATAATGCAGATGTTGAAGAGAATGATACTGGCGTTATCAGCAAGGAGGTTACGAGTGTGTTACCCAAGCAGTGAAAAGCTGGAAATGTTTTTTTTTTTAATTATTTGTTATTATAAAAGAAACAGAATCGACAGGAGAATAAACATTGATTGTCGTTTCTTTGTTTTACAGAGCAACACAACCTTGTTTCAATTGATTCCTGTCGTCCCTAAGAAACATTATATATATATATATATATATATATATATATATATATATATATATAAACATAAATATATATATATATATATAAACATAAAGTATTAGCAAGCAAATGACTGCAATGAATCTGCCTGCAAAACTAAGCTACGATGGCTATATACAGTGCGCTCATATTTTTCAACTGAATAGGCCTCACTAACGACCCCTGACGGACAAAAAAAAAAATACTATACCATTTTCATAAATCAGCAAGGTATTTTTTCCTACCAGTTTGTAATAAATTTTAAATTTATATTTATATTTAAAAAAAATGATTAATCGGTTTTAAAATTAAACAAGAGATGTAGATGGTCAAAAAATGTATCTAAGTGGGGGGTTTTACATTTACCTTTTGACCGGTATTAATGTCGAATAAACTATTTAGTTATGTAATATTTCTATAAGCGTTGTCCAATAACTTTTCATTTAGTCTCTTGTCGAGCTCGATCAGTTAAATAATATATATTTTTTTAAAAATGGCAAATAAAAAAGAAACTGTTCCTGACTCCTTCAAGCCATAACATAAAATATAACACTGTTTGAATTTTAATGAATAAATTATATAATGATTTTAAATTATAATGATTGAATAAATCATATTATTTTTCTTTACTGATTGTTATACATATAACCTCTACATTTCCATTGTTCTGCTCATAATACTAGGTTGCTCACGTACTTTCATAACACAGTACAGAATTACTTTACCTCGTATCAAATACCTATTTGAATAAAACTCTTTAAGGAGGAATCTAAGACAGTTGCCAAGGTAGTTCTATTGCCTAGC
This sequence comes from Arma custos, assembly GCA_037127475.1. NCBI lineage: Eukaryota > Metazoa > Arthropoda > Insecta > Hemiptera > Pentatomidae > Arma > Arma custos. The sequence continues at coordinate 119,522,850 of CM073760.1, read as the reverse complement.
TACCTGAACAATATTGCACACTGTAGCTCTGTATTAATAATATCAAAGTATATTTTATTATTAATTAGTTCAGAAAATAGTTGCATTACTCAGGAGTAGGTTGGCGTGTTGAGTACTGAGTTGCTATGCTCAAGCAGATAAATTATTTAATATGCCACGGATGGATCCTGTGATATTTACAGACCCTCCTGTGGTTCAACCAGCTTCAATAAAATGGATACTCACAGTTGGATTGAGCGAGATATTCGCAACAATTTAATGAATCCAAGATCCTTCATGGGTCGTATTGATACTAGTTTAAAAAATGAGTATTATTATTTGACATTTAAATCGAATATAAGACAGTAGATTATTTCAAAAAGAATTTCAAATATCTGTAGGGCAAGAAGTCTATAACAAGTTAAATACACGGAAAAAAAAGCCATAAATTGCCCCTCAGTGATCGTTCTGGGGCTCATCTAGCCTCTATAAACTGGATATTCTTTGTTGGGGACAATCACCTCACTGCACAACCGTTGTGCTAGAAATAGTATAGTTTCTACCATTTGCCAATGAACCCAGGAGTTTTCAAGGGTTGCGGGAGTTTACATTGGGGGAGCGAAGTGGCTCAGTGGTAGTAATTCCATGCCAGAAATCCTGGTTCAAATCACGCTGCAGGCAAGACTTTTATTTAGTCTGTTTGCAGCCGGAGATGAATCATATAGGATCTAGGACCCTCCTGGGGCTCACCCAGCCTCTATAAATTATTATAAAAATAGGGTACCCAAAATAAGGGGGGAAAACCTGGCGGTTGAGGGTGACCTAGGACAAGTCACCTCCTTGCAGAACCGTTTTCCATGAAACAGTACAGTCTCTACCATCTACTGAACCCCAGACCCAAGACACTTGCTTTATTTGTCTTCAGTTATAATGCTACCTCACTCATTAGCGTAATTATGGAACAATGAGATGAATCCAAACTATTCAACCTACTCGATCGGGAATATAGTCACAATACAAATGAGAAGGATTTTATAAAAAATATTTCCACGATTGCTTATTTAGACATATGGCAGCTCTTAACTCAATCCATCAATGGAGGCTTGCTAACAACGATTTGAATCGAACCTTTGGCTGCCCTAAAACATTTAATAATAGTTGATAACTTCAAACTATTAAATTCTAAATTTTGTATCAAGATAAATAAGATTTCTTGTAACGAATTTATTTATACCGTTCGTGAAAGTTCGACGAAATAATCTGGCGATGGCATTCCATGAAGTATCAATCAATACGACACTCTGTAAAGGTGACTGAATCTATTGTGAGCTGCGAGCGGAGTCTTTGATGTCTTCACATCCTTTCTATCGGCTACGTCGGGCCTTGCGAGAGCTCTTGTATAATATTTGATGTATGATGTGAGAGAAAGATAAAAATATAATACAAATATATTAATATAAAAAAACCCTGTAACACTACTATCCGAATGGTTCTGGGGTCCTAGATCATGCTCAACCGCCAGATTTTTCCCTCTTATTTCGGGTACCCGCTAATAGAGGCTGGGTGAGCCCCAGGATGGTCCTAGATCCCATATGATCCGTCTCCGGCCGCTAACAGATTAAATTAAAGTCTTTCCAGCAGCAGGATTTGAACTAGGATTATCAGCATGGCAACTCAGTGCTCTATCACTGAGCCATTCCGCTCCTCATATTAATATAAGCATACATATTCTAAAATTCAGTCTTATATTCTGTACATACAGTACAAATATATACATTTTTTTCGCGGACAGGTAATTTTAAAATTATTTTAAACTCCGAAAACTCAACTCTCGAACAAGACGTTGGAAGTTAAGAATGCCTCTTCTACGTTAGTTTATACATAGATACTTATAAATAATTACATATAAATATATTGAATTCTTCCTTTCTGTGTGAATTTTTAAAATAAAAATTGTAACAAGTAATATTGGAATAAGTTAGAAAAAAATCTTAATTCTGGGACAACGTCGTATTGTGGTATTGAGAAAAACATTCCTGATTACAATTTCTTGCATGCAGTGATAACATATTGTAATCAGTTGATTGCAACTGAAATATTCATTCGTACCATCCCTGAATTCATTTTAATTCGTTTCGTTGTTGGGTCTGTATTTGCGTTTCTTCGTTCGTTTTTTAACTTTAGTTTTAAACTCAAAAACAGTTGGAATAAAATATTGGCAGAATAATAAAATATTGTACATAGGATTTTTGTAGCTTATCACTCTTTGTAGTTTATCACTTTGATCAGAGTAATTGGTACTTTATATCAAATCTATAACCATTTTATAACTAATAATAATGGAAGGGAGCAAAATGGCTCAGTGGTATAGCGCTGAGTTGACCTGACGAAGTTTCCGAGTCCAAATCCCACTACCAGCAGAATTTATTTAATCCTTTAGCGACCAGATATGAATCCTTAGGGGTCTAGGACCTTCCTAGGGCTCACCCAGCCTCTATTAAGTGGGCACACAAGAAAGGAGTAAAATCTGGAGGTTGAGCATGATCTAGGACAAACCACCTCCCTGCACAACTATAGCCCAAGAAACAGTGCAGTCTTTATCACTTACTGAACCTAAGACGGTTTGTTGTTCAAAATTTTTTTTTTTATTACAATGGACTTCCAATTTATAACATTATCTGATAATATTAAATTGATCTCTGCTTGACATTATAATAATACTTTTAAAATCAACATAAAATATATTTTTTCTTCATGTATCTTCGATTATTTTGAATATGATAAACCATAATTTTCTATCTCATTTGAAAATTTTTTTTTTAATTAGTAAATTAAACAGAATTTCTGAATGTTTGTTTGAGTCTCGAATAATTTTTTGAAAATGTAATAAATAGAATTTCTGTTGTATAATGTTTTCGTTAAAATATTACATCGGAACACAATAAAAAGTGCAAGTTCTAAATTAATTATAATTTATTTAAATTTAAAGTATAAACATTTTTATTAAACACCGTTTTAAGCCGCCCTTATTCAGTTCCACCTTTATAAAAGAAAGTTTTATCGACGAAAAATGTCGAGAAATATAATAAATCTTCAAATATTGTATAAACGATGTCGTTCGCTAGGTAAATGTATTTTTAATGACAGGAGAAGAGAAAGGACCAAACGGGCACAAAAGCGAAATCCGATATTGAGTCTTAATAAGAAGGACTTCCCTTCGTCTCGAAGTCACTACTAACGAAATGAGGAAGCCATTAAAATGATATTGTAACTGTTAAATACATAAAAAGGTAAATAAAATAAACAAAATGTATTGTAAAACTTATATTACTATAATATAGGCCAAGTGAGAACCACATAAGATGCGGTAGCATAACTTCCTTTCTTCAAAACTTAATAATTGTCTAAATAATTTTTTTTTTTATATAATACAGGCACATGCCTAAAGTTTTGTTTTATAAGCTTTGAATAAGAAATCATTTAGGTGATATACCCCGTGCTCCATACACTGAGTTAACCGATTTCTTGCGATGTTCAAGACTTTTACCAGCATAGCAGGCGTTATTTTGGCAATTTCTTCCTGGATGTAGAGTTCTTGGACGGTTCACATAAGCACGGCATTAAAGAAAAAAAACACAAAGGGATAAATCTGGAAAGCGGGCTGGCAACTCAACAAATTGCCACTAATTGAGATGAGGTGCTCTGGGAAGATCCTCGCAACGTCCTTCGATGATGGCGGGTGAGCTGTCGGCACATATCTTTATTGTCCTCTCGCCCGACATCGAGACCACTAGCGCTCCGCTACATCAACCGACAGAAGGAGTGCATTAAAAAAAAAAAAAAGGAAAAAAAGTTATGCAGCCGTACCCTAAATAAAATGCACAGAAAAACAGATGCTGTATTTTGTAGCTTTTCCTTTCTTCTTCTGGTTCTAATTTAAAACGCACATCTTTGTAATGAATTGATTCAAAGTAGCTTTCGTCACTCGAAGATAAAATTTCAATTGATTTATTTTTTAACATTAAGCCAGTGATAAAGTTTCGTGACTACTATCGATTGGTCAGCTACTCGTAAATGTCAACCTAGCCAAACGAACTAGTGTCGGTTTTAAAAATATGCTTTTCCAATTCGTTGGAAAGCGGAGTGCATTGCATATATTTTTTGGGGGCGTAATAGCCGGTTTCTCTAGACATGTAAAACCCTGTACCACTACATGCCATGGAAGGTCATGGATTCAGACCTAGTAGAGAATGTACTGTTTCTTGGACAACGGTTGTGGAGATAAGTGATTTGACCAAGAAACCGGGACGTTCCGAACCGCAACTCAGCGCTCTACATCTCAACCATCCCTATATATATATATATATATATATATATATATAGAGAGAGAGAGAGAGAGAGAGAGAGAGAGAGAGAGAGAGGAATGGGATGGCTGATATATATATATGTTGTGAATATCTGTACTAATTTAGTTTTAAAAAGAAAAAATTGACTACTCTAACTACGACTAACTACTCTTTTTGATCTTCATAAAGGCTATCGATTCTCCGAGGGTATCGATTTAATAAACTGTGATCTCTTACAACACTATGTCTATAAATTTCCCTACTAATGCTCTAGCCATTATCGTTGCTTTGGCAAATATTCACTGAAAAAAAAAATAAAGGAATGTAGCAGACTAGTAATTCGGGCGGACACGAAGACCATTAGAGCCTTCAGGTTAGGAAGAGGAGACGGGTCTTAAATCAGGACCTGCTCTAGGGCTTCATTATCACCTCGGAGGGCTTCCTCGTCATCCGGTCGTTACAGGATCACCGAGGAAATGATCCTGCCCTGTCTGGAATATCCTGTAAAAGGATAAATAAGGATCAAGAAGAGGGGGAGATAATGGTTGTTCCTGCTGTGCTTTATGTTTGGGACGGTTAGAAAAAAACATTAACATAGGTAAGATAGCTTTTTGTTTAAACAAATTTAGTTTCCATACATTAGATATGTATTTTATGAAAAAGTATAATTAAAACTTAGTTTTCTACATTACAAGAGCCAACATATATTATTATACAAAGATAAGTTTATATGGAAATGGAGCAAGCCTGAGAATTTCAGGGTTTACCATATGTGCCTTAGTTATTCTGTTCATTTCTATGTTTAATGAATTATGGATATACCTTCTGGTTAATTATTCGATAACTTTAAAATATTACTCCGGAAATATTTCTGATGCTTATTTGAAACAAAAAAAAAACTGTACCACTACCATTCATGGAATGTGAATAGAAATGGTAGGGACTATATTGTTTTCAAGCCAACTGTTGTGCAAGTAGATAATCTGTTAGAGATCTCGTCCAACCCTCAAGATGTGCTCAAGGACAGTCTTCAAGCCGAGAACTAGAGGTCAATAATCCAGCAAACTAAGTTCTGAGCTATGCACTTCCTATTTGAAAGATAAAATTAAATAAAGCATAATTAAAGTGAAATAAAATAAATCTAGACACCAAAGTCTAATTGCTTTTGACTATTCGCGATCTGGACAGCTCAGTGTATAGAGCGCTGAGTCGCTTTTCGGAAGGTCTCGAGTTCAAATTCGTCAGTGGCAGATGAACCTTTTTATTCAGTTATAGATGAATCCTGTGGTATCTGCAGGTCCTTATGGGGCTCATTCCGCTTCAATAGAAAAACCTGGTTGTTGAGCGCGTTATTGGACAAAACATTTCTGCGAACCCTTGGTTTAGAAAGTCCAATTAGTGTCTATGGTCGCGAGTTTGCAGCCCGACAGGTGGTCTTCAGTTTTAAAAAAAGGAAAACAAGATCCTTGGATGTGCCGTTCGGGGCAAAGTAAAGGGTTGGTCTCAAGCCAACTGCAAGTGTAAGTAAAACATTTAGTACTCACACTGAAGCAAATTCAGATTAGCCAGAATTGCATAAAGTGACCTTTACTAAATAAACGATCAATAAGTGCTCTTGCTAAAATACTTACTGAGAACAAGACCATCATGGGTCGTAGCTGTACCGACTTTGGACTATTTAGATATTAATTTAATATTCTTTAAGGATATTATTCGCTCCAGATGAAACAGATAACAGAAGAGCCCAGTTTTGTAAAGTTGATGAAACTCATCTCCCAAAGTTCCCTACCCGATGGAGTGTATCAAGAGGCGTTTCTACTTCCCGAACCTGGCGATCTTTCTTGATAACAGTTTTCAAATTAATTTTCTTCCCGTTAAATATATTAAAGTTAGCTACTTCACGAGTTCGTGAGCCTGTACCCGGAAAATAATTAGGAACTGATCTTATGGAAATTAATTACAAAAGTTCACCTGTAACAGGTAGCTAGGGGATTGAGGAATCTTACTCGAGTTACCCTTTCATAAATATCATTTTTAAATAGATTTAAATTTAAATTATCGATATTATCTATTCTCATCACCTCTTATCTCACTTTAAACATAATAATAAGGCATATTTTTTATTAATAAAAGGTTTGAACTTTTAAAAGTAGTATGACAACGGTTCTTTAATGCTAGATGAAGCTGAGAAACACATCTTTAACAACGATAGACGATGAACCATTAAGATCTAGTTTAGTTGTGTCTATAGCATACTTCATAGTGGACAAATACTTCATAGTATACTCGGTGGTTTTGAACCGAAAGTACAGATATATATATATATATATATATATATATATATATATATATATATATATATATCATTTTATAATTTATATTATAACGATACAACAACTAAATGTAATAATGTATGATACAGAGGACACGAGCAAAGGCAAGTTGAGAAACTACCCACTGGTAGTATTCAAATAACAAATCCAACTTAAAAAATCACGACGCCAACTTCTTTTAAAACGCCTCTGAGGATTATCGGGAATTGAAGAAGTAGCTATGTTTGAAACTAGTGGGTTTGATTGGGAATGAAGTTTATCATGAAAGGATTTAAATTGGGTTCGGGCCAAATCAGCAAATGGGACTGAGTCGTTATGGATGATTTTATTCGTAAACAAATAAAGAGCATTGGGGATTATACGAAAGATTTTGTATACTGAACTTGAAGACAATATTTTAATTCATAATTTAAAGATAAGATTATAATTTTTTCTGTTTAATATTTCTTACAATAATAATAATAAATTTATACTTCAAACGCCCAGCTTCGGTATTGGCTATTACATAATAAAACGTCAAACTTAGACCACAAGTGGTATTGTAAATTTTTGCTGGTCTCGCAATATTCTAAAATACGCTTCTAAAAATTACATCACGTCCAGGCACTAAATATCTTAGCAGTGAGATATGAAACAGCAATTCCAAGGAGACAAATAAATCTTTCTTCTCATGTTGTATTACGCTTCTTAAACTATACAATATTCAGGCTTCTGTACAACACAAATCATAATAAACGATACAAACATTACTATTACAATGAAGGGTCTTGGGATCAGAACACGGGAGGGACTATCTTAGAAAACGGTTTTGCATGGCGGTGATTTGTTCTAGATCTCACTCAACCGGGTCTGTGGATACTAGAAGATCTGAAGATCTCACAGGGTCCACTCATGTCCGTTGTCAGGTTAAATAATTTACCTTGTAGTGCTGAGTCTTAGCAACTCAGAATTCTACCCACTGACCTACCACGATCTCCTAATTTAAAAAAAATTGTACAACTACAATTTGTAAAGTGTCTAGGGTTCAGTACATGGTAGATACTGTACTGTTTCTTGGACAACGGTTGTGAAGGGAGGTGATTTGTCCTAGATCACGCTCAACTGCGAGGTTTCCTGCTTATTTTGGGTACCCACTTTTTAGAGGCTGGGTGAGCCCCAGGAGGGTCCTAGATCTCATAGGACCGCCTCAGGCTGCTAATAAATACCAAATTGGGTATTTACCAATAAATAACCAAAATAATAATACACATAAATAATGCATGCTGATTTCCCGCCAATAGCACATTGTTGGTGCCCCTTTGGACTGTCAGTTTGGAATGGATCTTCGTAAGTCCAGATGGGTCTTATGATTGTCATTTATACGAGTATTTAATAACTAATTGGGAGCTTTTAAAGATTGTCTAATAAATGTTGAATAAGCCTGAAACGGTGATCAACAATAGTTTAAATTATAAAAAATAATGCATCACCGGAAATGAATGCAAAGTTCTAGAATATTTTCTTAATTCACAGTGTCATATTCAGACACAAATTTGTCACGTATTTCCATTAAAATAATTGTGATATAGACATTCCTTACTTTCATTAAAAAAAACAAAACAATTTATATGCTCGGCCTCGAAGCAGGTAAAAGGCAGGAGATTCGCTTCAAGGATTCTACTATAATTGTAACTTTCGTATAAAAATCTCGCATTTTCGAAATAACCCAAGATCAAGGATAAATACCTTTTTAACGTTTCTCTGAAGGATGATAGAAGGTGAAAGGTGTTGTTGAAATTCACGATTATATCATCCTTATCAACATGTTGTTTATAACATTTTTAAATAATTACAAAAATACGGTAATCACAGTGAAGCGACTAGATTAAATTTTTTGTCCAGTCTTTATTCTTCTTTTTCCAATGGACCAACAAACTATTACTGCCTTAGGTGCATCATTTTTTGTTTCGATTATCAGTATTCTAAATACTGATAATCGAAACAAAAATGTTCGAGGAAGAATATTGTTTTATATGGTTTAATTATAGTCATTGGCAACTTTACATTTTTTCATCATTTATCAAACATATATATGACTTTTTTTTTTTAGAAAAAAAATCAATAATAGAACTAGAAAAAAAAAACTGATATTATAACTTGGTATGTATCTTATACATTATTATTTCAATGTTGGGTGTTATTATGTTATTTTCTATATTACTTAAACCTAACCTATACCACTACAAACCATGAAGGATCTGTACATGGTAGAGACTGTACTGTTTCTGGGACAACGGTTGTGCAAAAATTGAGTTGAAGTGTCTTAGATCACGTTCAACCGCCTGATTTTCCTCCTTATTTTGGGTACCCACTTTATAGACTCTGGGTGGGTCCCAGGAGGGTCCTTAATCCCATAGAACCCACCTCCTGCCACTAACAGATTATATAAAATCCAGCGGGATTTGAACCCAGAATCTTCGGCATGGCAACTCAGCGCTCTACCACTGAGCCACTCCGCTCCCTTGTACAGTACTTAAACATTCTGAAAATATAACAAACTGTAGACAAAATAAGCTCTCTTTTTATAATATTTGGCTTGGAATGGAGTTATCTTACTAATATTATAAATGTGAAAGTTTGTATGTTTGTCTCTCTTTCACGCTATATAAAACTACTGGACAGATTTGGATGAAACTTTACAGTAATATAGGTTATAAACCAGAATAACACATAGGCTATAGCAACCGCGGATTTAGGGGGGGGGCGCACGGGGGCAGGTGCCCCCTCCCCCCGACAGTTTTATAGGAACTGTGGAGAATCCATTATAGTACATAATTAAAGGAAAATAACATGATCATAGTTGTTAAAATATTAGAAAGAACAAGAGTGAAACTATTTGTTTTGATATACTACTAATCTTACTAATATTATAAATGTGAAAGTTTGTATGTTTGTCTCTCTTTCACGCAAAAACTACTGAGTTCAGTGAGTTAATGGGAAAGATTCTCAGTTTAAAGCTTCAAATGTCCGAAAATCATTTAAACGAAACAAGAACAATACTACAAAGTACCATAAATCTTACTAATATTATAAATGTGAATGTTTGTATGTTTGTCTCTCTTTCACGCAAAAACTACTGAACAGATTTGGATGAAACTTTACAGTAATATAGGTTATAAACCAGAATAACACATAGGCTATAGCAACCGCGGATTTATGGGGGGTCACGTGCCCCCCCGACAGTTTTTAGTGTGCTATGGAGAATCCATTATTATACATAATTATAGGCAAATCACATGATAGTTAAAATAGCAGAAAGAACATGAATGAAACTATTGTTTTGATATTTTAATAAACTTTTGAAATCTTTCTATAGATACTACAAGTTTATTTGTAAGTTACTGATGATTTTTCCCGTCTGCCCGTTGGTCCCCCCAGAAAAAAATCCTTGGCCTACAATTTAAAATAATTTGTAATTTGTTCATAATATAATGATAAACATCAAGTAAGTCGGATAAGATTCTGCCCTCTGAGTAGCTTGCTCACGTGTTTCTTACTCGCAAAATCTACATATTTTTGCTGAACGGTACATATCAAGTAACATATTTTACAGGAGTATATTGCAGTAGGTGTAGGACCACCAAAACTAAAAACACATCTATAAATTACCTACATAGTACATTATTCTAATCCTTTTAGTTATTATTTCTCGCTGCTGCCGTACGACAAGTTAAACCGTTATACTGAGTAATCCTTTTCAATTAATTCAATAACATTACATAATAATCCTTTATTGACACAAACAACAGTAAACTTCTGTCTGTCCCGTTTAGTAGGTTTCACGGCTGTGAAATTTGATATGGATAATCTCATGCCTAGAGAAGGACATAGGCTACTTTTTATCAACACGCCACACAGGCGAAGTTTATATAAAACTGTAACCTGATTGACTAATACACCCAGCGGTCAACACACAGCTGAAACCACTGAACTTAGCATCTTGAAATTCGCTGATAGGTTCTTTGTATAGCTTAAATGAGAACTAAGAAAGGAATTTGGACAATTCCACCCCAAGGGTTTCCCCTTTAATATAATAGGGGTTCAAAGATTGTATGGAATCCGTCAGTTTTGAAGATAGACATCTGAAATTTTGGATGTACCAGTAACTTATAGTCACAAAAAATTAAATTGTTTATTTAAAATGATCTGTCACGAAATTCTATGTGGCAGACCAAATTCCACGCGAGCTAAGCCGCGGGCAAAAGCTAGTAATATAATATAAGCAATATTTATAGCCAAGTCCTGTTTTAGCCACTTAGCACTACGAGAATGACATGATTCCTTCCGAGGGTCCAGAAATATATCAGCCTTTTTGATAGAATACTAAGATTTATTTTTCAATAAGAATAATTACAACCCCTACCATCTTTAACACACGGTTACTTTAAAAAGGTTTAAACATTAATATGTAAGAATTCTTGCATCATGCTTTTTTTTAAACCACTTCTAATTGAACGAAAATTAGGGGCATATTACTGTAAACTTTATAACCTCAATTTTTCCCTGTATATTTTTATTTCAGGCCAATTGTTTTTGAGAAGATGCGTATTAATCGATTTGTAATTAACACCAATATCCATGTTTGCATTAGATACCTGTGATGTTTAGCTCTAACAAAACTCACTAACAAAGGCTCTATCTTGAGGCCTCGAAAACTCCTATAGTTGTCCCTTCTAGACAAGCGGCCGTAAACATCCTCCTTAAGTGGAACTAATTAAAGCAGCGACTTTAAATAGAACTGCGCAAGGACCGCGCACGCCGCAGTAACTTACAGCTAATGGGCTCTTAGCGCAAGTGTTAGCAGCACTGCTGTAGTATGGGTTATTAATCTCTATCGATGTGGACGACGTCGAATAGTTTTAATCTATTTATCAAACGTACAGTAATTAGATCAATTAATAATATGTAATTATAAATGCTATTAGACATTCAAATATTTTTATAATGTAAATTAACCCGAAATATTAGCTTCGTAGTTAGACTTTCAAAGATATTTTTTTAAGTGAAAACTTCTTTAGGTATACTTAGCGACTGACGGATTCTATACAATCTTTAGACCTTTATTATAATAAAAGGGAAACCCTTGGGGGTGGAATTATCCAAATTTCTTTCTTAAATTATACAAAGAACCTATCTGCAAATTTCAAGACGCTAAGTTCCTGATTTGCCTTTAATTATGTACTATAATGGATTCTCCACAGAACAAAAAAAACTGTTGGGGGGCACGTGCCACCGTGGCCCCCCTAAATCCTTGCTGTAACTTATGTGTTATTATGATGTATAACCTATATTACTCAATAATTTTCATCCAAATTCTTTTAGTATTTTTTTCGTGAATGAATAGCAAACATACATACAAACTTTCGCTGTTATAATACTATTTAGTAGGGTAGTAGGATATCAAAACAATAGTTTCACTCATGTACTTTCTGTTATTTTAACCACTATTATCATGTGATTTGCCTTTAATTATGTACTATAATAGATTCTCCACAGTACCTAAAAAACTGTCGGGGGAGGGCATGTGCTACCGCCCCCCCCCCCACAAATCCGATCTAGCTGTAGCCTATGCGTTATTCTCATATATTACTGCAAAGTTTCATCCAAATCCGTTCAGTAGTTTTTGCGTGAAAGAGAGACAAACATACAAACTTTCGCATTTATAATATTAGTTCGATTATTTTTAATAATTGTTATTACTTTTTAAATATTTTTGTTTTGGAGAGACAAATGTATATAACCATTGTTCGAGGTGTCAAATTATGCAAAAATCAGACTAATGTTAATAATTTAAATGATTCAGGCCCCATATGTTCCATCTCCGGCTGCCAACAGACTAAATAAAAATCTTGCCTGCAACGGTATCTGAACAAGGTTTTTCGGCATGGCAACTCAGTGCTCTACCACTGAGCCACTGCGCTCGATATGCGCTATACACATATGAATATCGCTCCTTCAAAAGAACATCTACATAATTATTAAAATTATGTTAAGCTATTAAATTTTATTATTAACGCCTAACGACCATACTCCAAACCAACTCCGATATTCGAAATTGTACAATTGTTCATTTAATTATGCAAAACACAATTATAATGATTTATTGCGATATTCATGCTGGATTATTTCTTCTCAAAACAGCATTTGAAGAAATGGAGTTGAATTAATGAAATTAAGAGGTTGATAACCAATTTACATTCTATATCCAATTACTTCATAATTAGTAATTTTATTCATGAATAAAGTAATAAAAAACTTTTATACAAGGAATAAAACTCGGAATTCGATTCGTTATTGAAGAAGGGACTGCGACTTTTTCTTTGCTATCTTCTTTCTTGGATAATAAATATTCAAAGAGAACTCAGAAGGATAGAATTGTAAATAAATTCAGAAATGTCTCTCGAACTAACGACAATATAATGGCTTCTGAATATTTAACAACATGGATATTTGGATTTTCTTTTTCTTTGTTAAATATTTTTTTCCTTTTTTTGTAAATTCTAGACGAGTGAAAAACTTGTAGATCTAGTTTTTATAGCGATGATAAGAACAAATCAACTATGGAATTCGTCTAAAAATTATTATTTCTTTCTCTGTACTAAAATTAGTGGATGGCTTTTGCTCGTGAGCCCTACAAGAATGCAATAACACTATAATAATAATAACAATATACATATTTGCTTATTGATTAATGTGGAAATGATAATTTCTGTATACAACAGAATAGTTTTTAGTGATGTAATATTTAAACGGCGTTTCCTAGCAACGTGTTTTGGAACTACCTTTTGTTTTGTCTTTTGTCGTGCTCGATCTGTGAAATCATAAATATTTTTTAAAAAATGGCTGAACGCAAAGCTACTGTTCCAGGCTTCTTTAAGCCGTAACCCAAAATATAACAATCTTTATATCTAAATGGAATGGCGTCGATTTAAAAAAATAAAGCAAGCTACATGTACTTGATGAGCTACAATCTATAACGTTGGGAGCAGCCTGGCTCTGTGGTAGATCGCTGAGTTACCGTGGCGAAGGTCCTGGCTTCAAATCCCGCTCATTTGAAATATTTTAATTAATCTGTTAGCAGCCGGAGATGGATCCTGTGAGTTCTAGGACCCTGATGGGGCACGCCCCCCAGCCTCTATAAAGTGGCTACCTAAAATAAGGGGGAACAATGTGGCTATTGAGCGTGATCGAGGACAAATCACCTCCCAGCACAACCGTTGTCCAAGTCAGTACAGTACACTCTCAGTCTCTACCACGTACTGAATCCCGGGTTGTAGTGGTATAGTTTTTTTTTCTTCTTAAACGATAAGTAGGTAGTGTAGAAATGGGCAGTTGCATAATTAGTAAAATGGGGCTACTATATACATTTTTTTTTAATAAATTGCTGATTTATTTTTGAGTTTTGGTCAAATTTAAAAAAAATGATCATACCAATTCAATAACCATCTATGGCTCATCACTACAGGACAAACCATGGTTCGCCACTGCTGATATCGTATTAACATTATGACAGTATCCATCTTGACATAATCAACTGGTGTAGGACTTGCCTTATCAGGTTTGACAAGACAGTAGGAGGAACTGTTATGATACTGACAGCCAGTATCAGGTTAGTTGCCATGGCTACTTACATGCTTTGACTGAACTGTCACAGTGCATACGTATTCAGCTTCCATACCATGTGTTCCTAATTGTATCAACCTCTCTGATGAATGTTGTTTTTAGATTATTATCATTGTTATTTTTCGAAAAATCATTAAAGTATATTTATTTGTATATATTATGTAACTAGATAGTTCAGTAAGTTAATGGGAAAGAATCTCAGTTTAAAGCTTCAAATGTCCGAAAATCATTTAAACGAAACAAGAACAATACTACCAAGTACCATAAATCTTACTAATATTATAAATGTGAATGTTTGTATGTTTGTCTCTCTTTCACGCAAAAACTACTGAACGGATTTGGATGAAACTTTACAGTAATATAGGTTATACATCAGAATAACACATGGGCTATAGCAAGCGCGGATTTAGGGGGGGGGGCGCACGGGGGCAGGTGCCCCCTCCCCCCGACAGTTTTATAGGAACTGTGGAGAATCCATTATAGTACATAATTAAAGGAAAATAACATGATCATAGTTGTTAAAATATCAGAAAGAACAAGAGTGAAACTATTTGTTTTGATATACTACTAATCTTACTAATATTATAAATGTGAAAGTTTGTATGTTTGTCTCTCTTTCAAGCAAAAACTACTGAACGGATTTGGGTGAAACTTCACAGTAATATAGCCTATACATCAAAATAACGCATTGGCTATAGCAAGCGCGGATTTAGGGGGGCGCACGGGGGCAGGTGCCCCCCTCCCCGACAGTTTTATAGGAACTGTGGAGAATCCATTAAAGTACATAATTAAAGGCAAATTAGGAATTTAGCATCTTGAAATTTGCAGATAGGTCCTTTGTATGATTTGAGAAAGAAGTTTGGATAATTCCACCCTTATTATAATAAGGGTTCAAATGTTGTAGAAAATCCGTCAGTTTTGAAGTTAGACATCTGAAGTTTTGTACGAGTAACCTATAATGAAAAAGATTAAATTATTTAAATAATTAAATTATTGTTAAAAAGCACTGTCAAGAAACTTTATGCGGTAGTCCAAATTCTATGCGAGCGATGCCGCGGGCAAAAGCTAGTTAATAATAAAATAGAAAGATTTATCTGAATTTAAAATTCTTCTTTACAATATATAATATACAATAACAAGCAGTATTAATACAAATTATACAATTTATTATTAGTGTTATATAAGAATTATTGGTTAGCAAAAAAATCTCCAGTGCCCAAAATCGCGCGTTCGCAGGCCAGCAGGTTGCCTGGATAATTACCCCGAAAATAAACCTAAATATTACTCCCTCTCACCCAGTGTTGAATAGGAAGGTGGCCATACAATTTTTTAAAGGAGTTAAAAAAATCCTTGGTTACGTCATCCTTCTGAAGGTACGTAAAATGGAGGTCCTTATTGTTGCAAAATAATAAAATTCTAAAACAACATTAATCAAAGAGGCATATCAAAACGCATTCTTCTTACGAGCCTGTCCGCTTAAGAAGTATATTTCTTCTGTGAGATATAAGGTTGACATTTTGATATCTAAGATCTTATTGGCCGAGAAGCATTAATCAAGCGTTTAGTGATCTTATTCGACAGCCAGTTCCATCATTCTGTCCAATAATAGCTTTTTAATGGATGATATCAATTCTCATCCAACCAATAGAAAAACGGATTGTAGAAAATTTTCTTAAATGACAAATGGAAAAATAAATACTTGAATGTCTTTCATAACAATATCTTTGACATTGATTTTTTTCCGTTTAATTGTTTAAAGAATATTCATTGGCAATATTTTGATTAAATATATAACGCTAACGCAACGTGATGCCGCTAAGTTGATTGAAGCCCCTAGGCTACAACAAACAAGTGAAGCCTATGTAAGGGGCCCTCCTGATTTGGAGGGAAAACCTGGCAATTTAGGTGATCCATGACAAACCACCTCCCTGCACAACCGTTATCCCAGAAGCACTACAGTCTCTACCATGTACTGAACTCGTGGGTTAAAATGGCACAACGTATTATTAATTAATATCAAAACAATTATTTCCATGGAAACTAAGTAGTCAATTTTATAATTTATTATAACATGATTTACTGTTTTGTCAAAAGTCTTATTTCTGATTTTAATAAAACTGTATCTCATTTTGTATACAGATCTGATTTTACTGCATTGTGTCTATTAAAATTTATCACCTAAAAGGTTGTTCATGTTCCGCCTTATATTTTAATACGTAAGAAAGGAGGTAGCTTGGTGCATGGAGCGCTGAGTTGCTGAGCTGACCGATTCCGGGTATTACAGATAAGTTATTTAATCTATTAACGACCATAAATGGATCCTGATTGATCTGCAGAACCTTCTGGGGCTCACCCAGCCACAATATAACTGTTTTCTTTTTTGGGGGAATAATTTTGTGGTCAAGGATAGTCCTGTATAAATCACCTCCCTGCATAACCGTTGGAAAGTGTATAGTCTCTACCATGTTGTCGAACCCAAGTACCTTCTTGGGTTTTAGAGGTACAGTTTTTTTTTGTTTTCTTTTTTAAAATGTGTCGTGTAGAACAAACTTATTGCTTGTCTGCTGCCTACTGTCTCATGTGAAGTAGCTTGGATTGAAGTTCAAAATGAAATCTCCGCGGAAACTTTTCTCTTAGGAAAAGATACGAGGAACCGAAGAGAGGTTCTTCAGGATATAATAGTCCTGATAGAGTCCTTTCTTGTCACTCTTACAAAGGCCCTTTCCTCACTTTTCCACGGTTCGTCCTAATTTCACATTCTGTTATGGTCACTGGTTCACTTTCACACACATACTCTCTGTTTTCCTTAAAGGTTTTTTTTTATTTTAGATTAATTTATTGATATTTACAACTGCAATAATATTACAACAAGTAAATCTGCTAATATGAACAAATGCCATGAAAAAAAAACACTTGTGGAGAAACTACGCATCGGTAGCACTCCAATAAAGTTCTATAGTAGAAGGTCTCGAGACCATCTTCTTTTCAGACGCCTCGGAGGGTTATCAGGAATATTATGGGAAGCAAGTTGAGAGACTAGCGGATTCAATTGTGTATGGAGCTTGTCATTGAAGGGTAGGTATCTAGTTTGGGCCAAATCAGCAACATTTGGGATCTTAAGATCATGATGGATGAGTTTGTTTGTGACATTATAAGGAGCATTGAGGATTTTACGAAGGATTTCGGATTGTAAGGATTGGATACGAGATGAATTGGATGGTGTAGTAGAGCTCCAAAGCTCAATCCCGTATGTCCAAATAGGTCTGATAACTGCCATGTAAATGATTCTTTTGTAAATAATTGGGAGCATGGAACGTTTGTTCAGTAAATTTTGAAGTAGGCGAAAACGTCGAGCAGTGTCTTGTCTTTTCAGTCTTGTATAAATTCTTATAGGTAATTGGTTTTAATTTTGATTCGCTCTTAACAGTTTAAATTCGACTTACTTAACAATGTTTACATCTATTAATGATTATCTCTACAGAAAATGCTGGTCAACATTTGTTTTATTATTATATTATATTCCTTAAAATTATACCAAAGATGTTACAGTGTAGTGCTACAGGTTTTTTTCTCTTTATGCATTATTTTATTGAAAATTATTTTCCAGTCCATTAACTCACGAATCATATGGTTTTATTATATGTTATTTAAAATATACACAAACATACATGGATATATATATATATATATATTATTTTTTTACAACAAAAAAAAAACGCTCTAAGCTCCTAATTAATTACAAAAGTCGCATAAACATGACAATCATTAGGCCCATCTAGACCTACGGATTAGAGCGTAGTGGATCCACTAAGCCATTGAATTCCTCTCGTATTCAATCCTTACATCTTGTATCCTTGCAGACCTAAGCCCTATTTAAAATCGTCAATGCTCCTTATCTTGGTACCAACAAATTCATCCATAATGACCTCAATGTCCCATTTATGACTGACTTAGCCCGAACCAGATATCAGTCCTTCCATGACACTCTTTATTTCCTCCCAAAACTAATGGTTTCAAGCCTTGCAATAATTCTATTTTCGGCCTTTACCTTCATTTGTAGGAAGGGCACCTAGTTAGCTCCTTGTGTTTTAGGTCTTCTGTACTGAAATTTCATTTTAAAAAATTGACTAGACATTCATGCCATCATATTGTGCAAGAATCCCATGATATATGATAACCCAAAGATACCTTTGAACTGATCTCAATTTATTAATCGACTGAATTCAATGGATCAATAGAATATCAGACCTTAGAGTTAATAAATACAAGGAACTTGTGAAGAGGAACTGGATTAGCTGCCATAAGGGCCATAACTAAGATAGATAAAGGAACGAGGAACCAAAGTGTTATTTGTAGTTCCATTTGTAACTGTCACTGATGGAACCCGTTACGAAATGTAATGTTACGTAACCGGAATAACGGCAGATACTGTCGCCTCGCATCCATTTGTCATTAAGGCTTCTGTGAGTTTAATAATAGACGCAGGAATAGCATTATAAACAAGTCTAGTACTTATAAGAACTTATTTGCTATTATGCATTTGATTGGAATAAACCCTGAAGGGTCTGTTGTGAAGTTGTGCGATTGTGATTGTTCATTTAACGTCACTTTATGCTGCTATGGCTAATCGGACGATGCTACATTGGGAGCTCTAAATTTTGCCTATCCAGGTTTAATTAGGATAGGGATTTTTAACGAGTACCTGACATCCCACAGCCTCGGGATCCCCGTTTAACGTATCTTCCGAAGGACCGCATAACTCCCTTTAAAAAATCCTAACGCAAGCTGCCGGGCTACGAACCTTCGATGAAGACCATATTGTGCATAACAGTTTGTTATGTTAGCCACTGGACCACAGGACACCCTAGTTGTACAATTGATATTATTAATAACTTAAAACATCAATAACCGGTTGCATTTGTATATGCTTTGATTAATAAATAAACTATTTGAAAATGTAAACAATTATTGTCCGAAGTGTCAATATATGTGAAAACCATATCCTAACCATATCTAATGCTAGAGAGAATAGAATAATTTATTGGTATTTACTACTGTAATTATATTACATAAGTTAATCTGCGGTATGAACAAAGGACATGAAAAAAAACACTTGTGGAGAAACTAAGCATCGGTAGCACTCCAATAAAGTTCTATAGTAGAAGGTCTCGAGGCCATCTTCTTTTCAGACGCCTCGGAGGGTTATCAGGAATATTATGGGTAGCAAGTTGAGAGACTTGCGGATTCATGTGTGTATGGAGCTTTTCATGGAAGGATCTAGTTTGGGCTAAATCAGCAACATGTGGGATATTAAGATCATGATATCTAATGTTAATAATTTAAATTTACATAGGTATTTGGTATTTAAGCAATTCAGTCTACAATTGATTTAAAACTTGAAAAACACAGTTATTCCAAAGTCTTAAGCTTTCACTTCTAGCCCTCATGATTGCCTATTTAAACTTTTATTAGTTTCACCTAACTCTGAGGTATTCCGGAAGAATCATTAGTGAATGCTCCCCGATTTCCCCTCTGCTCTGTACTGGCATAATATTATTATCATAACAAGTTTTTTTTAATTTAAACATTTTACGTTTAAAAAAAGTTTTCGCTTGGATTGTACGCTCGACCAAGTTCTATATTATAACCGACACTGTTACTTTCTTCTAACTCGTGTTTTGTTGTAGTTACTTTTTAATAAGTTTCGAATTAGTTCGAGATTAATATTGTTTTTTTCTGAACCTCCTTTATTTTATTAAATTGTAATTACAACATATAGAACAATTTAATATGTACATGCAAAATCTACAGCCATCTATTACCCGTAAGTATGTCACGGAAAGACTAATATTTCAATATTTCCAAAATTATAATGCATCGAAGAAAGTCAATAAGATTGGGAATGTTTCATTTTCAAACATGTAAGGTATGTCCCCGACGTAAACTGAAAAAGATCCGTCATGGTTTGTATATATATTGAGATATGCTTGTAGGAGCAAATCTAGCATATCTTCATAGCCGAGATTTAATGGAAATTATAATAACTTTAATAAAGCTATACAAAAATTTAAATGCGGTACAAGAAAAATTATTTAAAATGGTGTTGATTCTGTTTCTAATATTTATGTATATTAGGTGCTTGGAAATAGTGCAACTGCTTACAAATCCAAAGGATTGAGAGTTTGAATGCCGATCCTAGGATTTCTCAGACGCACCCTTCAAGTATCTGAGGCCCGCCAGCTTACTGGAGACTACTCATAATGATCGGGCATCCGAATCATTTAATTAATCCTATAACTCGTACTTAAGTACTGTAGTTTTCTAGGATATGAATATCTCGATCCTTTGGGGACGGTCTGCTTAACGGAAAGAATTATGTAGGTCTCCTTAGGCCTGCTGAGCCCGAACTGAAGTAATCCTTTGATCTAGACCGATTCGTCTCTGTCCTTAAACCCGAAGGTAGGTAAGGCACTGGTAATCCCTTAGGGAGTTATGGGCGGCATGCCATCGCAGTACCATGGGATCCCCAGCAATGATAGGTTGGATGACCTATGCTCACAAAATCGTATATACGTCAGCAAGGAAACTAAATTATAATAATAAGGCTTAGCGAACCCGAAGGCTCGATTCCGATACCACGTGTAAACTGTCCACGGACCACAACCCAAACCCGAGTCTGCCAGATCACTCCTAAAGCAATCTTTCCACCTACGTCTCGTTCTACCCCCCAGACGTTCCCAGTTAGCACAGTGCTTATTAACTTTTTTGGAATTCCTTCGTTACTAAACCCTACAGTTTAACAAGCCCATCTTTTAGTCTTCGTGAAGCTAATCTTGAATAGTATTAGCCAGGTGCAATCTTCGCGACTGTGGGCCGATGGTGTGGGAGAGGATGCGCTGTCCATCTTGGGAAGAAGGAACTGGAAGGCAGCAGCGTAGCACCGATACGACGGGTTGTTGATGCTACAGGAGGCCTTGACTCACCACGAGTTGTAGCGCAGGAATGAAGAAGAAGAATTCTTCGCGATTCCACGTAATGTAATTTCATAAATTCTGCCGGGGTCTCATCTTTTTTTGGACCGAATATTCTACGCAACACCTTATTTTCAAATACCTCAAGACGTAGTTCAGCCTTCAGCGTTAATGTCCTCGTCACATCCCCAGAAAACCTAATTGCGCCACGGTCTATAACGCCAAAAAAAAAATTAGGAATTCCTTTTACTTACGATGTTAACTGTTTTGAACTAATGCACAATTTATTTGATTAATCTTTTCTTGAGATTGCTAGCGTGAGATGCGTTTTCTACGCTTAGGTATTTTGTTAAAATAATAGTTAATTAAGTTATAAATGCTTACACGTTCCAATTATAAAATTAAAAAAAAAACTTAATGCATCATTTAGTTGATATACCAAGGACTTTACCATTTAAGATTAAGAGGTTTTTAGATGATGTTGTTTATCTTTACTGTTTATTTTTTTAAGTCGATACGACTTCCGACAAGTGAACTGGCTAATGGATTCTTACACCTCCAAGGACTTGGCTCCTGAAGATGCTGCCTCTGAAGCAGCCCTAATTGAAACCAGAGAACCCAGGAATTACACGTCGTAAGGAGAAACGGGATCGCCCTTAATAAATGTAAATTGATGGTTTCCTCGCCATAATTTCGATACAGCACCAGCTGTATATATATCGATAAGGAGGACACGCACGACCTTGGGGTAAGAGTGAACGGGAAGAGTTGTTAAATGGGTACCTTCACTTCGCCGCAAAGGTCACACTCAGCCTTGCCCCGACGTAACATCTGCTGTGCCTGCTATTATCGCTGCAGTTATCTCTAATAGCACAATTATCCTAAACACACAAGAAATCCCGAAAAGAAGGGATTGCCTTGGGAATTTTATAGCTAGTATAACAATGAACAAACGAATTCCTATGAACACAAATCATCTAAATGGCAGTATATGATATATACTAAAACATAGATTGAGCATAAAAAAAAGATAAACAGCTACAGTTTATATAATTAGATTTATTATGCTTTTTGTATAATCTGATAATAAATGAACAAACGGAATAATAACAGCTCCATCGATAAAACTACGAATATCAGTAACAGATTTTTTTTTTAGTAACGGATTATTCTTAACTATCGATTTTGAACTTTTTATACATACATTCAATTGAAAATGGCTTTATGGTTTATGATGATATAGGCAAGTATAGATGAGTCCTTTTTTTTCTCTCTCTTTTTCCCCCCATGGTAACCCCAGGGACCGTTTAGTAATATTCGGACATGCTACATGCTTAAATAAGCATATTACATGCCATTACATGTGATCTTAATAGTTACAGATAGAATTACATTAAAATACATTTTAGTATAGTTTAGCAATATAAACAATTTTACAGTTTGACTAAATTGATAATTATAATGATATACCTCACTAAATATTGGGGAATGGGATTTGGCCCCAACTGAACGATTTAAATATATAGGCCGGTGGCTTTCGAAGGGGAGCAACAGCAAAAACGATATTGACGAAAATAAGGACTTTAAATTCTGCTGTATGGAGTAAGGACGTCTTGATAGTAACAAAAAAGATACTCTATAACTCATTTCTTATAAGTACCGCCTTGTATGCCTCAGAAACCTGGTCCGTGTCAACCGACTCGGCAAGAAAACTGCTTTCAATAGAGATGGATTTTTGGAGGCGTAATGTAGGATATCAAGATTACAACACGTTCCTAATAACAGAATTAGGGAAGCAGCAAACAGGCCACTTAACATCCTGTACTCAGTTGGAACGATAAAACTGAGTTGGTTTGGTCATGTTATGACGATGACGGTCGACCGATGGCCTAAAAGGGTACTACTGAAACGTGTCCCATTACAAAGGAGGAATAGGAGAGGTGGATAGAAGATATCCCGGAGGCAATAGCGGCAAGAGGACTTAGAATTATATATATATATATATATATATATATATATATATATATATATATATATATATATATATATATAATAAAATTAAACGTAGCAAAGAGAAAAACACCTGGATCAAATTTGCTGGATGCGCAATTGCGCAGGCGCAAACGAAAATGAAATAATAATAATAAAATTTGTAATCATAAATTATAAAATAAAAAAATAATAACAATTTAAGAGTATAACAAAAGGTAAATGTCCTTGAATGCAAAACTCAGACATTATTGCAGTGTTGTACGACCGGAGGTCTTATTTGCTGCAGAATGCCTGATTATGAACAAGAAAAACCTGGCAGAAAAATTGGAGACCAAAGAAAGAAAGATCCTAAAGAAAATTCTTCGCCCAATCAAAGAACAAAGTGGATGCAGGCGAGGAAATAACAGTGAGCTGTACACACAAGTTCCGAAAATATCGGATGTTATGAGAAAAAGGAGAATTTTCTATGGGCACCTTTTAAGAATGAAATCCACAAGACTGACGCATCTTATTTGTACATATTTAAAGGAAAATAAGACCAAACCTTTCTGGTTCGAAGAGGTGGAAAGAGATTTACCGGAGATGGGGATTACCTGCCAGGATGTCTTGGAAAGCAACCATATCAGAATGAAACTAGATAGAGTGGGTTTTCAATAAAAGGCCAAGCTGAAGAGGGAAAAGAGTGGACATTAGAAAGGAAGAAAGATGATGAGGGAGTTCTGGGGCAATGTCAAGAAGAAAAAAGGAAAAAAAAAAGACAGTTTAAATGACGTAATCATTAGTAAGCCTTTACAGAAAAAAAATTAACAAATATAAAAATAAACAAAATATGAAATAAAATTGGTATTTTGAAGCACAGAAAGAAGATTTGATGGTCTTATCTAGAGATAAGACTCAGCTTGGTTAATTAGAGCGAAGAATGTTTAGACTTACGAGCATAATTAATCTTTTTACAAAGCAATAATGTATTTTAAAGTCCTTAGACCTTTCTTGCCTCGAGGCTGTTTGTTGATACCACTAAATCCTCAATTGTTGGAACTTGATTGTGAACAAGTCTTAAGTAGCTTTTCATTCTCAGCTCTATAGAAATCGGTGTCTATTCCTTTCACAATCCTAAAATAATCTCCATTTAGAGGATTCTCTCTTTATAATATCCTTCAATACATCTGGCGAATAGAAATGTTATTTTATTCCATTATTATTCAAGCATTTTTTTACATTTCTTGTTGGTATTTTTATATTTTTTAAAATATTATTCATTAATATACTCTTATAATTTCTTCATTCTTCATCAATTAGGCATGAATGTGTGAGGCCAACATAGTCCCGAAACGTCGCCAAAAAGAAGTTTAAAGAACTGACTGAAGCTTGAGAACCACAAAGTATAAATAATATATTAATTTTTATTAGGACACATATAAAAAATACTACAAAAATATTAGATCTCTAACTGGCTTGGTATTTATGCATGTAATATTTTATTACTTTGCAACGATCGATTAATTACTTTTGTTTAATCAAATGTATTGCTCGATCAGTTAAATTATTAAAATATTTTGAAAATTGGCATATCACAAAGCCAAAGCCCTGTTTTTCAGATTCTAAAAATGGAATGTACTGATTAAAAAAATTAAACCAGCTACGTCTTATTATATTGTTTTGATTTCATGCCTGTTATTCAAATAGAGGAAATGCAGTGAAATAAGGTTGAGATATTTTTCTTATAAGTTATATATATACACATATTTAATTATTTTCCATAAAATGAACTTAAAATAAAAAAAAATCATTATTTAATTGAATGGAAAATAGTCAATACCTCGAAACATTACTTTAATAGGTTTAAAAGGAGAGAATATAGATTTACAAGGATTTATAGGTTTACAAGGAGAGAATATATATTTTTTCTATATAATGAACTGAAAATAAAAATAAATCATTATTTTATTTAATTGAATGCAAAATACTCAATATCTCGAAACTTTACTCAGTGGGTACTCATATTTTAATAGGCTTACAAGGAAATAATAAAATAAGTACTGAAATGCACTTCAAGTACTAGTTTTTACTTCGACTAAAACGTTAAGCACCTATTTTAGTATAATTGAATGAACAGTTCTATATTGGGGGGGGGGGAATTAGCTCGCCCTCAGGCTTACTAGAGGAACCCCTCATCATGAGAGAAAAATAATAAATAAATAAAATAAAATAAAAAATGTGTACTAAGATATCGTGGATATAAATGCCAAATATCGAATTTTTCATTTTAAATCTATAATGTTTGCTTGAAGCTTAGTAATAGAGATAAAACACATACATAGCCATGTAAAAGGCACAGGATCATCCATATTAACTTTTATGTAAAATAATTTTGACAATACGCACTGATTTGGAATGAACCATGAAACAATTTATTACTCTCCTGAGTAGTGATGTTATCATTTTCAAAACTATGCATTGATGATAACACACCGATGATATGGTTTGTAACGTGAGCAGAATGCAGTTGATGGGAATGTGTTACTCGCGCCTTATCTGATTTTTCTTTTACTAATATTCCTGAATTGCAGAGAAGTGAACTGAAGTAGTTATTTCCTGTTGTTGTAGAGGCTTGTAATTGCTACATATACCATTCCATTATCTTTTTTTCAGTATCTTATCCTTAAAAAAAATATAAACATTCCAATTACTGCCTGCTATCCTCAATCCCTGGATAGTTCATCCACTAGACTGGAACGAAGTAGAGACCTTGCCTCGTGAGAAAGTGATGGTTACTTCATTCGACTGAGCAGTTCTCATCAATAGTCGTGCAATAGGAAGTCTCAGCTCAAGGGTTGGTCCTTTTTAGTTCATAATCAGTCCTTCAAGGACCTCTTTTTAGTTTATTATTTCTTCAGAATCCTGTTGTAGAATTATTATTTGGAATTAGGAAACTATTCCCTCAAATTCCAACTCCCGGAGAAATTTACTATAAATTGCAGATTTTAATTGACCTTATATATGTAGGGAGAACTGTTTATTTGGAAGCCGATATTTCGACCCATATTGCAGGTCTTTTTCAGGGCTAAATACACAAGATAGGAATAAATTAAAATAATACATGGTAAGAAATAACAGTATATCTATATTACTAAAATAAGGAATTCAGGAGAATAGAATAATAATAATTCAATATCTTCTGGTTCTTATTTTTACTGCTTACTCCATATAACATTATTCTATCAATATACATATACTGTTATTTATTACAATTCATTATTTTAATTTATTCCTATTTTGTATATTTAGTCCTGAAGGCGACCTGCAATGTGGGTCGAAACGTCGGCTTCCAAATAAACAGTTCTCTTTTTATAAGAGAAATTTTTGACCTCCAACCGGACCATTTTCTTCCTTATAAATAAGAGAAGACCTCACACGGAGCGGATGGACTATGATGATGATAAGTAGCAGAACTATGTGTCACTTTGTGTGCAATCGCGAAATTACCCATTTGTGAAACCGCGAGAATAAGGGGACAAATGTTAGATTTTTTATATTTTTTTGATGATATTATAGGTGCTTTTTTTTTGGGCACTTCGTTCTTTATAGTAAACACTCATACATTTTAACCTTCTTATTTACCTTGCTGTACATCTTTATCATTTTTATTGCCTGCATTCACCTTACTTTTGTTTATTTATATTTAATATGTTTTAATATATTTGTACCAATTTTATTCTTACATTGTCTGTATTTTGCATACAGCCCTGAAGAAGACCTACAAAGTAGGTCGAAACGTTGGCTAATCAATAAAGTTTTTCTCCAATTCTACGAGAAATTAATTGTGACCTCTACTTTCTTCCACATATATTATCAAGGTCAACAATTATAAATAAAATTATCATTCGATATAACAGGTGTATTGATTATACCTCGAGGTTCTGTTTATTGATTCCATTTTGAATGCAATCCAATAAGAACTAACAGTGGAAAAACAGATTATAGTAAAATAGAAATGGCTGTGGGTTCACAAGTGTGTGCATGCCCATTTAACGGCTTATTTAAGATCACTTAATACTGATATGGCATATCGGGTGATGCTACTGTGGGAATCCTAAATTTTTCCTATCCAAGTATAATAAGTCTTTAACCTGGCACAGCGTAGGCTACAGGTTAAACAACATAAACCTAACATATAAGCATGGCTGCCATTTTATGTCTTTCCGTAGGGCTTCATAAGCATTTTTTTTTTCAATCCCAATAAAAATTGCTGAGGTCACCTTCTGGCTCGTTGACTTGGTAATAGACAATAAAGTTCGGGGTAATTTTCCGGATGATCCGAATTGGGATCAGCAGCTTCTCGATTCAATCCTTCTCAATATTCTAGAAACGCAGTACGACATTACATAAGATAGATTGCATGTAATGCAGCTAACAATGCCTTACATAATGTCGCAATATGCAGGAAGATGCTGCCTCTAAGGTCAAGCTGTCTTGACAAACAAGGTTGAAAGGGAAGGGTATCCTGTCTAGGTTAACGATGTAAGAGCAATAAAAATGGAATTATAGCATAAAATAAATATGGAATTGGACCCCACAAGATAAAGCATAATTTAATTATTTTCTTTATAAAATATATATATATATTCTAGTAATACACTCCGCAAAAAAAGTTTGAATGTGAGTATTCAGATTAATTAGCTGGCACCATTTATTCCAAAATATAAAAATTAGAAATTACGAAGTTCAAAACGTGGGAGGTCATTAACATTGAAAAATGAACACCTCCTTTAGGTTTTCGAAATTAAGGTATGACGTAGAATATTCGGTTATAAGGCCTTTGGGGAACTTAACCTATGGAGAGAACGCCATCCAACTGCTAACCCACTATAATATAACTTTCGAATCAACTCACTTCAACAGTTATTCTGTTGAAGATTGGTAACATTTTTAATTTTGCATGGGAACCAAGTTTAAAATGTATTTAAATACATTTTAAATTTAATCTACGAAATACTAGATTGAAATGCCGAGAAACTGGTAACCGTTTCAGGCTACTTCAACATTTACTAGACAAACGCTTTAAGTTCCCAATTAATTACAAAGACTCATATACATGATTATTCTATGACCTATTTAGACTTACGGTGTAGAGCTTTGGGGGCTCAACTAAGCCATCGAATTCCTCTCGTATTCGATTCTTACAATCCAAAATTCTGCGAACAAAGCAATCCATAATTATCTCATTGCCCCATTTGTTGCTGGTTCCCGAACCCGAAAAAAGTCCTTTCATGACAAACTATATTCCCACTCAAACCCCCTAGTTTCAAACCTAGCTACTTTTTACATTCCCGATTATCCCCCGAGGCGTCTGATAAGAAGATGGCCTCGTGATCTTCTTAGTTGAATTATATTTTTGAGTACTACCAATGGGTAGTTTCTCTACTCATCTTTATCCTCGCCACTGTGTATCATTTCTGCCATTTACTTGTTGTATTGCTATAATACAGTTTTAAATTTCTATAAATAAATTAATAAAAAAATAACGTTCCAATAACGTGAATATTGTATATTTTTATAACCTTTTACAATATTTAAGCAGGTTTCTAGATCGAATATCCATTAATTACGAGAATACCTACATGATAAGGTACCTGTTCGTTACTTGAGCTCACCTGTGCGACAGGTAGGTCGTGATGAGGCTCTGGTCCCATGGTATTTCGAAACGTCGGCTCTATCTCGATATCTGCCGTCTTGAAGGTTTCATGTTGATCGTTTGAAAGGGTTTTCTATAATGACATCGTGGAGTCGGCGTCTCATGTTGCATCAAACGACTGGTTGTGTCCCTTGTTTATTGATTGTATAATATTGATGAGATGGTCTTGGCAGGCTAACTACAGATTACTATGTTTAATTCGGCAAAGTTTTCGGGCTGTCATTTTTGAGTTATCTGGGTTAGGGGACGGTGGGCCATATATAATGATATAAACAAAAATAGTAGATAACTAGAAGAAGATGCAGTAAAGAGGGATGCTTTTAGAAAAATAGTGTTGGTAATCCTTGACAGGAAAGAAAAGAAAACATCCTCAAAATTGTCCGAAGAGAGG
Source organism: Arma custos (assembly GCA_037127475.1). Taxonomy (NCBI): domain Eukaryota; kingdom Metazoa; phylum Arthropoda; class Insecta; order Hemiptera; family Pentatomidae; genus Arma; species Arma custos. The sequence goes on along the minus strand of CM073760.1, from coordinate 119,493,481 downwards.
AAGAATTGTAAAAATTAATGAGTTTTAGAGGAAGGATAAGGAAAAACAAAGACTAAACCTTGAAATATAGTAAAGGAAATTATTTATTAATTATCAATTGCAAGCTACTCGGCTTCGCACAGGTAGTTCAGACAATTATGCCTACATGATCGATAGATATAACTATAATGGACATACTAAGCAATCCTTAAAAGATAGATACAGGCTATTGCGGACTTGTTTGTAGATCTATATAAGAGGGATACTCCACCATGCATTGTTTTGTTATATCTCAAAGGGATTAAGCTTAGAATTTTTCTAACACTTCCAACAACTATCGTTATATTCCAACCAATTTACACAAAACTTCGACAAATAATATACCAAAACCTTCCTTATGAATCACTCTATCTATTTGTGAAAACCGCATGAAAATCCGTAGAGTAGTTTTTTAGTTTATCGCGAACAGATAGACGCGGAGGACTTTGATTTATAATATGTATAGATAGATAAATATAGAAGGGATTAAGCAGCATTTACGATTAAGCCTCCCAGGCGGTTATACTTTTTCCAACACTTCCAACAAATATACACAAAGCCTCTACAACTTATATACCTAAACCTTCCTCAGGAAACTTAACTAAGTTGAAATCGGAACTAAGATGCAAAATTATACGAGCTCGTAAGGCTGAATAAATGTTCCATTTTGTTTCAAAATTTTAAAATTATTTCGGGAAAGATTCACTTAGAGTTTGATTAACTTTATAAATATTTCATTAAATATAAATCATTGCCATTAAAATAAACTTTCTGATATTTAAGGTAATACAATACAAATGTAATAAAATCGAAGATAATGGCACAGTTTAAGCTGATCGGTACTTCCATCAAATCGGCCGTCCGAAGTCCCTGTAGGAACATCGAGGTCAATGAACCACAATTGATGACCTCGCAGCAACTAGTACTTTACCAGAACTACCAAGACCTCGCTGGACCGGAACATTCCTTCTTGTAGCGACGTCTTTATGGCCGATAAACTTGTTGTCTTGTTGTTCCTTCCTTTTATTTGTCGGGCGAAGTACCTGCATGCTTTGGGATTCAATGGGATGAATAAATCATGTTACAAAAAATTAAGAAAATAATACCAAAGTTGGTAGTAAGACCAATATCCAAACAGAACCTATCGTCTGTCTTTATATGAAATAATAATTATGGGTAATCAATTCCATTTGATCATGTGCTTTACCGTAAGTACAACAATACAAAGCTACATTGTTACCGTTGTGCTGTCATTTATTTCATTTGTTTAATGTTGTCTTTTGAGTCCTTTAGGTTTGTAGTAAGGTAATTTAGAAGCTAAAAAGGTTTTTAAAAACCAAGGGGGTATCCCCTTCCACCTAACGGAGGATCTCCTCTTTTACAAATTATATACGTTCAAGATCCCTTACGCAAGGGGTGTTGGAGAAGGAGACTGGCTGAATCGAAATCTGCCTGTTTTTTGTCCTTAGTTATTTTGTGTGAGCGAGGTGGCACAGTGGTAGAGCGAAGTGGCACAGTGGTAGAGCGAAATGGCACAGTGGTACAGCGGAGTGGCACATTGGTTGAGCGATGAGTTTCCGTGCCGAAGGCAGATCCTCCTGGGGCTCACCCAGCCTCTATAATGCGTATATCCAAAATAGGAGGAAAAAGTACAGTGTCTACCAAGTATTGAAAACGAAACCCTTCATGGCTTGTGGTACAGGTTTTTTTTTGTATGGGATACTTTGCGTACACAATCATTAGGTACAGCAAGCACTATCGTGACTGCGAAATGAAACTGACTTGAATTCTTCGTTTTAACACCTTTGTTTTGTTTTAAAGACATTTAATTTATTCAAGGAGTTCTGAAGTCAGAATCCCATGGGTGGTATGTTAATGAGTGGTATGTTAATAAGTGGTATGTTAATGGGGAGTATGTTAATGGGTGGTATGTTAATAGGCGCGAAAAAAATGGAATATTTCGGGTTAGTAGAAAAGTAATACTGTCAGAATTAATTGCAATATTAAGAAGTGTGTTGTATCAATTAGGGTTCTTACCGATTTACGGCCAATAAAATTATTTTTATTTAATACTGAGAAATAAAAATCATGACCAAGCATTCAATCCATTTCGCGAGAACGTTACCACGCTTCATGTGTTAGCATTCATTGTCTACTTCACACGTCAACAATGCAGTCTTTATGAAATTATATTTCCACGGGACCATAATTGGAATGTGCCAATCGTTCTCTTGGCTTTGGGGAGAGTTACCAATTCGTTGTTCATGCCTATTGCTTGATCTTGAACCAATTATCAACCAATTTACAATAAATTATCAACTCTTAGGTTCAAGTATATACTATATGTATTTTTTTTCATTTTACGTCACTTTATGCTCCTATGGCTAATCGATACTATAGAGGGAGCCTTAAATTTTGTCTTTGCAGGTTTATTTTTTCAAAAATATGTCCAAGGGGGTGCGAAATCTCTCAGGCTACTGGAAGCATCTCACAGCGACCGATCGTAAGAGCCATGATCCTACCTCGCGTTCTTCTATTTTAGGTTTCCCAGGATGTTCTTTATTGTTTATTCATTAAGACTACTTTATGCTCCTATAGCTAATCTGGCGATGCTACAAGGGGGCCTTAAATTTTGTCTTTGCAGGTTTATTTTTTCAACAATATGTCCAAGGTGGTGTGGAATCTCTCAGGCTACTGGAAGCAGCTCACAGCGACCGAGCGTAAGGGCCACGATCCTACCTCGCCTTCTTCTATTTTAGGTTTCCCAGGATGTTGTTTATTGTTTATTCATTTAAGGCTACTTTATGCTCCTATAGCTAATCTTGCGAAGCTACAAAGGAGTCTTAAATTTGCTCTTCGAAATCTTAAAGGCTCCCCTTTTTGCTTTCCTTCCGGACTAAGGCCATAGCTAAGGATTTTTGTTACTCTCTTTTTCATAAGTCCTAGGGACATCTGCCGGGCTGCGAACCCGTGATCTTGGGAATAGCAGGCTGCTATGCTAACCACTAAACCACAGGTCGTCCCATTAACTTATATAGTGACATGAAATAACGTTTTATTGATTTGTTAAGAGTAATAACTGTTTAATTATATATTTGGTACTAAATTATTGATTATTATACCTTATTAAGTCACTTGAAAAGTAGTATATTGATCGTTGGAGCTGAAACATTTTATTAATTCATGCTCTTAATTGTATTCATTAATAATTTACGTTTTCCTTCACCAATGCTCTGAAGCAGAATTAATTCAACCCATTTTTAATTAATGCTAGAGACTGAAACAATACAATTATAACTATACCATATTAGGTTGTGCAAGCAGGTGATTTGGCTGAGATTACGCTCAAGAAGAATTTTCCCTAATTAAAAATAGCCAAATTATAGAGGCTGTGTGGGCCCCAGGAGATTCTGTAGATCCCACAGTAACAATCCACACATAATAATACGATAAATAATTTATTGGCTATTGTAGGTTTCGAAGCCAGCACCAATAGCTATGCAGCATAATGCTCTTCAATACTAAACAAAACTGTAGAACTACAATCCATAAAGGACCTTCGATTCAGTACATGGTAGATACTGTATTGTTTCTGGAACAAAGGTTGTGCAGGGAGGCGATCGGTCCTATATCACGCTCAACCTCCTGGTTTTTCTCCCAATAAATAGTAATCACTTTATGGAGGCTGGGTTAGCCATCTCTGAAGGGTTTGCGGGTCCCATCCACCCTTGGATGTTAATAGACATAGTCTTTAAACAGAATTAGTTCTTATAGAACAGTCTCCTTGAAATGAAAACTGTTACCGATTTCATTAGGAACCGTTCAGATTCTAATTGGTTATATTTAGCAATGTATAAGGACTTTCTCCTTAAGCTATCTTCTTGTTGTATAATTTTTTTTCATACTATCCCATTATGAGTTTCAACATCTGTACCAAGAAATGACAAATAATTTAATTTAAAATTAATAAGTTCGTTCTTGTATCCAGTTAAAATTCAATCCTGAAGCTGAGTAAGTTTTAATAAACCTCTGACGACATTTAAAAATACTTTTAAAAAGTTTTTAAAATATATATATTTTTTTTTCAGATGTAAGCAATGGCTCCTACTCCAACTGTTTTTGTTGCCTTGGCGGTTATTCTCCAATCAACCATAGCATCTGCTGGAAGGGTATGTACTCAATATTTTACATAAATACCGAATATATAATATGTAAATAAGTATGTAATTTAATATCAAGCATATTTTCTTTATTTTCAAGAAAAAATTGGATCGCATTAAATGATGTTAAAATATAGAATTTTGATATATGTCTACAATAAATATATGGGTAGTGAAGGAACTATGTTTTGTTAGTTGCTTTATCACTAATTAATTTCATATAAGTATATAATTTATAAAGTTATAGGATATCAATTATTGGATATTATTTGTATCTTCAATTGTTCACTAATATATTTTTTCTTAATTTCTAGTGTTTTTTTAATTTAGCCAAAAAGTTACTGCATCATTGAATGCTTATATTTTCACTTTCGTAAAACCTAAACACAAATCATATATCATTTTAACAAATTTGTCATAACATTTTAACAGATTTATGTTGTTTTGAAGTTATCCTTAAAACAGGAATTCAGTTGGAAACTTTGTAATTGTATTCTTCCTGGTATCGCAATAGTTTTTATATTATATATTTTTCGTGTAAGATTGCTCATAATGTGAAATCCTAAGTTACATTGCTGAAGGTTTTGAGTTCTAAAACGGCGGTAGCAGAAACAAAGTTTAATCAGACACGTGTGGGTCCTATGGATATGTAGACCTTCTAGGGCTATCCCAGCCTTGATAATTCACCCACTATTGAGGATAAAAACTTTTGGTTCAGGGAGATCTCCGACAAATCACCTCCCTGCACTTTAAAAATAGTACAATATCTACCATGTACCGAACTCAAGATCCTTCATGATTTTATAGCGCTACGGTTTTTATATTTTTGTAGAAGGAAAATAAGAGTAAACGAAATGTTTGAAGTTGAAGAAAAACAATTCATGGAGACTATATAAACACATGTATAAATATTTATATTAAACATATGAACATAGAAACATATAAAAATATTAAACATTTTTGCCATTTCAGGCAACATCAACATTTACTAGACAAACGCTCTAAATTCTTAATTAGTTACACAAGACTCATATACATGACTGGTTCAAATCCCGCTGCAGGCAAGACTTTTATTCAATCTGTTTACAGCCGGAGATGGATCATATAGGATCTAGTACCCTTCTGGGGCTGACCCAGCCACTATAAAATGTTATAAAATTAAGGTACCCAAAATAAGGGGGAAAGATCTTGCGTTGAGTGTGATCTAGGACAAATCACTTCACTGCTGAACCGTTGTCCTTGAAACATTACAGTCTCTACCATGTACTGAACCCCAGACCCGTTCACGGTTTGTAGTGGTACATTAAGTCATCTAATTCCTCTCGTATATATATATAAATCATACATGACCTTAATGTCTAATTTGTTGCTGATTGATCCTTTTATGATACACTATATTCACACTAGTTTTAAATGTTGCAACATCTTCAATTTCTGATGATCCTCCTGATAGATTTAGTTTCTCTTCTTTCCTTTATCCACGCCATCATATGTATCATTCTTGCGATTATATATACTTGTATTGTTAAGATGCAGTTGTAAATTTCATTAAATAAAATGTTTAAAAAATACCAAAAATTTTAATTATTTTCTATGTGTGCATATTATATTTTTGTAACAAGAGTTATCAGCTAATCAGCTGATCCAAAGGAGGGTGAAAAATAATTGATTATCTTTCATTAAATTATACCGAACTATAAATGCATTACAAATAGAACTAATTCAAATAAATCACAACAGTAGATAAGAGACAATTAGATAAATCGATACCGCCGGGCATCGATATAAATCATTCGAGGCGGTACAGGGAAGTTATTTATTGCAGACTTAACTACCAAAAACTCGATTCTAGGCCGTATAAATAATCGATAGATGTAATGGGACTTCCATAAATAACAGACGCTGAGCCTATTAGGACCTGTAACTGCATCAATCATTGTCCTTTCGGTTAAATTAATTGCATTATATACTTTTTCGCATAAGATGAATAATCGATTATGTGAATGTATTCGATATATTCAATTAATCGATTTTAATGTTCTCTAGACTGGTTTGGTGGATACGTCCCATCTGATAACTACAACGCAGCATTTGCTTGACTAATTACCAACATAAATATAAGCTATAATTTTATTTTATTCCATTCTGAGGAATATGCAGTCGGATTAAATAAGTGGACAGGAACAAAAAAAAAAACTTATAGCGCGCTTAGCTTCAAGTATCAGATATTTTACTCATAAATCCACCTACTCGGAATTTATATTCTTGTAAGTTCTTATGAACGTAGAAAAATGTCGGTATTTGAGATTAATCTAAATATTAACTTTTTCTTTTATTAAATCTGGTTTTTATTTTTTACATATTTTTTCTACGCTAAAATAAAATCTGAAGTAGACATGACACTGCTTGTACGAGTTGTGATTAGACTGAACACTTGTAATAAAAAAAAGGGAAAAGGGACATAGATACACTCGCGCTGATAGTAAAAGACTGACTTTATTTCCAACTAGCTTCAGTATTTATAGATACATTTGTTTACTTATCATAAAAGCAAGATAGACTTAATCACAAACAATAATTCTTCAAATATTGGCATAACTTACGAATATTAATGTATAAATCTTGATATTCTATAATGGATTGAATTGATCAAAGGGTGCAGTCAAAGCAGAACTTATTTTTTTAATTGAGCCAACGTTTCGGCCTAGGATGTAGGACATCTTCAGGGCTAAGAAAGAAACAGAGAATGACTATATGAATCATTGGCGTACCAAGGAAGAATTGCAGAATTGTCATATAGAATTTATATTAATGTAAGAAATACAGAGAGATAAAATTATAATATAATTATGTATGGATAACATAATTTATGTATAGAAGTGATAATATTGTAAAGTATTTCTTTATCCTCTGTATTTCTTTGCATTATTATCAATTATGTATGACAATTCTGTAATTCTTCTTTGGTTCTGTAATGATTTATATAATCATTTTCTGTTCCTAATCCTGAAGATGGCATACATCGCCTACATAAAAGACACAATTAACAAATTTGCGAGATATCTTTGACTGTACTCCCTGACCAATTCAATCCATCATTAATATATTAATCGGTATTTCAAAAACTAACTCCGTTTTTAAAATTTTTGCCTAACTCCATTCTTGATAAGAAAACATACATTATTCACTTAATAATTGTTAACATTTTAATTGGAACCATAAATTTAACAGCCTTAGATACACTTAAGCAGTATGACTCATTATTATCCTATACGTATATTTTTAAATTCATCGAAACGCAAACCTTTAAATATTTGAAGATAAATGGAGGTAGGCCACTTTCAAAATAAACGGCTCATATGTTTGAAGATTAATGAATTTCATTCAATTTTTTCAGAATTACCTACATTTTTCTATTTATTCACTTACATCCTACTATTTCTTTCATTTTTTTCATCTTTTTTTCGTTTATGAATTTTCTTTCATTTTATATATATTTTATTTATTTATTTTATAATAGCTTTCAAATATATTTCCACAGGTTTAATAACTGGTATTTAAAAAAGTACCTAATTGATCTGAGGTGAATATCTGTGAATTGTATATTTTATCATCAGAAGGGTAATATACTGTTTCTAAGACAACGATTGTACAGGTATGTGATTTGACCACCAGGTTTTTCTCCAATTAAGGGTGCTCGAGTTTAAAGAGGCTGGTCAAGCCCCACAAGGATCTACAAGCCCGGCTGCGTGCATGTTAGTCTGTTAACAGATTAAATAATTTGTCTGCCACAGCTAGATTTGAACCCGGGATCTTTTGAGAACTCAGCGCTCTGGGGCTGCCCAGCTTCCGATTAAAATAATAATAATACTATAAATAATTATTTTGATTGAAATTAAAACCTGAGTGTACGGTGTCAGGTATTATTGTTTGTAAAAATGTATTAATAATTAGATAAAATTATATTAAAAATCCTATACCTGAGGTTCAGTATATGGCAGAGACTGTACTGTTTCAAGGAAAACCGTTGTGCAGGATGGTTATTGGGCTAAATAACGATCAACCGCCAGATTTCCACCTTATTTTCGTTACCACTTTATACCAGAAGCAGGATGAGCCCCAGGAGCCACTCCGTTGCCTAGATAAAATTATTTAAATACTGAAATTTTATGCCTGCATGTTATGTCTGAATACAGTATTTTATTATGTAGCTGTTATAAACAAAAAAGTTTACCGCAAACCGACAGACAGACACGGCCGAGCACATTGTTTTATATGTATAGATACTGTAATAGTAGATAGATAAGAGATACTAGGTAGCGTCTTTGATGAAACCTCTCATGTGGCCATACCTTATCCAACATTTCTGACAATTCTTGTTATATTCCAACACTTTTACACAAAACCTTGACAAATTATATACCTAAACCTTCCTGGTGAATCACTCTATCTATTGGTGAAAATCCGTGCAGTAGTTATTGAGTTTACCGCGAACAAACGCGGCCGAGGACTTAGTTTTATATGTATAGATTATTTTTTATGAAAATCTGTTATAATCCTACTTTACGAAGTACGAGGAAGTATTAAAAAAAAGAATGGATTTTATGTTTGTAGTGCACAAAAGTTAAGTATGTAGTATGGAGTTTTTTATGCGTTTTTTTTTTATTAAAGACAACCACAAATTTCGTAATTCGTGTTTAAGACATAAAAAGGTGTAGTAATAAAACGAGAACTTCTTTTTTTACGACTCAATTGTACAAGAGTGTTATCTTTTATACGCATCGTTTCGGAATAATATCATAAAATCTCTTCTCATTAATAAAAGGAGCAATAATGTGTTTTATGGAGATACTTGAAGGTGCAATAAAGTACAAAGTAGCAATCAAACAGGCCCTTGTACCGTCGAAAATTACAAAATTTAGTAGCGAATAAAGAAGGAATTACTCAATTATTAAAGTAACATGGCTTTCCGTTTCCCAATAAGAGAACAATCGAGTTCCGAATTGAAATATTCAATTGAACCGATTTATTATTCGTATTTCTTTTTTATTGTTTAATTTTCATCACCATATCCAGAAAATGATAATTAAGTTCGAAAATCCTATGCAAGAAAAAAAAATGTACGTGTTTGATTTAATGATTTAACAAATACGGCCGAAAATAACTTATTGAACACACTGTGCTATCGATTTCATAAATAGGTATGCTATACAGGTGTAATGATGTAACCTACAGCTACTAGTCAAGTAATAGTATTCTGTAACATATATTTTATTTATATAGTATGTCTTTTGTCTCATCTTGTCAATTGTCAGATCGTTACATTCCAAGAGTCTAAAGAAGAATCATAAATTCGCTTTATATAATTCTATATCGTATATCTTATTCTGGTAAATAAGAAATAATTTGTTAGAGAGGAAAATAGTTGACTGGAAGATCTAATGGAGGCTGACATTAGTTGGGGGAGGGTGCAGTCATAAATAACACCAAATAAGTGAAACTTATTTTTTATTAGTGCTATTTATTATAAGTGGCGATATTTCGACCTAAGTTGTAGGTCATCTTCAGGGCTATAAGAGAAAAACAAACAAAAAATAACTATAAAAACATTGCAGTACAAATAAAGAATATAATAACATATACATTTATAGTAAAGTACAAATTTAAATCATAGGTAATAATATAAAATGTAAAATGTATGATAATTTACTACATTGTTTGTACTGTAATTTGTACATTCAGTGTTATTTAAGTAAATGTGTATGAAAATTAATACAAAAGATGACCTTGAAGTATAAATACAGAAGAAATTTGTAATACATATATCAGAATCTCATTCAATTATTTAATTTTTCAGGAAATAATCTGAGTTTAAACATCCAAATTTTATTAAACGATACATTGCAAAATTTATTAAACCAAACAGAAAGCCAGCAACAAATAAAAAAATACAATTAGAAAAAAAAATCCTGATTAAACGATACGATATGCAATATAGAATTATATAAAGTGAATGACTCTTCTTTAGACTCTTGGAATGTAACGATCTGACAATTGAAAAGAAAAAACAAAAGACTACAAAACATATGTTACAGAAAGCTTGCACTTCACTATTAGGTGTAGGATACATTATTACTCCTACTTGCCTAGGGCCTAGCCTTATTAGGCCTACCTATTTATAAACTATTTTACATATATATATATATATATATATATATATATATATATATATATATATGTGTGTGTGTGTGTGTGTGTGTGTATATGCTGTATATACAGTATATGTATATACTGGAACAAAGAAGCAGAATTCTCTAAATCTCATTTGTATAGCTTATAATTTTGCATTTAGTACCAATTTCAATTGAGTTAAGTTCGCTGTTCTGAAGGTCCCCGATTGAAATCCTGCTGCTGTATATTATTTGATATGCTAACAGTCACAGATTGACCCGTGAGTTCTGCAGACCCAACTAGGGCTCATCCAGCCTCTGTAAGTGAATGAGAAAAAACTTGGCGATTGAGTCTGATCTCTATCCAACCACTTTCCTCCGTAGCTTAAAATATTACAGTTTCTACTTCACTGAACCCAAGACCCAAGAGTTGTAGAAATTCTGTTTTTTTTGTTTTGTTTTTTTTAATTACTGTCACAATGTATGAGCATATCCAATTATGTTATTTCAGTTTATTCATTTATTATTTTGTTTGTATCTTGTTTATTCAGTTTACAATGCAAGTCGAAATGATTTCTATTAAATATTTTCTTATTACTTGAAAATTGATCTAGCCCCACAGAGAGACCATTTACTCCTATAGTAAGGTTTAGTAAGGTCAAATAATAGCTGAGTCATTCAGCATCAAAAGTGAATAACACCGTAATAAAAATAGACTTTTTCACATTTTTCGCTAGTTTAGTCAAGCAATTTTGTCTAACAGGACACTTTGCCGCCATAATAATAATAATAATTCCAGTTCTGAACCTCAAGTTACGGAAGCGTAAAATATTACTTGGCTATGGAAAAGCCAATTTTTGAAATTTCCTTTTGATCCTCAATGCCTCCATTATTTAATTTAATAATATTTTAGTTGGTTGATTAGCCGGTGCACCCATCAGTAGTCGCCCAGTCGCCCTGAAGATGGCCTACACTGTAGGTCGAAACGCCGGCACTTACTTTAGTATAATTCTAGTACTTATTTGGCGTTTTTTTACTGCACCCCCCCCAACTATCTCCGTTCTACATTTTATCATCCAGTCAACTATTTTCCTCTCATAATAATATTTTAAATTGAAACACATGAACCAATTACACTCTGATTTTTTTATTAAATATTAAATATGAACAAATATTTCTTTAGCTTTAGAACTTTGTTAATTAAAAAAAAAGAAAAGATTTTAAGATATTTCAACGCCTACTGATGGGGTCGATAACCCCAACGGTACCGAACGTTAAAGACGAGCGAAGATGATCCTGCGGAAGATTCGGGACAACTGGTCCTTAAAGAAAGGGAAGTTAAGGTTCTAATTAAGGAGGCAGGACATCCTGCCCAGGTTTAGGTTCCCTTCAACCTTGTCCAGTATTACCATATCTCTCTCTCTCTCTCTCCTTGTGATCTTGTCTTGTTTGTGGTATCTTCTCATCTACATATTGGGCCATTTGTATTCATACAGCTGTAGCAGTTTAATATTTTACGGTTTAGTTTTAACAATTTTCAACAGTAATATAAATAATTAATTAATTAAAATTAACCAAAAACAACACAATTTGTGGTTATTTTGTTGGTTCGTTACATAAGCTCAATTATTGATAATTGTTTTCAATTTTTTTTGAGTAATTTCTTTAAGTTCATCCAACATGTTTATAAGTTATAATGAACTGATTATATCACTTATAAATACTGTATGGTGTATAGTTTATATTACTATAAATATGATCAATTTCAATACCAGATAGTTAAGAACTGGTGATTACATTAACATCGATATAGAGTTATAACAACTTGGGCATTTTTTTTTGTCATTGTGGGTTGTTTTTGTTATTCATTTAACGCAATTTTATGGTGTTATGGCCAATCGGACTACGGGATACTATTCCAAGAGTCCTGACTTTCACCGATCCAGGTGTAATTAGGATAGAAATCTTAGGGACCACCATTCTACATCCACCCCGAGGGACGGCACAACGAAGGATTTTTTACTCCCTTTAAAGCATCCTAAGGCCAACTGCCGGGCAGCAAATTCGAGTCTTTGGGCATATTAGGGTGTTACGCTAAACACTGCACCACAAGTGACTTTACTTGCTGGTCATTAACATCCTTTCGTACTCCAGTAAAAGCAAAGAGGGGGGGGGTGCAATGTTAACGAATCCAGCAATGTTTCAAATGTAAGAACATGAACAGATTCCATTATTAAATTTTATTTTACTATTCAATCTTACACTTAATTAGCAATTGCAATATTGTTAATTGAATTGAAATATCTTCACACAATTATACTTTTTTCTAATGAAGGTTGATGTCATAAGGCAAAAAACTGTTCTTTGCAGAGTGAAAAAGTCCATATTTAATCGACGGATTCATCCCGTATATATATATATATATATATATATATATTGTTACGGGCGTACAAAGGAAGGCGGAAGCGGGGGATTAGCGGCTTAACTCCGTCAGCGGGAGACGTTTAAATAGGATTAGGACTGTTCTAGATCGTCTTCTTTTGTCGGAAAAGGATTAAGAAGATTCCGGAATTGCCTGGCCCTTTCGTGTTCTGGAATGTTCGGCCTTGCCTCTTTAAATACTTCCCTCAACTCGAGGCAGTCAGTCTTAGCCTGAGAGTAGACCAGTGAAGATCAGTGATAAGTGAGTGTCAGTGTGATAAACTAGTCAGTGTTGAACCGGCCCGTGTAATAAGTGTATCAGTGAACTGTGACAGTCTCGCGAGTGTAATAAACTGTTTCTGTTTGTTACTGTGTGTCAGTTTGTGATACTTGAAGAATCTTAGGGTTGGTGGACTAGTGAACTGTAAGTGTTAATTATTAGTTATAAATTGTAGTGTGATTTTATAATAGTCATAGAAACTATTGTAACTAGTTAAGCTATCTAGAATTAGTAATATTTTATATTATTGTAATAATTAAATAGGAGTTAGGCCTAGATGATAATATTTAGAATATTGTTATTATAAATTTATATTAGTTTAATGATTTAATTGTTAATAGTTTAATTGTATCCTTTTTATCATTTTGTTAATAAATATTAGTTTCTTTAATTAAGGAATTGTTTAATTCATTTTAATACCCAGTAGCCCGTAACAATATATATGTATATATGAATGAGTTGATCGTGAACTTGTAAAGACATCAAGGTTAGCTATGAGGTAACTGATGTCGGCGCGAGATAGTTTATTTATTTATATTATAATTTATATTATATTTTATTTATTTATATTTATAGTTTATTTATTTATTTATATATATACACATATAAAAGATCTACATAATAAATAAACTATCCCGCGCCGACATCAGTTACCTCATAGCTAACCTTGATGTCTTTACAAGTTCACGATCAACTCATTCATAAAACTGTTTAGAGGTCAACTGTTCCTTCTTTTTTTTTTTTAATGGATGCATTAGATACTATCAGTTGTTTATTTTGTGTGTTCTCTAAATGTTGTTATTTATTTGGTTTGTGTCTCAATAATAAGTTGGAGATTTTTTTTTAAAGCTGTATAATTCTGATTCACGTACTCAAGTTTACCGTTCCATTATCCGTGAATGGAATTTCTTTTATTATGAATGAATCATTTAACATTCCTTTTAAACCAAAAATGTCCTTAAATATTCCACCTCGTGCTGATGTCAGAAGTTTGAGGAATGAAGGTAGAATGCATGCTCAAAGACAAGAAGGAATGCCGGTTCCATTACACACATGAGAGAGAAGAGAGAATATAGCTTGTTCTTATTAACATCACTCTCTCTTCTGCTTTAATTAAAATTCCATTATGTTAGCAACGGAGCAATTGGCGATGATATTAATGAACAATGAACACGTGGAATAATTCATCTTAATATTCGCTAAGTTGACTTCTAGAAGCAAGGCAAGAGAAGAAGGCCTGGAGGCAGGAGAGATTCAGATGCCCTCAACACCGATCTTGATCTACCTGTCGAAGAAACATATAAGTAACCCCTGTTTTGCCAGATAAGTTTTAATACAAGTTCTGTACATATTTTATGAAAATCCTATATTACTTATAAATCATTAATCGTTATATCTCCATGTATATGGGAGTAGAGTGGCTCAGTGGTAGAGAACGGAGTTGCCTTGCCGGAAATCCTGGTTCAAATTCCGCTGCAGACCAAGACTTTTATTTAGTCTGTTTGCAGCCGGAGATGGATCATATGGAAAAGAACCCTCCTGGGGCTCACCCAGCCTCTATAAAATGTTAAAGGGGAAAAATCTGGCGGTTGAGCATGACCTAGGACAAGCCACCTCCTTGCAGAACCGTTGCCCAGGAAACGTCCATGAAACAATCTCTACCATGTACTGAATCCCAGACCCGTTCACGGGTTGTAGTGGTACAAGTTTTTTTTTTTCAATGTATATATTCAATGATAGCCAAAATAAGGAATTCTATTAATAAAGTATATTCATTACAATTATTGAGGCGCTTACTTAACCCAGAAGTACTATATATTTGTGAATTATGTATTGATGGTTTAATTAAGGAATTAGTTGATTGATTAGTAAATTGGTAAGCACACAGCCAACCTTTAGAATAGAATCCAATTTATGATAAAGTTAGGACATTTAAAGAAATAATAATTTGACTAATTATCTTAAATGATTACCTAGCATCCAAAAATTAATGGAATTAATTAAAATATATTTAATACCCTAAAACATAGCATTATTAAATGGCATCCTGTGTGTGGAACTTATATCCAATTTACTAATAAGTAAATGTTTGATTATTGACGTTTATTTACTTAGTAATTTTAAAGTCACTCTGTTTTAATGATTCAGATTAATTTATTGAATTATTTATTCCTTGACTTTTTCCTAATAACATAATTATTGTTGATTATTCTTATTGCTATATTACCGCGTTGGTCGATTTGATGTTTTTTAACCGTCAGTTTTTTACTGTTATTATTTTCTACATTCATACTTATTTTTATAATAACGCCGGACACGATGCATAGCAAGGCGATCTATGATTTAGGTTCGTTCCAATTTTATTTAGGTTATACTCTAAAGTGCATTCTCCAACCTTTTAGGAGGGGTATTTCATTTGAAGTGGGAGGTTTCTGTACCAGTTTCAATTAATTTGTTTTAGCGGAAGTAGATTTAACTAAATTTTCCATAAAGCTTACTGGTTTGTAATACAGAGATGTTTCAGGGTTAAGTAGCCAAACTGAAAATTTGAACTAAGGACCTCAAAACAAGAAAACATCATCCTATCGAGGTATATCCTCAAACTGTTTTTTAATTGTGTAATTTTTCACTTTAATTTTTTTAATTTTAAACTCACTTTAATTTTTTAATATTTTAATTTATTTTAATATTTAACTTTAATATTTTTCTACGTTATTTATTTGTCAATATATCACCTATTTATTCACGCCCCCTCCTTTTCCTATAACTTTCTACTTTAGTTATACTTTTGGCCGTTAGAGATCGCCATTAGTGGTTCCTTCTTTCTTTGTAACGTACTTTTTTACTACTTTAAAAAAAACCTACGAGGTCTCAGTTGCATCGCCTTCTATCTGGTTCTTACACTTTTTAAATTTTATCTCTTCTCTTCAAGGCTAAGGGGCCCTTCCCCATTCTTCACACCCAAGTCTCTCTTCATCTCATGGCATCCATCATTTGTTGTAACAGAGCACCACAAGTTATCTTCATTTTCAATCCAGAATTTTATATCTTTACTCTCAATGCATTTCTTCTATATTTATTCTTCAACATCATATATAATATAAATTCAATATATTCATACAATTATATGTATTTACATAACATCCCTTACTTACATTATCTATATCTTACATCACTTACCTTTATTGTATGGTATATTATGGAACGAGAGTCCCATACAATATTTTCGACTAATCTCTTCTGTATTTATACTTTAACATCATATTTTGTATTTATTTTCATACATATTTACTTATAATTAATTAGTAAATTACTATTTTACATTTGTACCTCTTCTTTATGTTCATTTTGTATCTTACTGTTTATTTTATTTTATATCATTGCTTGGCATTATCACCTTTCTGTAAACTTATTCTGAAACCTTTTATTCAAATATATCCTTAATATTATATCCATCGCTAATTTTCTTTACTTTTCAATCTCTGATGTTACAATATTCTTTCTTTGTATTGCAGTTTTTTTTATAGTTATTTTTGTTTTGTTTGTTTTTCTCTCATAGCCCTGAAGATGGCCTACAGCATAGGTCGAAACGTCGGCACTTATAATAAACAAGTTTTTCTTTATTTAGTGTTATTTTGACTTCATTCCCAGACTATCTATATCCCTCATTATATCCTCAAACGTTTTGTTTAGGAGATATTCACACTGTCACTACTTTGAGTCGAAGTGTCTAGAAGGGTTAATGTTTATATTTAATTAATAAAGTAGTTTTAACAAATAAAATAAGTTGCTAATATTTACTATGCCTAAATAATTTATAACAATGAAAATCTTTCACACATTTAAACAAAGAGTTTGCGTACATACCTCTACAGGAAATTTTTTCTTGATTTGGGATTCTTAGTTCAAATTTTCAGTTTGGCTACTTGGCCCTGAAACACCCAGTACATAGAGGAGGTAAATAAATTATCTAAAAGTAAGAAGCAATACACATTTTTAATCTAAAATACTTGGACATGTCACAAAAGCACCTTTGCTTGGTATGTTAATATTGAATTTTGCATATTGACTTAAACTCCAACGGCCGACGAGAACATACGGACATTCTACAAAACATCTTTTAGTTAGATAATTTATTTTATTGTTATATGATATAATTTTTTAGTTAGATATGATCCCAGTTATTTATTTATTATTGTGATTTTCTAAAAGCAGGTAGTTGCAGAATAACATTTTATCTATGTAAAAAAAATTATTGTTATGCCTTCTGTCTGATGTAACACTATTCCCTTATACCTGGATTCTGTAAACAGGAAAATGCCTGGTTTTCTAATTAGTTATTGCATGAACCAAGATCTAGATCTGTGGTTTTCTCACGACTGAGGCGACCTTACAGTTGATTACATGAAAGTATTTTCATAATGAATAATAATTTGGTTGTATAAATATGAAGGAGAATACTACCCATATTTAGGACAAATAATAATTATTTCAATAGTGAAATTATATGTTATAATCCGAGTTACAGGTCTTCTTCAGGTCTTAAAGGTCATAAGTAAATAAAAAAAAAACCTGTTCAACTAGTACCCATGAAGAGTCTTGGGTTTAGTACGTGATACCTTTGATATTGTTTCTCGGATAACTGTTTTTCAGGGACGTCATTTGTCTTTGATCACGCTCAGACGCCATATTTCCCTCCCTATTTTGGGGTATCAACATTATAGAGGCTGGGTGAGCTCTAGGAGGGTTTAAATCACGTAGGATCCATATCCGACTAACAGTACATCCATATTATATCTGTTCAATATCTCAATAAACCAATACCTTTTTTACAAGTCGTCCACCTTTTGATAAGGTAATGAATTATTCTTTACATGAATTATTATTTATTTTTTAGAAGGAATTATTTTGTTACCACCTTCCTATTTGAGACACTTTGTGGACGGCCCCACATAGCGGAAGGGCTTCCTTTCCTTTATTTATATAAGTAGACATTTAAGTTATCTTGTAACCATGATCAGCATACAATAAATATAATGTTATTCAATAATTATTATTATTATTCAATAAACGACTAGTCATTCAAACTTTAGAGAAGAGAGAGATATGTCTCTTATTCATTAAAGATATAGAATTACTATATCTCATGGTGACTAGTGGTTTATCAAAGGATCTAACATTTCGAGATCATTGCTTGGGCAGTGAAGCCAACATAGCAACCTAATCCATTTTCTCCGCCATATTTTCATAATGTTATACCTTTTTTTTTCTTGGTCCTATCCTATAAGCAAACACTGCCTGTCCTAACCTGACGAAGAAGGTCGAGATTAGAACCGTGATTTTAATTCGTTTGGCGGATCCGAAAACTCTTGCTACCTACCCGAGTCCTGATCGATCAGCTCCCAATAGAGGAGGAATGCTGAGGAAAAAGAGGTTCTGCGGAGAGTCCTTGTTGGTTTTACAGCCTTTGAGGAGGCCGAAGACCTGGACATTCCATTGGTCGCTGGATTCCTGGCCCTCTAACCGCTTACATAGGATAGTTCCTTCCCAGTTAGTAATTACTTAAACTTTTTGAGAACTCTGAACTCGATATATAACTATAAATATATATATATATATATATATATATATATATATATATATATATATATATATAAAATCTTAAAGTGGACCTACCTGCAGTAATAGTTGTTGTAATTCATTTTTTTTTTATTCTTACCAAATTTTAAATTTTACTTTTATATAACATAAGGCTTTGAAACCTCTCTCTAATCTTAAGTACTTATAAATAAAGGATAAAAATTGTTGTCCTGCAACAATATCATTATACATAGCACTAGCGACCCCCTCAACGGGTAGTGGAGCATGTTATACCTTGTTTTGTCTGTCGTAGGAATCGCATCGATTTGATGCGTCGAATATGCGGATTAGATTTAAATCACACTACATGAAGTATTTTATTGTGTTGAAATAAAAAAAACATAAACAAATTAAAATCTTTCTTCTTATACGAATTTATTTTCACGCGCATTATTTTCTTCGATAATAATCGATAAAGTTGTTCATTTAAATTATACAGTGTATAACACTATAATAATGGCACAAGGCATAAGTGCTTAATGTAACTAAAGTATTTAAGTTGATAAGGATTAATACTGTATCCGTCTAAATAGCTTTCCAATTACCGAATTGTACGTTGCCAATTTGTAAGAAGATATAATTGGTATAGTAAGCTGTCCTTAAAAGATAGACGAATGCTATCGCAGACTTTTTTAGATCTATAAAATAGGAGTATTCCACCATGCGTTGTTTTGTCATACCTCAAAGGATTAGGCATCGTCTTCGATGAATGCTGTAAGGCGGCTTGACTTTTTCCAACAATTAACGTTATAATCCAACCAATTTACACAAAACATTGACAAATTATATACCTACAACTTCCACGAATCACTCTATCTATTTGTGTTAACTGCATGAAGATCCGTCTAGTAGTTTTTAAGTTCATCACGAACAGAAAGACAGGCACAGAGGAGGACTTAGTTTTATAATATGTACAGATATAATTACTGCAGAGTAATAATCGTAAGTCAAAAACCTAAAATGATTGAACAAATTTAATGAAAGTATGAATACCTTTATATTAATTATTTGGTAATTTCATTATATGGTGTAGATAAATGAGGATTATTATGTATTTATTAAAAATCCATGTAAATATCCATATTATATTTAGTCTAAATATGACTTAAAAAAATATTTTTGTCAGGCTTCATTAAAATATTAAGAAACGTTTTTGGACTAAAGCTTATAGAAGGTAACTGTTGTCATTTTGGAGCACTAAAATGGAAGATGGAAAACATTAAAAAAAAAAAAAAAAAAATCGGCTCCCAAGTTCAAAATATGATCGTTAAATATAGGCAGTCAGGTCACCGAAAATCCTCTCTTCTTGGTGGATTTAGAAACATTTAAACCATAGCTGGGCAACCAAAACGACTTTTTGGGCTGTTTTGGGAATGCATCATAACTGTGCGAGCTTTAAAGCACACCATACCTCCATAAAAGCACATATCTCCGTATTACATTTAGACCTTCTTTAAATAAAATTATATATGATGTCCAACAAACATTTATTTTGGAATGAAACATTAAAACACAATGAATTATTATTGTAATTGTTACAAAAGAAGAACACAAATACAATAAGTGACAAATGGCATTTGCATAATTTTTCTAATAAATATTTATTATTATATCTTTCTTGAAATAAATAGTATTTAGGAAATCTCCATGACTCTATAACTAACTATATTGAAGTGTATAATTGATTATGTGATTTAATTGAAATGGTAATAGACGACATAGAGAGGGATACACAATAGCAAGGTAATTATATGCACTAAATATGCAAACATTTAGGAGGGTCAATTAACTGTAATTAGTGAATGAATCGATAATAATCATCGAGGAATGATATGATTGCTAAAATTAATTAACTAGTGGAATATATTTACCTGTAAGTTAAGAGATAATAGCAAAATAAATATTTACTTCATAAAAAAATAATCCTAGTCTTAATTTTTTTTTCACTGTTAGCCTCTTCTGTGGGCCTCTAGACAAATTCAATGTTTAATCTCCTATTGTTCCTTTTTCTTACTCAAGAACTCTTTTATGTTAATATTATTTTTTAAATTAATTATTTACTTATTTATATAAGGTAATAATTTATTTAAATTAACAACCTTATTATAACAATAAATTAAGTAAATATAACGGCATGAATGATACATAATGGCATGTATAAAGGCAAGAAGAGAAACTATCCTCTGGAAGTGCTCAAATGAAAGATGGAATTTAGGTGGTCACGAGGTCATCTTATTTTCATAGGCCTAGAAGGATTATCGGGAATCGAAGAAGTAAACAGGCTAGAAAATGTTGGGTTTGAGTGGGAATAAAGCTTGCCATGAAAAGATTGATATCGGTTAGGGCCAAATCAGTGATAAATTAGATATTAAGCTCATTATGGATTACATTATTCGTAACAAAATAAGGAGCATTGAGGATTTTACGTAGGATGTTGGATTGTAAGGATTGGATCGACAGGAATTGGATGGCTTAGTGGGGCCCCAACTGCTGTGTAAGTCGAAATAGGTCTTTTAATGATTATGTTTGTGAGTCTTTTGTAAAAAATTTGGAGCTTAGAGCGTTTGTCTAGTAAGTATCGAAGTAGCCTGAAACTGCGAAACTAACACATATTAACCAAATATTTAGGAGGGGGGAGAAAAATTAGGTGGGTTATTCGTGAAAGTGCATACATTTGTGTTTGTATTTCATAACAGTCACGATTAATTGCGTTGTGATTTTTAGGTTATTTGTTGAAATATTAATAAATAAATATTGTTGTGGCAAGAAGAAATGTTTACAAATAGTGCAATCTTCTTGACCACAGGCCAACTTATCGTTTTTTACTTTCACTTATAGAAGGGGAATTTCGAATCCAAGTTTACAATTGGACCTAAAAGGATGTGTGTGTGTGTCTTGCTATATTTGGAGCTATTATACTGTTTAAAAATTGGTTAGGAAATGGTTAACCGTAGGCAGGTATATAGAAAATATATAATTTTTATTTATTTATTAATTTCATGTATAATTCATCAATTACACATTCGCTACTATTCACAAAATTACATGCTGTATCAAATAGACCAGTCTCAAACTAAAAACAATTGTACAAATTTAATAAAATAAACTATACATTATTAGTAACTTATACATATACATATATAAACAATAACAATAAAATAAAAGAAATTGGTATTCTACAATAATAAATGCTTTGTTCTTTTATGTTCATACAGCTTTGCACTATTTTTTGTATAGTTCTCAATATTTTTTATAAGTGGGTTTTTATCGTTTTTACACTTTAAAAAAATTGTTTACATAGTTTGTTGATAAATACATTAATATAAGGTATACTTAATTCTTTATGCATTATTTTAACTTTAGTAGAATATGCATAATTTCCAGCAATTCTAAGACATTTGTTTTGGAATATTTGTAATTCTTTGTAATTAGTTTTAGACATATAACTAAATATTGGGCATGCCTATGGTAGTATATGTCGTGAGCAGGCTTTATATAATAATAACTGATTATCTGTGCTTAATTTAGAATTTCTATTAAAGTAAGGATATATAGTACACAGAGCCGTGTTATCTTTATTGCACAAATAATCAGTGTGGAAAGTAAAAGTTAACCTTTTGTCCGTATCAAGTCCCAAATATTTATTTTTTAATTGCCTCACTCGGGGAGTAAAAACAATATAATATTAAACTGAAATTCAATTTCTAGAACTTCAAAAGGAAAATGTAGCAGTAATGCCAACCCCTGACTGTTCTAGCCCTGAAGAAGAGATGTAATGTGGGTCGAAACGTCAGTTTTCCAATTAACAGTTCTCCAAATATTAGAGAATTTTTTTTTACCTCCACCCGGACCATTTTCTTCCCAATAATGGAATACGGTGATATACAGAAGAGGTATTTATTTTTCATTTTAAGAATTCCGCTTGAATCCAGTTAGAAATTTTCACCTTCATTATCGTTAAGTTTCGGGAGTGACATTTTGTTATGATAAATACATTTCCAGCTTACACAATGTATGATTTATTCATGAGTTAATATATTCAGGCGCTGATTGTCTACACTTATGTATTTCGAAAGTTCCTGCCTTGTGTAACAAAGTGTCATCTCTAAACTCATCAACTGCTTCCATGGATGAGTTTAAAGACGGCTTGATAGATTTACGACGCTACTTGATCCGTTATTAAGAACTTGCAATATTTTTAAAATATGATTGACACTTGAACCAGGGGTTGAAGATTCGTTCCCGAAGAAGCGTTCCTAATCGATCTCATTCAAATCGTTCCGATCTGGACTAGAACGATATCATTTTGTTATAAAACAACCGCTCCCGAACGGAACAGAATCCGCCAGGAGCGATATTTTTGGATCCCTTGAGGATTTGATCCTGCGGAGCAAAAAATATCGATCCCACATGTTTCTCTCTGAACCTTGATTTATTCCTCATTTACTTATCCACACACAAAAATACTAAACCGGAATGAAAAAATTTTGCCTAGAGAGGCACATAGTACTTTCTCATCCTTAAAAAAAAAAAAATTCTGAGACCTAAAATAGTTTGTTTTTTTTTACTACCTTAAACTTAACCGATTCTTATCGGGTCTTCTTTAGGATCAACTAGATCATAAACCAAACATTTAGGAAGAAACCTGGTTGAAATCCGGTTTTTAGTTTCCGAGCATTGGTTGGAACAAACTTTTCCGGACGAACGGACCGGCACCACTGAGATTTTATGTTTTTGGATTCTACACCCTATGGAACGCCAAAAAACATTAAAATATGGAAGTCGTATTTTTTGGCGATTTCAATACTTTCTTCATCTGAAGGATCGATATTTATTGTTCCGGTCCAGATCGAATCCTCAAAGGATGGTAAAATTTCGCTCCGGTCGGGATTGAATCAAACTTGGAGCAGAATAAAGCATCTTTTGTGGATAGGATTCGAAATAGAGCATTTTCGGAAAGAACGTTATTTTTTCTACCTTAAATAATGGTTTCATTCAGAGCAGCAAATATATAAATATATCGGTTTCATCCCCTGAATTGAACAGAGAGCGGAGTGGCTCAGTGATAGAGCGAGGAGTTGCCATGAAGATGGTCCTGGATATATATATATATATATCAGGTTGTGGCAGATGTTATTTTATCCGTTAGCGCCGTGGATGGATCCTTTGGGATCCAGGAACCTCCTGGGGCTCACCAGCCTCTATAAAGTTGGTACCCGAGATAGGGAGAAAACCTGGCGGTTGAGTATGGTCTAGAATAAATACCCTCCCTGCACAACCGTTGTCCAAGAAACAGTACAGTCTCTACCACCGACTGTACTGTAGCAACCTTTAAGTAAAGTCTGTACCACATACTAAGCCCCAGACCCTTAATGGGTTGTAGTGGTACAAGTTTTTTTTTTAATGATTGACACCAATTAGACATTTTCACATTCAAGAGTTTGCAAAAGTTTCAAGACTGACATTTCTAATGATAAATACATTTTAGCTTACTTAATACATGATGTACTCATCATTTAATATATTCAGGCGCTGATCGTCTACCCTTGTGTATTTTGAAACTTCCCGCCTTAGGTAATGTAAATGCTTGAGCATATTGCCGATAACATTTAAGTATATGAGAGATTGTTTATTTATAAATTTTGTCAGTAAAAGTCAACTTGAAGATGTTTTAATTTAAAATTGTTTAAATCAGAATCGGGAGTCATTATTTCAAAAGGTTGCTACACCGATATTTTTCAATTCTAATTTAAATGTGTAATCATCCCGACACTGTTCAATGTTAAAACATTTAGATCTGAATGATTTGTGTGAAAAATATTTGAACTTAGGTTTAATTAAATAAAATCTTTGGAGATAAATATTGATTAACAATAATGTATAGTAATTAATATTAAATTAAACGTAAATAAAATAAAAGTAATTTATTATATAGACATTGTCAATTATAAAAGTTTGACGTCAATGCAAGACTTAATTGTTTGTCTTTTAAACTATAAACGGAATACATTAAAGATGGCATTTTCATTGATTTTAGGTGAGTTCCAGAAGGACCTGTAGGTCCTAAGTCGATTCACGGCTCTGTTAACAGAAGAAATATTCACAACAAACTAGTTAAAAATTAGAAATTATTGTTAACTCAAACGTATTACAAACTAATAATGAAAGCGTTTGGTTAAGTCAACTCCATAAATTATGTTCATGATGAGATAGTAACTTGTTGAATTGGAATTCTCTTGTTAACTCTACAAGACTAACTGATAAAAATCTGAATAGTTAGTTCAAGATTTACACTTTGAAGATAAGTTTCCAATGTCGTTCAGTTCATTAACATTGACATTAAAAGGATTAATCCGATGAAGGATGGTAAAAGATAATCTAAGGCCATGACCTCTATCGGAAGAAGAACTGAAACAAATTATGGAGGGTCTTGGGATCTACAGACCTTCCTAGGGCTCATCCAACCTCTTTAAAGTGAGTAATGAAAAACTTCGCCTCAACCATCTCGGCCACCCTGATTCATTTCTCGGACAGCCTTATCAATTCTTTTCATTGATCCTACATTGGCTCGTTTCCCGGTCCTGGCCATTTCTTTTCTTTTCAAATAAAATATTTAAAAAATTATATCATATAACAATAAAATAAATTATAATAATATTAATGACTTAAAGTCGACAAGATCCAATTATTCAATATTAATTAGTCAATTAACATCCTCCCCGTGTATACACCGCAAATTGCGAGAACACGGAGATGTAGGATCGGTGAAAAGAATTGATAGGGTTGACCGAGAAACGAGCCAGGATGGCCGAGATGTTTGAGGCGTCACCACGGAGAGGTGATAGACCCGGGTTCGAGTCCCGGTCCTGGCCATAACTTTTCTTTTCAAATAAAATATTTAATATTTATATCATATAAGAATAAAATATATATAACTAAGCTTGAGTTATATTATTTTAGCTCAGCTTATAGAGTGCTGAGTTATGCTATGGTTCTGGTAATCGGCAATGACAGATAAATTATTTGGTCTGGTAAATGTCAAGCATGGAACCTGTGAGACTTTCATACCCTTTTAAGGTTCACCCAGCCTCTATGAAGGGGAAAAGTCCCATTGTTGGGGTATCCGGACGGTTCAGAGTGATCTCGGATAAATCACCTCTTTGCACAGCCGTTGTCATAGAAGCAGTACAGTCTCTACCTTGTACTGAACATTTAATGAAAATCATGAAGATAACGTAACCTACATGTCGTTGCAATGATTGTTGCCGTACAGTTTTTTTGTGAAATAAAATATTACACGGCCAATAACAAGGTTTTTACATAATAAATATATGAAATTTTAAGGTTATCTTTTTTCAGTTTAGGGGTTACAGATACAGATATATCACGACAAAATCAGTCAAATAGATGCCCAGATCGAGAAAATGTGAATATCTTTTCTATTATTATATCTTTTAATTGTAATAGTGTTTCCTTAAAGTGTATATCAAGAGTAAAAAATAACGATGGAGTAACAATATATCGCTGATTGAGCTAATAATATACAGTTGGTATTTCAATCAGTTATCTGGTGATAAGTCTATTGAATCGGACCCATTCATTACTTCATAGCAGCAGGTTTGCTTGCTCGGTTATTTTAATGAGTCATACCAACTCTCACGTTGGCTTAAAATGCCCTTTGTTGTATAAACCAAGAAAGATATACATTTAAAATTACCTTTTAATTTAAATATTAAATTTAAAATAAAAAATATTTCATGAAACTGAAGTATTGCCTAATATACTTTTACTGTGTATAGATAGTTTGTTTTCAGCTACCATTAACAAAAACATAAATATATATTCTAACATTCTCGCATTAAATTCGAGAAGTAATATTCCAAAAAGAGATTATAAACTTTTTACGAGTTTTAGAAAATTTTCTATTAAAATCATGTCGATAAAGTTTGTTTTTCATTGTATTGCCCCACCTCTTGGGACTGGCATCCTAAATGTTTCGAACAAATGTATTGGGCTTTATTAAAACCATTAAGGATCAGAGTAGCTCAGTGTAGAGTGCTGAGTTGATCTGCTGACAGTCCCGGGAGCAAAATAATAAATAAAAGTGGCAGATTAATTATTCAATCTGTTAAAAGCCGCTGATGGACCCTTTAGGGTCTATAGACCCTCCTTGGGCTCATCCAGCATCTTTGATTGGTTAATCTTAGTCAGGGAACAACCTGGTATTGAGAGTTATCTCGGACCAATTATCTTCCTGTACAACAGTCCGTTCAAAACAGTGCAGTCTCTATCGTGTACTAAATCTAACCAACTAACTAATTAAATCTATGGGTTACAGTCATAGGCGGATCCAGGGGGGGCACGGGGGCACGTTCCCCCCCAGAAGGTTTTTTGTGTACTGTGGAGAATCCATTACAGTACATATTTATAGGCAAATCACATGATCATAGTTGTTAAAATATAATGGAATGAATAAAATAACAGAAATAACATGAGTGAAACTATTGTTTCGATATTTTAATAAACCTTTCTACAAATACTACAAGTTTATTTGTAAGTCATTGTTGTTTTTTGCCCATCTGCTCGTTGTACCCACCCCCAGATAAAATCCTGGATCCGCCTTTGGTTACAGTAGTACAGATTTTAGGTTTCTGGAAACATATTAGTACAAAAAACATATATTATTACTTTTAGTTGAATTATTTTCAAGTAATTTACGTTATTTCTTCCTTGTATTTTTTAGATTGTTCATGTGCGATTCCGCCATCATTCATATATATATATATATATATATATATATTTATATATATATATATTCTCTTTTTCTGCTTATTATTTTCTAGTTATCTGTTCCGCAGGTTGTCACTTCGAGTTAAGAAACTAAAAGTTTTAACTTTTCAATCGTCTCCTTTTTATCCAAAAAAAAAAAATGAGTATATAATAGATATGAATCCCAAATATACACATTTCTCATAATTACACCTATTTTTCATACTAAAACCCAAGATTACTTTTATTTTCGAGAATATTAAAAAGGAAACGAATGAAAAGTTAAACCTTGTGACTGAACTCGAAGCGACACCCTACGGAACTGATACCCTTTTCTGATTATGCATAAATCGACGAATTTGTTACTAATTACTTGATTAATAAGGAAATTTGAGATACATCAGGCTTTGGTTCTGCCCTTCCAATATATTTTCAACTTCTTCCTTTTCTCAAGAAAAAACTTACAACGCTTTGGTATTCGTAGCTAAATATTCGTTTTGACCCGTTTTTGCTCACCAAAAACAATTGCAGAATCGCTGAATGAAATAAACTTAACCAATGGCCATTACACGTTGAGGTGGGATTGCGTTATGTGCAATTTTAGTGGGTCATTGTATTTCATCATGAATCTAATAATCCTGTGAGAAAGAACTCGGATAGAGATCTCGCACGAACTCCGGCTTTCTTAATATTGGACAATATTTAATTGGCTAATTCGCTTAAAAGGGTTCCCGATAGTCCGTGATAGGGACCTATAATCGATTGATAATGAGGCGAAATCGATAGATCCTAGTCGTCAAGAATCGATATGTAAATTTAGGCTCTGATTGTGAAAGAGGCGTTCTTTGGATTAAAAAAACACATCGTGACTTGTGCATTTGTTTTGCATCCGTTAACAAGCTTTTTTTTCGAAGTACACTTTGGGGTGTTGAAATCAATTACTTCTACGTCGATGTGTAGACCCATGGAAGCGTAAAATTCTTTTTTTTTTTTTTAATGACTTCCTTTTCATTAAAATATTAGGGCTTTCTCCAATATTAAGGGAGCTGATTGGCTCAGTAGTGGAGCGCTGAGCGCTTATCACGCGGGGTTGTCACAAGACTGATATCGTGGTTTAGAGACAACCCCCACCGCTCAAAACTAGCCCTGAAGGAGACCTACAATATGGGCTGAAACGTTGCCTTACCAATGAACAGTTCTTCCTATATAAGAGAATTTTCTTTACCTCCACGCGGACCGCTTTCTTCCTCTAAAAATATATATTTACATTTTTGATGATTTGTAAATTGTAATTTGAAATCGTGGTACAATAATTCCAGACTTTTTATTTTTTTTTATAAAACTCATTCATACTTACAGCCCAGGTGAAAAAGTGGTTAGGCCGAATTTTATCCAAAATGAATTTATTGTACTGAAGGAGGTGGAGCCATGTGGTTATCGCAGTGCATAAACGGTTCAGTCAGAGCTTAGCTTAAAATGGAGTTATTGCTTATATTATAATTATATTTCATGCCTAAAACAACGATAATAACACGATTTCGCTTCCCTCGGTACAATAAACTTAATCTGGATAAAACTCGTAAGATGTTTCGTCCAAGATCACTCTGAATCACCTCTTTAAAGGTCCTAGTTAAGGGTTCCCTCTTTACAGAGACTGGGTGAGCACCAAGAGTTGATTCATAACGGATGTTAACAGAATAAATAACACAGGATAACGATGAAAAAACTTTTGCACTGAAAATACCTTATTCCTGTAGTTTTTAGGGTGATCAATCCAAATATAATATTAAAAAAGCTGTATCAACCACCATTTCTTCACATTTTATAGTTAAATTTATTTAATTAAGCGATTTTTAAAGAATTGAACAGCTTTAATATTTAAACTAAAATAACTGAAAAACTAGGTCTATTGGTGTGGATGAAGTTGGTAGCACTGCTGAAACACATTTGCTGGCCAAAAAAGGTTGATTCTTTTTTCTGTTAACAGCTGATGTTTTGTTTACTGTCAACCTAACCTCACTTTCACGTTTCCTGTACATGTGCTCAGTACAATGTCTAATCGCGGTTGTAAATATTCTGCTGACAGTTTTTGTTCTATTTTTGGCGAGTTTGTGATTAAAAACCACCAAGAAAACATTACAGACTTTGTCAAAAAGGTTTATCGATCTTCCTTTGGAACTAAACTTAGTGATCAGGATAAATCTTGGGCCCAGCATAAAGATGTGTTATGTATGTGCCGAAGATCTAAGAAAATGGTCGATAAAAGAGAAAAAAATCTTTAAATTTGCTGTTCCTATGATATGGAGAGAGCCAAGAGAAATCATTCCGATGATTGCTACTTTTGCAGTGTCGATATTACTGGACATAACTCAAAAAACAAGAGGGTAATAAGCTACCGTAGTGTAGATTTACCGGTTCCTGAACCACCAAATGATTCAAATTCTATTCCAACGGAAGTATTTTCTGATGTACAATCGGAGTTAGATGAACAAGATGATGAAGAATCCTAATGTTTTAAAGAAAATGTAGAGCTTAAACAGTTTACTCAAATCGAGCTTAACGACTTGGTTAGGGATCTTGGCTTAGCGAAATAAAAAGCTGAATTGCTTGGCTCTAGACTAAAAGAAAATAACTTGTTGGCGGTTGGAACCAGCATTTATGTGTACAGGAATTGAGAGCAACAATTTTCCAAGTTTTTTTAACAAAAAGGTGATTTAGTGTACTGATAATACTTAAGCATACAAAAAAACTAAGGCCAGATTTATATTCAGCACATAAAAATCTATAAAGATCAATTATACAAGTTTAAACAATTTTCAAAAAAAAGTTTTTGTTGGACTGTGTAATTTATCCGCCACAAACGATTTCGAATTAAGGATTTAGCTCTCAATAATCAACCAATACCCTGTGAACTGAGCTTACCCGCTCCCTAAAAATATGCATAATAAATATAAATAAAATACAAAACCTATATTCTTGACGTTTTTATTAAATGTCTTGATATATCTTATTGATGAGTGCTGATGTGAGACGTGCTACATTTTTTTTTAAGTATGTCCTGATGATACCTATGTTAGCTATACCTGATTATACCTGAACTGGCGAAACGTTGACGGGTTAAATATTTTTCAGAATTTTTGAAACATAACATTTTTTTTAAGAGTATTCCAAATTTATTGCAATAACTATTTATTGAAGTTTAACTCTTGCATGAAATTTCAGTAGTGTCGATGCATTTGCATGCCGAAATGTTAATAGATAGGTGTTACATGAACTGTACTGTCCTGACACTCCCTTCATTGTATGCAATAGCATGCTGAAGTCATCTGAAGACAGTGAGTGAACTTACTCTTCGAGACATCTCAACTTGAGCACAATTATTTTGATCGATGTGAATCGTTTCCATTGTCTCGAAGGTGATTTTAATAAGTGATTACTGCCATTAACCAATCTCCCGATGACACCTGTCTGGTCTACTGGAACCGAATTCTTTGATTACTTAATATCTCGAATCGAATAATTTAATTGTAAAGGTCAATGGACTTATTTTCTTCTATTCCATTCTAAGTTTCTCTTCGTGAAGCTTTCTCTAACAACTTCTTCCCAGGTCTTCCTCTGGACCTTCTTCCGTCAATCTAAGCCTCGTATGTCATCTTGGCTCGCCTGTTCCATTCTTAGTGCATGTCCAAACCACCTTAAACTGTTTTCTATTGATTCCACTCCGAGGTTTGAGCTAATGGTTGAGTTACGAATCTACCTATCTACCTAAGGAATCTCATCTCTGAAGTTTGAATTCAACTTTTATGCCTAGTAGCTAGTGAACAAGATTCTGAAGAGTCAGTCAAGTATAATTGGAAGAAGTTTAGATTTATATTCCTTCAACATTGTGACATTGGATACTTCACTTTTATTCAGGAAGTTTCGATTTACACCATCGGAACATTTTTGCAGCTGAATTATCCCTCTCCCGGATTTCATTGTCCATGACTCAATTCTCATCCAGGTGTAATCCCAGATATTTAAAGCTTCTCACCTGTTCGATGGGCTGTAACAATGCATTAAAATAATTATTTTATTAACCTGTTTTAATATTTCCTAAACATGTGTTAGTTTATAGTGATTAATATGAAGTAACCTAGGAATTAATAGGCATAACTAAAAAGTAAGGTCCTAAAGTAGAAATGATTCGGAACTTCGTCTCCCGGAACATGTCTACCGATTACAGAAAAATATGAGAACACGAGGAAGAACAAAGATGGCGAGGATTAGGTGTTCGTACTCAGGCCGTTGGTTGAGGACAATTGGAACCCGCTACAAAAGACCCTTCATTATGAACTCGTTCATAGCTCGGAGAATTTTGCGTCGGAGGTCTGCGAGTCTTGGCCCATTCTACGGGAGGACTTTAATCAGCCCCGGAGATAATGGGGGCTTTGGGGCGGAATCGGAATCCAATCTGCCTTCTCAGTCTATGCAATAATTACTAGTTTTCATGAGCCTACTGGAGGCAGCTCGCAGTGACCGAGTGTAAGAGTAATGATCCTACCTCTTGTACTTTTGGTCAAGTACAGAAAAGAAATATAAGTCTTTGGGAGTCTGCTGACCTTAAACAACTAAAATCTTCAGATCGAATTGCCTTTTAAACCTAATTTATGAAGCAAACCAGTGTATCGGACCTTAAGTGACTAGTTATGAAGCTATAATCACCTTGAAATTCGTAGAATAAAGATCAAAGTGAGGCATTGAAAATATAAAAACTGTACCACTACAACAACCGTGAAGGATCTTTGGTTCAGTGTCTGGTAGTGACTGTACTGTTTCTTGGACAACGGTTGTGGAGGAAGGTGATTTGTCCTAGATCACGCTCAACCACTAGATTCCCCCCCTTATTTTGGGTATACACTTCATAGAGGCTGGGTGAGCCCCAAGGAGTTTCCTAAATCCCTTAGGAACATAACTAACAGTTTAAAGTCTACCAAACAGCTGGATTTGAACTCAGGACCTTCAGTACTGCAACTCAGCGCTCTACCACTGAGCCACTCCGCTCCCTAAGTTATGAGATAATAGCCACTTGCATTGAAAATAGCGAGACAATGAAAATTGGTTTACAAATCACAAATAAATAGATATCTGAAAAAACTTTTCATTTAAATTTTTTTATCCATTTCCATCGCCACCTCAGCTTAGAAACTCGAAGTTCTCTTATGTAATATTGCATTCAATAATCGTATATTTTTTTCAAGGTATTTTGATAGACATCGAAGTGCGTTTTGATTAAAGATAGGGTTCGGGAAAGTTCTCTATCATGATATAACAAAATAATATTTAACGTCATAAGGACCTTAATGTCCCATTAGTTGCTGATTTGGCACGAACCCGGTATCTACCCTTTCATAAAAAACTTCATTCCCACTCAAACCCTCTAGTTTCAAACCTAGCTTCCTCTTCAATTCCCGATAATCCTCCGAGGCGTCTGAAAAGAAGATGGCCACGTGACCGCCTTACTTGAACTTTGATTTGAGTACTATCAGTGCATAGTTTCTCTACTTGTCATTATGTTTCACTTAGCCTATTTACTTGTTGCTTTACTGTAATACAGTTACACAGTTATAAATATCAATAAATAAATCAAAAAATCAACGTAGATAGATCTCAATGGCATACACTTTCATGTCTCTGTCGGCAAGCAAAGAAATACGAACGTATTCACAGGAGTCACTATGAAACTAGTCAAAATGGATCTGAGACCGAAATTTTCAATATTAGAATACTTCTTTTATTCTGTATAAGGAAAAAATTATATTTAGCAGAAGTAAAAAAAAAAATGCAAACCAGAGATTTCTACAGAAAAAACTGATTTAAAGGTTGCTTGAATCCACATTCCCGATGCTGATATAAAAGTCGATCTAATATTCAGGATATGACATGGAAACGCAAGATATTTTTCAAGTACTATTATTTGTAAAGAATAAAACAAACTTTAAATATTAAAGTTTTAATTATATTTATTATCATTTATTATCATTCTTTATAATTGGCTGTTGCTGATTTGACCATAGTATTTTATCCAGTGTCTGATAATGAAGCAGTAAATCCTGTAATAATGGCCACAAAGGACCCTTTCTTGCCTCCTTCATCTTTTACGACCCTTTTTAGGACAAAGGCTAATTAATTTATTCTGAATAATTCAAATTAATCATCTGACGATTGCAAATTTTCCTTTCAATTTACAAATCTCCCAAGTTCCAAGTTCTTTATGAATAATGTATCCTTGAGGAATCCTGATTGGCTTCCGTAGTGTCCTTAAGCTATAAAGTTGTGCATCGCTGACGAGATCTTACAAAGGAAAAGGTAATAAGTCTTCAGTATTCTTCTATCGTCTCTGATGGTCTTCTTAGAATATAATCATTGTTATTTTAGAATGTAATCGCTTGAAAATTTATAATAAGCAGATAGAAATATCGCTCCTTCAAAAGACAATGCCATAACTTAAAAAAACTAATATTTCAATATAGATTTTATATTTCAATATAGAGAATGAGATTTTTAAAATTAAAATTCGGATATTGGTAAAGCAAAGCTTTCATATTGTAATGATGGTATTGAAATTATTTTATTAAACATGAGAAAATTTTTAAAAGTTTTTTTTAATTTTAAATTATGTTATTGTTCCCAAGTTCTCAAGTTCAAACATGATACAACTCAAAATATGACTTTATTAAAATACAAACAGAAAAAAAGATGTTTGAAATGGAATATTGGATATGTCGTTCCTCAATTAAAAACAACAGTACACTTCCTACTATAGCCATAACTAAAAAAATCCAACTTTTGAGCTGTGTCATTGTTCTTTTGAAGGAGCGATGTGGAGTAGAATAGAAAAATAAATATATTCTTGTCCCTTAAGAATAACAAATGTGTACGGTAATTGTAGAATATTCATCTAGCCAAGAATAATGAAATCTTATTTACATAAGTTCTTGAAAATAAAATAAAAACTAAAACTTCTTTTCATGATGAAAATAATAATAAAATATAATATAACAAATCATAATAACAATATGAGCTAATTTATAACTGATTAGACAGAATCTGTTTAGGAATGTCGGGATAGTATTTGCTTGAGGTGGTGGAAGAAGCATGGCGGATATTAGGTGCAAGTCGGTTCAATACTGTGGTGGAGCGAGCGAGAAAGGAAAGCTTGAATGTTTTGTTTCCATGGGCCCTCAAAATAAGAATAGGAACTGTTTAAATTGAAAAACCTAATATTTTA
Organism: Arma custos; assembly: GCA_037127475.1. Lineage (NCBI taxonomy): Eukaryota > Metazoa > Arthropoda > Insecta > Hemiptera > Pentatomidae > Arma > Arma custos. The sequence goes on along the minus strand of CM073760.1, from coordinate 119,458,753 downwards.
AATAATAATTCATTTTTCGCATATATTATGCGAGCGGAGTGGCTCAGTGGTAGAGCACTGAGTTGCCATGCCGGAAATGCTGGTTCAAATCCCGCTGCGGGCAAGACTTTTATTTAGTCTGTTTGCAGCCGGAGATGGATCATATGGGATCTAGGACTCTCCTGGGGCTCACCCAGCCTCTATAAAATATTATAAAAATAGGGTACCCAAAATAAGGGGGGAAATCTGGCCGTTGAGCGTGACCTAGGACTAGTCACCTCCTTGCGGAACCGTTGTCCATGACCCAGTACAGTCTTTACCATGTACTGAATCCCAGACTCTTTCACGGGTTGTAGTGGTATAGGATTTTTTTAATAGATATATATTACTAAAAAATTTCAATAAGAATATACTCAACTTTAAATTTCTTTTAAATGTAGTGTGATTACTGGCTATCATACTATGTTTAGATCTTTAAAGTAATTGGTGCCTTACATCAAATCCTTACCCATTTTTATTAGTAATTATAATGGAAGGGAGCGGAGTTGCTCAGTGGTAGAGTGCTGAGTCGATGTGCTCAAGATCCCGGATTCAAATCCAGCTATGGCAGATAATTTATTTTATCTGTTGACAAAGGTAGGTGAACCCTTTGGTATCTGTAGACCCTACTAGGCCTCACCCAGTCTCTATATAGTGTATAACTTGGGGGAATAATCTAGCGGTTGGGGTTAAATGATACCAAATAACCTCCCTGCAAAACCGTTGGCTTAAAATAAGTATAGTCTCTACCGTGTATTGAAGTTCAAGGGTTGTCGAATCACAGTATTTTTTTTAATTGTTAAAATTCAATTTAAATAGTAAACCATTAAACCAGTAACTAGACAGGAATTATATTGAAGATAAAATCTACATAATAATGATTGTATCTTCGCGAATACTGAAGTACTATAGATATAGCTAGCTTGACCTAGACCGTGGGGACGCGAGACAAGAGACCGTTAGCCGTGTAGGTGGAGCGGCACTTAGAGGAATTATACAAACAATAGGCCATGTTTTAAAACCGTTTTGGCTAATGGGATAATTATCGAACCTAATTGACTAGCATGAATAATTATGATGAAATTCATTTATAGTCGGGATGGAGAATATAGCTTCAATATGGTGTGAGTGAATAGGAAATTGGATTTTTACTAATAAATGCTACACGTATTTATATTTACCTACAATATAAATAAGGCTAACCTATCTCAGTTTAATTTTGATCGATTAAAAATTGCAATGCTTCATGAAGAGAGATATATTTTTAAAAAGAAGAATCTACAGCCGCGGTAAAGTGATTTTTTCCCCAAAATGAGTTTCTTGTATAATAGTCAAATCAGAATCGTCTTATTTTCGAAGCAAATAAGAAAATAAGTCAGGCATTGACTTGAAAATGAGTGTTAATTGTTTTTATTAACTATATTTCGAGAATATAACGATTCTGGTTCCCTCAATACACATACCTCACTCTGGATAAAATTCGACTCAACCACTTATTCGCAGGCGTTGCAGATTATTTTGGACATATATAATATATGTTGCTAAAATTTTAAAATCAATATTGTTCCCTCTAAACGGTCCCTCCCTGTTTTGTATTGTATAAAATCAGCGGCTTTGAGCGGACTCAGGCCATTGTAACGCCTTAAAATATCGAAAGGTAACAGAAGGCTTTTGGTTTATATAGAAGCATTTTCAGGTATTTATTGTAAATTTGTATTATATTGTAAATAAAATTTTGGAGGATGAGAAAAAAAATAAAATCAATATTGAAATATTTTGATAAAAAAATTATCATACAAAATTTAAGATCTATAAATTATTTGGCTGCCCCGGAAATAACGGAGAATTTTATGTTTTCTTAAAAACACCTCTCCAAATATTATATTACTAGCTTTTGCCCGCGGCTTCGCTCGCATAGAATTTGGACTACCGCATAAAGTTTCTTGACAGTGCTTTTTGACAATAATTTAAAATAATAAATAATTTAATTGTTTAAATAATTTAATTTTTTTCCCTATATGTTACTCGTACAAAATTTCAGATATCTAACTTCAAAACTGACGGATTCCATCCAACCTTTGAACCCTTATTATAATAAGGGTGGAATTATCCAAACTTCTTTCTTAAATCATACAAAGGACCTATCTGCAAATTTCAAGATGCTAAATTCCTGATTTGCCTTTATTTATGTACTATAATGGATTCTCCACAGTACCTCTAAAACTGTAGGGGGTGGGGAGGGGCACGTGCCCCCGTGCGCTCCCCTAAATCCGCGCTTTGTATAGCCCGTGTGTTATTCTGATGTATAACCTATATTACTGTAAAGTTTCATCCAAATCCGTCCAGTAGTTTTTGCGTGAAAGAGAGACAAACATACAAACTTTCACGTTTATAATATTAGTAAGATTAGCAGTATATCAAAACAAATAGTTTCACTCTTGTTCTTTCAGATATTTTAACAACTATGATCATGTTATTTTCCTTTAATTATGTACTATAATGGATTCTCCACAGTTACTATAAAACTGTCGGGGGGAGGGGGCAGCTGCCCCCGTGCGCCCCCCCTAAATCCGCGCTTGCTATAGCCCATTTGTTATTCTGATGTATAACCTATATTACTGTAAAGTTTCATCCAAATCCGTTCAGTAGTTTTTGCGTGAAAAAGAGACAAACATACAAACTTTCACATTTATAATATTAGTAAGATTTATTTTTTTTTTAAGAGAAAAGATTTGCAATTTTCAAAACAAAAATAATTACCATCAAAATAACTATTAATAAAAATAAATTTTTATGTCATTAATATTTTTTCAAACATAAATATTTGTTGTAATTAAGTCCAACAAACATAAATAGTTTAGTCTTTGGAGGGATATTTAAAAGAGAAAAAAATCCTGCACTATTTTCCAGAGAAACCAATAAGAATGGTGAATTTCAGAATCTTATGACTCAAAATTTTTTACTTCTTATCTGAAGAATCCGGATTTGAAAACAGATTAGCAAAAATTTGGAAGGAAGAGTCCACTCTAAAAAATGTACCTGGTTCCCGAAAAATGATCTTGTCCCTTCCTATATCTGGTCCATATTTCATTTCCAACCTGTTGTCTTTGGCATTTTATTTTTATTTTTTTATTTGAACGAGATAAAATAAATATATATAAATAATGAATGCAAATGGAGTACATTTAGAAATTTAAAGTATTCTGAAAATAAATGAGGCCTTAACACTCTAAGAGATAGTATAACCAGTTCTCTATCTGTAATTGCAAAGTGGAACGATAATAGTCTGGAAATAAAATTGACTAAAGTGCAATTCGAGTTCTACGACTAGCAACATTTTGAATTTAAAATGAAATCAAGATAATTTAACATTTAGGTTTATTATTTTCAATTATGAACCTATCTTATCTAACCAGAAGTAACAAAAAAAAATCTAGCCCTAACTAAAAATGTAAATTCCTACCCGCCTGAGGTTCATCTCTCTATTATATAAAAACGTTTTCGGAGATGTAATATTCTATATCTAAACTTCTTTTTATTTAGTCTTTTGTCGTGCTCGCTCAGTTAAATTATAGAAATTTTAAAAAATTGGCTAATCACAAAGCCACTTGTGATTCTTTAAACTTTTACGCAAAATATAGTACTTTTTTTGAATTTAGATGGAAAAAATTAAATGAATGGATAAAAAAAAAAAATACATTTTATTCCAATATTTCCATTTTATTTTTGTTTGAAGAGAAAAGATATGCCCCCGGCCGGGAGTCGAACCTGGGTCCTCTATCTCTCCGTGGCAGTATTCTACCAATTGAGCTACCGGAGTCGCTTACCACCCGGGGACAAATCTCTTCTCTTATCTGAACAATTGGTAGAGTAATGTCACGGAGCGATAGTTAAAAATTGAAACAATTAACACAAAATTATACAAAATTTCCATTTTATGATTGTTACTTCAAGACAGAGAATGCAGTGAAATAAGATTAAGACATTTTTCTTATAAACTAGATTTTTTATCTATATATATATATATAAAAAAACCTGTGCCACTGCATGCCATGGAAGGTCATGGGTTCGGTACATGATAGAGACTGTATTGTTTCTAGGACAACGGTTGTACATGGTTTCTGATTTGTCTTAAATCTCGCTCAACCGCCAGACTTTTCCACCTTACAGAGGCTGGATGAGCCCCAGGAGTGTCCTATAAAGGATCCATCTCCGGCTCCTAACGGATAAAATAAAAGTCTGCCAGCGAGCGGGATTTGAACCCAGGCCTTCGACACGGCAACTCAGCGCGTCTGAGCCACAATAAAAAATGAACCTATTAACAAACCTTCCCATATATAAACCAACCTTAAATAAAAAAATGTACAGCCTAATATGGCCTTTATGCGGAAAGGCGGTAAGTCGTAATTTTTTTTATTAGTATTAATAATTAACGGAATAATATGAATATTAATAATAAAATGAAAAGATTTCTCGGCCATCATCCAATAATTGATATTCATGTCGACAGAATTTATTCATTCATTGGATAGTTCATTAAAAGCCAGTTTGTCAAGATGATTGAGCGAAATCTGTCAGCTACAAGAATCATTCAAGATTAATGAATCCAGTTAGAAACTTCACATGATTTTGATATTATTTACTGTCTATTTTCTGTTATTTATAATTTATGATATATGTAAAATACATAAAATTATATCTTTAGTTAAGTTTAATTGTTAACGATGGAAATACTACTATCTATGAAGATATTTAGCGTTAACTAATGCATATAAACATTTTTGTGATTGTAAACGATCCATTGCTTTTCTATTTTGTCTGTTTTAATTAAATCAGTGATGATCTCTTCGATGTCATCTTCATTTTATTAGAGCCTCAATGCTCCTTATTTTGTTACGAATAAAGTCATCCATAATGGCCTAAATGTCTCATTTGTTGCTGATTTGGCTCGAACCTTATTTCAGTCCTATCGTGACAACCTTTATTCCCATTCGAACCCCAAAAAAGACTCATATGTATAACTGTTAATATAACTATAAGACATATGTCATATATATAACTATAAGACCCATTTGAACTTACGGAGTAGAGCTTTGGGGCTTGGTTTCCATGGAGATAAGTGTGACAGACTTGTTTAGTTACAGTTACAAGTTATATTTGTAACAGGTTACATTAAACTTTGAACTGCCCCCGCTGTTAAGCTTCGTTAATCTCCTACTTATAACAACTCTGCCTTATAAATTAAATATCAACTTATCCGATGTGAGACTTGAAAATCCGACAGGAGCTTACTCGTTACTTGTCACCTGCCATCTTATGCTTTTGGCTACTTAGGAAGTTCTAAGATTACCTTTCTGTGTAACACGCTCATTATGCCATAATACAACTTCTAAAATCAGGATCCTTAATACAAGGATCTAACATTAGGATCCTTTAATACCTGTTCGCCTCAGGTAAAGCACCTTTAATTAATTTTCAATGAAAATTTCCTTTTAAAAAATATGGTGCGTCATTTATAAATTTATTTATAATATAATAACATTTTATATAAATTTATAACAATTCATATTCATTAATTTTTTCGAAGTGAAAAGTTCTTTAGCCATGTTTAGCGATTTTTGGTAGAGGTTAAACTTTTGGCTTCGGGTCAGCAACATGCTCGAGACTGGCGGTGCCTAGCGGCCTGTGCGTGAGTTATAGTTTTCTTTTAATCAACTTTAGTAAAAGATTAGAATTCGATTGATACGAGAATAATTATATTTAACCTTAACCAACAAAAATTTATTTTCAATAACAATTCCATTAAAAAATATGACGCGTTATTTATAAATGAATTTATAATAAATTGACATTTTTTTATGACTTAATAACAATCTATATTAGTTACATTTTTTTCGTGAAAACTTCTTTAGCCATGTTTAGCGACTTTTTGTTGAGGGTAAACTTTTGGCTTCGGGTCAGCAACATGCTCGGGACTGGCGACATCTAGCGGCCTGTGCATGAGTTTACAATTCCTTTTAATCTACTTTAGTTTAAAAGTTCGAATTCCATTGATATGAGAATAATTATGTTTAACCAAAAGGTCGTTTTATAGTTGCTCAATTGATATTAATAATACCTTCAAATATCAGTAAATAGTTAAACGCTAAGATTTTATTTGTCACAGTTAAGTGTCTTGTTTTGAGTTAATAATTAGTCCAAATACACAAGAATTTGGATGATATAAATAATATTACTCTATACTAAATTTTATTTCAATTAAGTTGTATTGATGTTTTGCACTGAGCATGTGCAGCCCATCCTTAAGTATGTTTTGATTAATAAATAAACTTTTTGAAAATATATATTATTCTATTATACAAGAATAATAATATTTAACTAATAAGTCGTTTAATATTTGTGAAATTGAAACTAGTAATGCAATAACATAAAGCTAGTATAACTTTTGGTTTCCCCTAGAAGCTTTGATTTGTCATAGTAAAATGTCTTGTTTTAAATTGCTAATGGGTGCAAATGCTTATGAATTTGGATGATATACATAATATGGCTGTATACTTGTTATTTTTCCAATTAAGTTGTATTGATATTGACATTGTATTGAGCTTGTGCACCCCATCATTTATTAGAAGTTTATTAATGAATAAACTACTTGAAAATGTACATATTTATTCCTCGGAGTGCCAATAGATGTGAAAACCAGACTAATATTAGTACCGTCAGTTGGGGTTACTTTGCTCACCCCAGGGAGACTTTGCTCCAAAAAGTAAGAAAGATTATCGTTACGTTATTTAAATTAGATATACAACTTGGTTATTTTTATTTTTCGTATATCTACAGCTATAAAAAGGTAACTCTTAGGAATAACGCAGAGAGCTAGAGAGCGATTCATTACTGATTTATCTGCTTTGGAAATTAAAGTACAGCTGCAGCTCTAAATTTTGTCTTTTTACTTTTGTTGACGACACCTTTAGTATCTGTTTAAGAAGGTAAGTGATAGCTCAATTGTATATAAAATTGTATACTTATTACTTAATTTATTGGAATTAATTTATACTCAATATTAAAGTGATAAATGATATTTTTAATGGTTGGGGTAACTTCGCGCCATATTGTGGGGTGACATTGCTCCATCATTTTGACTGGAGCAAAGTAACCTCAACATTTCACATTCCATTAAAAACTTTGAATTACTTCTTCCTTATCTTAAATGACTTTCTATGATAATAAACATTGTTATTCTTTAATTTACAGAACGGGATGCCTCGTAAATATATAAGAAAATTGGGATCTAGGGGATATAGAAATTATGATGAAGCCAAACTTGAAATGTGCTTAGCAGCCTTAAGAAATAAGGCAATAAGTCAAACAGAAGCTGCATTTAAGTTCAAAATACCACAACGCACTATTATATATAAATTAGCAGGCAAGCACACACAAAAACCTGGAAAGCAGCCTATATTCAGTGCAACTGAAGAAAATACTTTAGATAAATGTACCACCGGGTACAAGTATTTCTGTGTCTGATGTGAATTCCGATTTAACCACTTCCTCTCATATTCTTGGCCAGTGTAACAGAAGAAGAGGATGTAGAATTGGAAGTGATACAGACGAAGCAGATTTGGTTCTACAAGATAAATCTGATGATGACCTTTTATCTTACCAAAGGAAATTGGCTGAAGAAGAAATGAGTAACTATGAAGAAATGATCGTCCAAGAAAAGCCTGTTGTCAAGGCACCTGGAAGTTATTGTGTTGTGATGTATGACGGAGAAATGTATCCTGGAAAGATTCTCAATTACGACGAAGACACTGCCAGAGTTTCAACCATGGTCAAAAGCCTGAAATCATGGAAGTGGCCAGAGAAAGAAGATGTAATAGATTACGACTGGAAAGATGTTTTGGGTGAAATTAAAGAACCGAAAGCTATTTCAAAAACTAGAAAAATTTTTGAAGTTAAGGAATTGATTTAATTTTACACTATATACATTTTACTTAAATTTAATAATATTTAACTACATGTGTATATTGTTTTATGTGTTATTTTCATACATTTTGTCTTGAAGTATATAGCATTATCAAGTTTATTCAGTAATATTTTTCTAATCAGCATTATTTTCTTAAAATAAAAATTTGTTGTAGCATCAATTGGCTTCTTTAAATTTCCCTTTTCTTTTAAGCAAGCATACTTTGCTCCAGAAGACAAAATGAGATTATTCTGACCGAGTTTATCAGTTGGCGCAAAGTCTTCCGACCCCCTGGGTAACATTGCTCCAATTTTAAATCTTTAATATATTTTACACATTACCAATTGTAATCTTTATCTTTAGCAGTTTGATAAAAAATATACGAAAGAAAAACAAAAGTCCCAATAGAACTCAAAAAATGCAGTTTATGCACATTAAACTCGATAAATTAAAAAAAATGGAGCAAAGTAACCCCAAATGACTGTAATTCAAAATTTACAAATTATGAAATTTAAATAATTGAGACTATAATGTTCGCTTCGATTTGTCTTCGACGCCCCGAGGTCTCATGTGTGCCCCCTTTACGTTTAGTTAAAGTGGCTCTTCCCTTCTATCCGTAGACTCTATTTCCTAGGTTCTTACTTATATCAAACTACTAAATCACAACATCCATCTTATATCTATAGTCTCCTACAATTCAAATCCTCTATCCAATCCCAGGGCACAAGATCTCGCCCTTCCGATCTTTATATCCGTTTCCATAGGACCAAAACTTTTGAGCGTTCCTTTCTCGCCCGTTCTATCTCTCTTTGGAACTCACTCCCACTCGATTTGCGTCTTCTTTAACCTCATTTAAATCTGGACTTTTACTATATCTTCTAAATTCCCGAACAGATCAATAAATAATTATAGATATATTCAACATAATCAATTGATGAATTGCTGTAGATATTCCTCACTCATAATCATATCATATTTTATATTATCAGATGCTATTATTTATCCTTAAGCCTATTTCTTTTTATTGTAAGTTTGTCTATTTTTTTATTTTATTTTTGTATTGTTTGTTTGTGCATTTAACGTCACTTTATTTTGCTATGGCTAATCGGACGATGCTACAGTGGGAGCTATAAATTTTGCCTATCCATGTTTAATTAGGATAGGGATTTTTAACTAGTACTGACATCGTACAGGCTCGGGACCCCCGTTTAACGTCCCTTCCGAAGGACGGCGCAACTAAGGATTTTTTACTCCCTTAAAAAATCCTAGGACCACCTGCCGAGCTAAGAACTCGCGATCTTGGGTTTAGTAGTTTGTTACGCTAACCACTAGACCACAGGTGACCTTTATTTTTGTATTACATTTTCCGATTCTTTACCAAAACATTCCTGTTAGTTATTTACTTTCAAGGTATCATGTAAATATTGTTTTATTCTAATAATGTAGTCCTTTAGTTTTGGATTTAGTTAATTTTGTTCATCTCTGTTATTTTGAAGGGGCCTGGTCCCAGAGTAAAATTATTTTTCTATTCTATTCTGTTCTATGATTGATTCAGAATTTCGAAAAAGAACTTATTCCAAAGTTTTGAGTTTTCACTTCTGTTGGCAGTTCTCGCGCCTATTTTAAGCTTTTTTTTAATTTTTATAACAGTATGTACTGCACTGTTCATAGTCCTGAATATAAAATGCTAACATTCTTAGCCTGCTAAATAATATACGATTCCACTTACCCATTTTTAGCTTCAATTGTCAAGTTACGTTAAGACTGGAGATATTTTGATCCACACATTTTCAGGCTACTCATTTACAAAAGTCATAAGAAACAGTTAAAAAACTAACTTTTAAAGTTGCTTTACTCTTTATAAAAACTAAGTGCACTGTTTGAAAAATATAATAAAAAGATGTAATTATAATGTATGATCCTTGAAGTGGTTGGTTAAGAGGTAATAATCAACAATCTCTAAACTTTTTGCAAATAAAAACTTTTTCCAACATCTCTACTTCGTTACTTCAAATAATGCCTGGTTTAAAAGAAAGAAAAAACCATCATCCAGTATAAATGAATTCTTCATTTATTGATTCTCGAGACGTTTCGACTAACATGAGTCATTTTAAATCACAAAATAATTATTGGTTTTGTGAATCCAAAAACCATAGTCGTACATACGTTGAAAACAGAATTTCAGCAAAAAAAAAAACCCAAGAACAATGACAATTACATTAAAAAACTGTAAAAATTAGTGATTCAAAAATATTTATTGTCCAAACAATAGCGCAAAAAGGGATAGATACCTTGATAAAAATGTTTTTTTCCTTTTTGTATGCCATTTTTAAGAAAAATTTTACTTAGTTTTAAAATGTATCGTATATCTATTCCCTTTAGTCCGATATTCCTATTTTAAAGTTGATTTTAGACTTTGAAACTATGAGATTAACCAAGTTACTATAATATTTATTATTGTTTAAAAAAAAATTATTTTAAAATTTTTTAAAACCTTTTTAAAAATTCTTCAATAAATAAATAAGGATAATTATTTTAATTTTTTTTTATTTGAAAAAGTATTATCACTATTAAATATTTATTAAATTAAATATTAAAAGTATATAAGATATTAAATAAAAACTATTTGAAAAATTACAAGCAGATATAGAATATTTGGGTAGGTTATAATGGTAAGGTTATCCATACTCCATACTAAATGTTATTAAGTTGAAGAATTCCTATAATATTATTGTTTCTTCTGTTTTAAAAGTACATATGAATAAAATTTCGCTATATCACCTCTCACTTTTTTATCATTAACTATGTTAAGTTTTCATTAACATATAAAGCTTCTAAGAATTTTCGTTTTATTGTGTTTTTTTCCTGTGTAAAATTTTAGGTAAATAATAATATGTATATTTTAGATTCAGCTTGATAGTAATCAAGTGCAAAAATGTACCAGGGATCCTGGACTAATAATTAAAGCAATTTCAAGGTACAATAAAAATTAGTGCCTATAGTCAAACCAATGACATTCGTTTTACATGTGACTGATAGATGCCTCTATATGAATTGTATATACATTATCTATCCTAAAGCAACTCCTATAAGTCGAAAACGAAAACTGTGTTGTTTTCACATTCGATACAAAACATAAAAACTAAAAGGAAATAATTTGTAAATCTGGTGGACATGCGGACATGGGGTATCCCTATAGTTTTATATAATTAATTATTGTAAAATAAACATCTGCATTATAATACTTTGTTCAATAAATGTTTTATAATCTATTACTATTTTCAATCAATATTATACTTCAGGAATATTCAAAATCTCAGTCCCATACCTTTTCATCTACATTCCACCGAAACCGAACGAATGTTTATGAAATACCTTGTTCAATGAAGATAAATACTTTTACAAATACTAAACACATTTCAATGAATCTTCTTTTGTTTAAAAATACGTTCGGAAATACAAAAATAAATTCTTACTAAAAAGCGAGGAATTTTCTGAAATGTTCGTGAACAAAAAAATCAGTGAAATTTCACCCTGTCATTTCTATGCAAATTTCTACAATATATATATGGTTAGGATGTCCGTTTGGCATTGAGTGAGTGCTATGCTACAAAAGCATGCAGAATATATTCTTCAGTTTTTGTTTTTTTGTTTGTAATTGTCTCCGAAATGAATAAAACATGACATTCACATCGAATTCTGTTATTTATTTTCAAGCATGCCTAATAATTTTTCTTTGGAGTTGTTTAATCTGCTTGTTATAGCGTTATTTAAACACTGATGCCGAATAACATAACATATGTATTTTATTGAATTACCATCAGTTTAGAATCACACTGAGGAATGAATACATAGTAAATAGAATAGTAATAAATAGAACCTCTACCTTCATAATGAGAAATAATGGTGTCTGATTCTTAAAGGTCAATAAATCCTTAATTAGTGAAATATAAAGGTGAAGTATTAAAATATTAATGAACAAAAAATATTATGGTCTAGTGCTTAGAATATTATGGTCCAAGTTCGCAGCCCGGCAGGAGGTATAGGATTTTTAATGGAAGTAAAACACTCCTTGATAATGCCGTCCTTCGAAGTGGGCGTAAAATGACGGACCCGAGCCAATTATAACTGGATTTGTAAAATTTATGATTATCACTGTAGCATCAACAGATCGGCTCCACTAGAATAAAGTGACGTTAAATAAAGAACAGTAATATAAAATATAACTATTATTTTATATGTAAATTTATTTGAAAATTGTAATGAAGTCATTGTACTGTTTTCTGCCTTAATTCCGATTGAAGTTTTCAGCTTTGTTTTTAAGAAATGATACTAGTCTCTAGATCTCGAGTTAGAAACCAGCTGGGATGAATTATTAATTCTTTTAACAGATGTGTATCGATCCTACTAGATCCTGTAAGGAGTTCACTCAGCCTACGTAAAGTTTAGTGCAAAAAATCTGGTGGGTAAGTGTGATCACAATTTAATCAACTCCCTAGATAACCGTTCGTATAAAAACATTACAGTCGCTATTATGTACTAAACCCAATACCTTATAAGGGTTCTAGTGGTTTGTAATGATAATTTTCTGTATGACACACACATATAAACTTAGTAATCTCTATTTTTAGTCACTTTTGGTGACTATAAATATGTTTATTTTCAACATTAATTTGGTAGTATCCTTGGTCCAATCCTATATACAGTTTATACAGCTGACATCCCAACTCATCCTAATACTATCCTTACCACGTATGCTGATGATACATGTGTATTATCAGTCAACACCAATCCAGTTATTGCATCCCAAAACCTCCAATCCCATATCACTGATCTTGAAGAATGGTGTCAAAACTGGAGAATTAAATTAAATTCTCAAAAATCGCATCAAATCACTTTTACCTTACGTCGTAAACCAATGACTTCCTGCCCTTCAGTATCCTTTAATAATATCCGTCTGGTGCCTGTAGAACAGATCCGATACTTAAGGTTGCACCTTGACAAACGATTAACCTGGAATCCTCATACAAGACTGAAAAGACAAGAAACTGCACGACGTTTCAGGCTACTTCAACACTTACTAGACAAACGCTCTAAGCTCCCAATTAACTAGAAAAGACTCATCTACATGACCATCATACGACCTATTTGGACTTACGGAGTAGAGGTTTGGGGTTCCACTAAGCGATCGAATTCCTCTCGTATCCAATCCTTACAGTCCAAAATCCTTCGTAAAATCGTCAATGCTCCTTATTTTGTTAAGAATAAAGTCATCCATAACGACCTTAAAGTCCCTTTTGTTGCTGATTTGGCCCGAACCCGGTATCTATCCTTTCATAACAAACTTCATTACCACTCAAACCCTCTAGTTTCAAACCTAGCTTCCTCTTCAATTCCCGATAATCCTCTGAGGCGTCTGAAAAGAAGATGGCCACGTGACCTCCTTACTTGAACTTTGATTTGAGTACTACCAGTGGGTAGTTTCTCTACTTGTCATTATCATGTCATTATATATCACTTAGCCTATTTACTTGTTGTATTATTGTAATACAGTTGTAGGTATCAATAAATAAATTAAAAAACAAAAACAAAAAAAGAAACATTAATTTATTTAAATGTATTTTTTATCTAAGGTGTTTCTGTTTTAAATCAGATTGTTGTTTATTTAACGCCACTTTGTGCTATGACTAATCGGACGATGCTACAATGGGAGCGCTAAATTTTGCCTATCCAGGTAAATTAAAATAGGGATTTTTAACCTGACACCGCACAGGCTCAGGAATCCTATTTTACGTCCCTTTAGATGGACGGCATAACCCAGGATTTTTTACTCCTTTTTAAAATTCCTAGGGCCACCCACGAACCCGAGATGTTGGGTATAGTAGGTTGTTATGCTAGCTACTACACCACAGGTCGTCCCCGATATCAGATTATTATCATTTGATATCAATGACTATATTGATTAAAACATTACCTATAAACTAAAAATAAATATTGAAGATGAAAAAAAAATTGAGGAGTTCAGGATCAAAAACAGAAGTTTCTTTGCAGCCCTATTTATCATAGTTTGCCCCAAATTGTTTGACTAAACTAGCGTGGAATGTGAAAGAATCAATTTTTGAAATTTTGGAGCTATCCGCTTTTGATGATTCCAATTATATGTATTAGTATTTATTGCAATTATGTATCGGCGATATTTCTCAGTTATACATGATAACGGTATAATACGAGTAACTATTATAATCATATCATATTATATTCATTCACTAAGAATATCATATTATATTCATGATTGTTAATAAATACAAGAATATCATAACATAAATACTAAGATATGCAGAACGGCGTTGCCAAAACCTAATACCTATTTAAAGGCCAAACCAGTTTGCACATCTCACGTAACGGAATAGATTTGATAAATCCGCATTTGTATAATTTTATTATAGTCTTCGAAAAGATGGTTCCGGGTGGAATAGTATAGAGGTCGTTCACCTTCGCTCGTTCGTATTGCTTCCTCAAATACCAAAGAGGTGTAATAAAAAAATAGCATATATAACTTCAAACCATGAAGGGTCTTCGGTTCAGTCTCTACTGTACTGTTTCTTGGACAACGATTGTGCAGAGAGTTAAGATCACTCTCAACTGTCATGTTTTCCCCAATTAACATTATCCACTTTATAGAAGCTAGGTGAGCACCAGGGAGGCTCTACAGGTTCAACAAAGTCCATTCCTCATTGTTAACAGATTATATAATTTGTCTGTCACAGCCGGAGTTGAACCCGGAACCTTCAGCGTAGGAACTCACCGCCTGCTACACTGAGACATTCCGCTGCCTGGAGTTAGAAAAGTGTTATTAGAAATGTAAAGGGGTAAAAGTGTGTATCACTACAACCCTTGAAGAATATTGGGTTCAGTATATGGTAGGGACTATATAGTTTATAGGACAACGATTGTGCAGGGAGGTGATTTGTCTGATATTATGCTCAACACGATACAACCTCAAGTCTATGACCCATGAAAGGTCTTGGGTTCAGTATTTGGTAGAGACTGTACTGTTTATAAGACAACAGCTATGATTTGTCTGAGATCATTGTCAACCGCCTCACAGTAGAGTATTAGCGCTTACAACCTGGCCAAAACTAGAAATACCGAAATTCAATAGATGCTATCAAAATTGGTATTACCTGATCCATAACTATTTGGCCTATCTGTTCGGCAAATCATCGGGACGATAAGCCGCTCTGACTTATCTTAAACGATAGTTGAACACTAGTTTTCGACGACACGACGGATCACTTTATGTTTATGTTCAATATAATTAGTTATATTGAGGTCGCTCTACGCTAAATGGCACAAAAGAGGTAACGAAAAAAAAATTAGTTATATAGTTTTTATGACTTGATTGACCAGTGATATATTTTCCTCAGTTGTTTGTGAGGTATATAACTAATGTTTTCATGGTTTATTGGGAATTAATATCAGCAATTAATTTCATATTTTACTGTTTTTGCATAATCAAGAAGTAAAATATTTATTTAAGCTAAGGTTTTAATCATGTTCCGAGTCTGGCCGGGATAATTTTTTGATACCGTATGATTCTACTTTTAACACTTAAATAATCCATGCAGTAAAATCTTCCGCATGCCATTTTTTTATATAAGAGTTTAACAAATCTTATTTTTAATGGGATTTGAAGTAAAAAAGGACAAAAGCTCAGATAGCTTTATGTTTTTGAAAATTTTCGACCTGTTTACACTTAAATCTTGTGAATAGTGGCACTAATAAAGTGCGTTACAAATTTTTAATTCGAAACCAGCTTGTTTATCACTTTATTTTTAAATAAAAAATTTTAAAATTTAATTTTTAAAATCTAAATTAATATTTTTATTTTCAGCCTTGAAAAAGGAGCCAGAATTAACTCGCTTACAATTGTTTGAGCTTTAAATTCGAAAACGGAATTGTCATTGATAATAAATACAAGAAACTTCATTGTAATGAGTTGGTATTTTTACGAGTTCAAACCCAAATATATATACAGGTAAATTAGTGATGTTTTTTTTATTTTTAAATAGATTAATAACAATTGTCCAGATGATTATGTTTGTTATCATTCTTTACCATTGTGGTTGAGAAACAGAATTATACTCCGAATTTTGCACTAAATGGTTTTGAATTACTATAGTAGGCTATATACATTTATATAAAATAGAAAAATTTTATTCTGGGACAAGGTCCCTTAAGAATGACAGAGATGCTCAAAATTAAATAAATATATATCTGGCCAAAGGACTACATTATTAGAATAAAACAATATTAACATAATATCTTTAGAGATAGAACGGACGAGAAAGGAACGCTCAAAAGTTTTGGTTCTGAGGGAACGGATATAAAGGTTGGAAAGGTGGTATCTTGTGCCCTGGGATTGGATAGAGGATTTGAACTATAGGAGATTATAAATATAAGATGGATGTTGTGAGTTGATGGTTTGGTATAAGTAAGAACCAAGGAAATAGAGGCTACGGATAGAAGGGAAGAGCCACTTTAACTCAACGTAACGGCGGGACACATGAGACCTCGGGGCGTCGAAGACAAGTCGAAGCGAACGGTTCATAATCCGCCTCTTGTTCGAGATGCCACCATATGCCACACAACCTTGGCATACAACCTTGCCAATAGTTTATACATACAAATATACATGTACATAAAAAAGGATGCTAAAAACAATTTTGAAAACTACTAAAAATTATTCAACAACCTACCCTGAGCTTTTTATCAAGTAAATTGAAGTTAAATAAGAATAGTATTATTAATCATAACTTTTTAGTCTCTTTAGCTGTAAAACTCTGTTGAGGCTTAAAAATACCCTAAAATATATAAACAAGCATAAATAAACTTATTTTACCACTAAAATAACAGGTATCAAAAGATTGATATTTTTGGCCAGGTTTTAAAGGCTAATACTCCACTGTGCGCCTGGTTTGCCTACAATTAACGGTACCTACTTTCTTGAAGCTGGATGAGCCAAAGGGGGTCTACGGACCCCACAGATTCCATCCCTTTTTTTCATTTTCATTGCAATTTATTTTTATTTTCCTACATAACAGAATGTCTCTTTACAACGTGAAAATTACATTACTATGTAATGTTTTACTCTCGTGAAATTTCCGAATTCTTCCTTTCGCAAAATGGGTTTTCGGAATAGAAGAAACGGCGAAGTACTCGTAAAACGAGAGCAGTTTAAATCGATAAAGTTAGCTATCGATTCTAGTGATTGATGTTGGTCTAATTACATTAGTATTGGTGGCTCGTCAAGTTACAGTTAATTAACTCGAAGCCATTTGGATCGATGTTTGGATCACTCCACAGCCAACATTAGTCTCATGTCTTCGTTCCTAATTAATTATGTATCTTTCTTTTTGTTGCGGAAACATAGGTACGTGCTATGTGGTATACCTGTCTATTCAGTCCGATTTAATAGTTTCGAAGATAAGTTATCTTTTACTAGATACATTTTTTTTTGTTGGTTATTTTCTTACTAATGTTTATTATGAAATAGTGCGTATTTCAACTATCTCTACTATTTTCCGGCGTGTAACATGTTTATAAACTTCATTAATATATTCGGAATCCTTACATGTAACTTTCACACCTATCTAATAACTTACCTTCAGCCAGATCTGACAATCTGCAGAACCTTGCTTAGACGAAAGACTCATATGGAACCCACTTAAAAGTGAATTCTTGTCTTTTAAGTGGGTTCCATATGAGTCTTTCGTCCAAGTAAGGATCTGCACTGTGTCAGATCTGGCTGAAGGTAAGTTATTAGATAGGTTTGAAAGTTACATGTAAGGATTCCGAATTTATTAATGGGGCTTATAAACTTATTACAGGCCGGAAATATGGGGACGACCCATTTTGCGACTTTCTGTTGGGGAAAATGAAATGGGTTCGCGTCCCTGACATGAGCGACAAGCTCGTGACGTGTGTGAGACTGGGGACACCAAGCGTTCTGTGCATGAGCCTTACGATGTGTTACAATCAACTTCACTCCAAAGGATAGATTGATAAAATAATAATAATATTTAACTAAAATGTCGTTTAGTAGTTCTGCAATTCATACTGATAATAACTTAATACATCAATAACTATTTACACTTTCTGTTTCCCCTAAAAGATTTTATTTCCCATAGTTAAAGAAGTTTAGTTTTATTTTTATAGCTTTAAGTTGCTAATGAATGTAACTAAATACAAAATAATTCGGATGAAATTTCCAAAACCATATGAACAAAAACGAGCTACGAAATTAAGAAATCTTAGAGCGCGCCTCAATCTCGACTATAATGCTGTGCCAATCACATCTGTTCCACTTAATAACAATAAAACTACAATAGCAAAAAAAAATATATTTTTCACTTATTTCTGTTTCAGCAATGACTGTTGAATACGGTTCCAATGAATGATGAATACGACTGCTTAAAGAATTAGTATAGATTGCTTCAACTAGATTAAAGTGCATTCAATGTTTTCGAACTACATGAAAATGGATATAATTATTGGAACAAGGATGGAATATGGAAGGACAAATAGGTGTGAAAACCAGATTTATGTTAATTTATTTATTCCCTAATTTTCAATTGCACCTGCGCAATCGTGCATCCAGCAATTTTGATCCAAGTGTTTTTCTATTTGCTTCGCAATAATTATATCGCAAGTTGAGCAAGTCACTTCGCCATTGTATTTAATTGTCTAAAATCAAGTTCGGGTAACAGGGAGTAGGAAAGCGGAAGAACGAGTGGATTTTGGTGATTTTAAGTTGACGAGTGGAATGTTGTGTATTTTCTGTGAATGATTTTACAGTGGGAATGTTCATGCTATTATGTATGGTATGATTCGAAATAAGCCAAGGACCATTAACAATTTTTCTAAGAATTTTGGACTGTTTTATTTTTACCTTGTGTTTTACTGAACCCCAATTTTCTGTTACTTGTGTGAAAATAGGTCTAGTCGTTTGTTTGGTATGACAAGAGAAGATCTATAGTCTAGAAGACGTGATAGTCGTTTGTAGCATCTTGTCAATATTTTTAGTTTTGTATGCATGTTCCATGTAAGTCTTATGCCCGAGTGCATTCCGAGATGACTTACATTGTTTGTTAGGTCGTTGTAAATTTTTAACGAATTTCTGAAAATGAGGAGCATTGCATGGTACTCAGGTTCTTCCCCTTACACCGAAAATTCTTGGTAAAATTCCCCACCCCACTAAAATCGATTAGTAGAATAGGATACTGTTCCTGGAAACTGTATGACCTCCTTTGATAATTGATTGGCATGAATTAAATTGGATTGTATTTGATTAGCTTAGATGATATTTGATTGAAATTAATCAACCTAATTTGTAATAATGGCCATTTGATGATATACAATACTCCATCATGTATGAGGTTAGGGATTCGATATGATCGCTGTTGTATTCGCAATGTTATACTGAATGTTTAAACACCATTATAAACAATGTATAACCAATATTTACAAAAAAAATTATATATAAAATATATTTACATTTAAATTAATTATTGGAATAATATCGGAATAATAATCATTTAAACAAGCCAAATATCGGATGTTATGAGAGAATAAAAGAGAACTGCATTATATGGCAACTTGTTAAGAATAAAACCAATTAGACTAACGAACCGGATTTTTATATATTTTAAAGAAAAGAAGACCAAATCTGCCTGGTTCGAAGATGTAGAAACAGATTGCCGACAGAGATGGAGATCACCTACGAGGATGTTCTGGAAAGCAGTCGTCTCGAGATGAAATTGAGTACTCATCCGGATTTTCAAGAAAATCCAATGTTGAAGACGCATATCAAGGCGAAATACAAAAAAGGCAGGTGAAAAGACCTGGATCCTTAATAGGCCAATACGAAAAAAAAACTACAAATAAATATTATCAATTATTTAAATATTGGGATGGCATAAAAGCAAGTAGAGAAACTACCAACCGATCGTCCACAAATAACAAATCTAAGCGTGTAAAGGTCGCTTGCCTTCTTCTTTTCAGACACCTCAGAGAATTATCGGGCATTGAAGAAGTAGTTTCAAAATAGTGGGTTTGAGTAGGAATCAGTTTGTCACAAAAGGATTCAACAAGGGTTGTAAATTAAAGTCATTATGAATGGCTTTATTCGTTACTAAGTAAGGAAAATTTGGAGGATTTTGCGAAGGATTTTGAATTGTAAGGATTGGATACGAGAGGAATTCGATGGCTTAGTGGAGCCCCAAAGTTCTACTCCGTAAGTCCAAATAGGTTTTATAATAGTCATGTATATGAGTCTTTTGTGATTAATTGGAAGCCTAGGGAGTTTCTAGCAAGTGTTAAAACAGACCGAAACGGCGAGAATTTTCGGTCTATTACGGGTATTCCAAGTACTTTGACACTGATACTGGTAAAATTAGATGCATTATGAAAATATCTTAAAAATCACGCCACGCTATTTTACTTATAGTGAATGTTTTTAATTTTTTATATTGAGTTTCCCCAAACTTGAGGTTTTCTCCAACCAAATTTTACTACCACATTTTTTTCCAGGAAGTCCTTATCAAGTGCATCTTCTTTACTTATCCATGTCCAACCATGTCTTCCTGGACCTGGTTCATCCATTAAATTCTTGGTCGGTCCCTTCTTCTTATTCCTTCAAAGCACCAGTCATTTTTGGTTTTCTATTAATTTTCATCAAACTACTCATCAAACCAATCCCCGCTTTATGGGGATTTTTTCGAGATTGGTATTGTGAGTACACATGATCTCTCAGACTACTGAATTGGGTATCCTATCATCCCTAGACATTCCGGCTGCCCTTCTCCAACCTCCGCGACTAGAAGTTTCTATTTGCTCCCCTTTCCTAATTCCCATGTTTCACAGCCATATAACATTATAGCCATTACAATATCTTGGAAAACATTTCTTTTTGTAATTTTAAGATGTTATTACTCCACAGTGCGAAATGGAGCATTCCAATAACTTAATGAATATTTCAGATGAAAATGTTATCGAAAAATAACAAAATATACACATAGTTTATACTAAATAGTATATAGTGTATACAGTACGAATAAGAGCAGAAAAGAGAAGGAAAGACAAAATAAAACATTGCACGAAAGCAGCCAACCTCGACCACTTAACGATTTCCTCTCAGATCGGGAGAGACAGATCGAGGGGGGAGGAGGAAACAACGAAGCAACGAAGCGACCGGAAACGATCCCTCGGCCACGAAGAAGAGATGAAGAGGAAATCGGGCGTGTGTGTGGGTCGGTGGCTGTATTAGAGGCATTTATCAAGAAGGCTTCGGTGCTTGTGGCGTTTCCATTTTCCGGATGAAACGGACATCCCGTTCCACTGCCATTAGCACTCTCCTCTATCTAGGGCAGTTCTATTACTCAGCTGAGGCTAAAGTGTAATGGAAGAAATATTAAAGAATAGAATCGTTTATTTTAGTAGTATTGTTATCAAAAAATATTTTATTTAAAAATATTAAAATTACTAAAAAAAAAAAGATTACAGTACTCCTTTTCCAAATCACGCACACACACCCATTCTTACGGAACCAAATCATTGATACAATACTGAATGATAATTGTTGACCTTGATAATATATGTGGAAGAAAGTGGTCCGGGTAGAGGTCAAAGAATTTCTCATATAATAGGAGAAAACTTTATTGAGTAGCCAACGTTTCGACCCACCTTGCAGGTCTTCTTCAGGGCTAAATACAGACAATCAAGAGATGGCATAAATATATTAACACATAGAAATACAAATAATCAAAAGTATGGTGAATCCAGGTAATTGAAAATAAAAATGACAAGAAGAGATGAATACAAGAAGAGACATTTTTATCATTTTTTTGCATTTCCCATTTGTATTCAGTTTTCGTTTTTTATCTTTATTACCTTATATTTTTTGTTTTTATTATTATTTAGTTCTTCATTATTTGTTTGGCTGCCTTCCTGGCACTTCGTTGTTTGTATTGTACACTCATGCATTTTAACCTGTACCATTTACCTTGCTGTGCAATATTTGTCATTTTTATTTTCAATTACCTAGATTCACCATACTTTTGATTATTTGTATTTCTATGTTTTAATATATTTGTGCCATTTCTTGATTGTCTGTATTTTGCATGTAGCCTGAAGAAGACCTGCAAGGTGGGACGAAACGTTGGCTACTCAATAAATTCTTTGACCTCTACCCGGACCACTTTCGTCCACATTTATACAATAGTTGTAGTAGGAATTTATTTTACATAAATAACAATCCTTCAAAAGATCTATTGGGATGTCCAGATAATAATTCAGGATTATTTTTTCTTAGGGTTATTCTTATTCAGAATTATTATTATTATACTGGTCTACAAGAACCCGGACCTCCTCCACCACAGCCAACCAAACTCCATCACCCTGCACTCTTCTCCTCAATCCCCATACACCCTGCAGCTTTAAGTCCTCCACATCATCCAGCCATCTCATCTGAAGACGTCCTCTACTTCTCATGTCGTCCGGTTTTCCATTGAGCATTCTCTTCAGTGTCCTGTGGTTTGGCATGTGTTCTACATGCCATACAGCTCCATCAGCTCCTCATTTCTTCTTAAAATAAACTGTTGAAAATTATTTACTTTTGATTATTAAAAATGTAAACACTTATTAATCCTCTTTCAAGCAAAAATATTTGTTTACCTCTCTATAATTTTGCTACTTGGGAATAATTCAGTCTTTACTAAGATGTCGAAGCGTGATTTTTGGATAATTTTCATTTACATAAGTACATAAATTAACAAGCAAAAAATTGTATATAGTATCTGTAGTAAAATTATTTTAATTTTTATTAATAATTATAAATAA
Organism: Arma custos; assembly: GCA_037127475.1. Classification (NCBI taxonomy): domain Eukaryota; kingdom Metazoa; phylum Arthropoda; class Insecta; order Hemiptera; family Pentatomidae; genus Arma; species Arma custos. Next base: position 119,435,874 of record CM073760.1, on the reverse strand, counting down.
CAGGGACTTGAACCCAGGTATTTCAACTCTCCGTGGTGACGCCTCAACCATCTCGGCCACCCTGGCACATTTCTCGGCCAGCCTTATCAATTCTTTTCACCGATTCTATATCTCCGTGAATTATAATATTATATATTTAATTTTAAAACTATACATGTAAGAAATAAAATATATTTTAAGCAATTTGTTACTCATTAAAAAGTTTTAAATCATAATGGCGAAAGGGTTGAGGGATAGATTGTGGTGGCATTCGCCTAAAACAAGCAGGCCTAAGTAGCTTATTTTCCAGGTAAATCTAAACTAAAGTCCACCCGGCGCTGTGGTCAAACCATCCCGCACTACTTGTATGCATTTATTACATCTTCAGAAACTTATTTTCATTATTACGAAAAGTAAAAACAGATAATAAAAAGGAAACCAAATAAAAAAAAAAAAAGCAGCTTAATATGCTTCCAATACTATTCCTGATAACCCTCCGAGACGTCTGAAAAGAAGATGGCCTTGAGACCTTCTACTATAGAACTTTATTGGAGTGCTATCAATTTCACAGGTTCTCCACGAGTTTTTTTTATGTCCTTTGTTCATACAGCAGACTTACTTGTTGTAATATTATTACAGTTGTAAATATCAATAAATAAATCGTAAAAAAATATATAAATTCCGATGATGTTTCTGTTTATATTATGAAAACATAGGGAATAAACAGAAGCATCGTCGCAATTTATGTATACTTTTTTTTTGGATTAATTTATTGATATTTACAACTGTAATAATATTACAACAAGTAAATCTGCTGAATGAACAAAGGGCATACAAAAAAAAAACAACTGCGGAGAAGCTACCCATTGATAGCACTCCAATAAATTTCTCTAGTATAAGGTCTCGTGGCCATCTTCTTTTCAGACGCCTCGGAGGGTTATCAGGAATAGTATGGGAAGCAAGTTGAGATACTAGTTGATTGAAGTGTGTATGGAGCTTTTCATGGAAGTATAGGTATCTATTTTAGGCCTAATCAGCAACATATGGGATATTAAGATCATTATGGATGAGTTTATTTGTGACATAATAAGGAACATTGAGGATTTTACGAAGGATTGGAAGATTGGATATTTTGATTGTAAAGCTTGGATACGACATGAATTGGATGGTTTAGTAGAGCCCCAAAGCTCAATTCCCTATATGCAAATAGGTCTGATCTAAATGAGTCTTTTGTAATTAATTGGGAGCTTAGAGCGTTTGTCCAGTAAATGTTGAAGTAGGCGAAAACGTCGAGCAGTTTCTTGTCTCTTCAGTCTTGTATGAGCAATTTATATTTGTAAATAAGATGTACTATTATATTATTATTAACATTATTTAACGTAGTTTACATTATCTTTGTTTCTGTATATTTTGTATGTTGGGCAAAAGGGCAAAAATACGTTTAGGCTCTGTAGAAAACTCTGATTGAACAGATAAAAAGGAAATTAAAAAAAGATTGAAGGAAATACTGCCCCTCAACCAAACCAATTTCTCCTTCAGAGAATTTCTTCTTCTCTACTTCTTCAACTTAATGCCATATATATATACTTTTTTATTTATGGTTCTTTTTGAATATTTAAATATTTACATATATATATATATATATATATATATATATATATATATATATATATATATATATATATTAATAGAAAAGATTATGTCTTGGACGGAATTCTAACCCGGAGTCGCCCGCGTCTCTAGCGCGGTGCTCTAACCACTGAGCTACCAAGGCTCGCATCCAAGCCAGACAAATTCATTCTTTTCACTGATCCTACATCCCAGTGTTCTCGCAATTTTTGATAATCAGGGAAGAATGTTCATTGAAAATTACTTCAATCTGGATCTCGTTGACTGTTAATGGCTCGTTGAGATATAATCTTTTCTCTTAAAAAAAAAATATATAATTATATATATATATATATATATATATATATATATATATATATATATATATATATATATATATATATATACTGAAAAATCTGAAAAAAAAATCCAAAGTCTGCTCATCTAGTTGATATTGAGTCATAAATAACCAGAAAATTTTATTAAAAATTCTGGATCTTGTAAATATTCAGAATATTTTACATATTTAATTAAATTTAACAAGCTAAATAAAGTTATAGCACCACTAGTGTCAACTGGATAAAATCTGTTCCGACATCATGGTTACGTTATAAGGAACGATAATAAAAATATTTAAAAAAAACTATCCGAGGAAGGAATTTGTAATTTATCAGATTTTGAACAATTTCGGATGGTGGAGGGGATCGAGTCCTGTGGGACGCGGCATGCCTCTGGAATTCCTTAGCCATGTCCTTACCCAGAAAGGACTCTTCCAATATGTATGCGATTAATTTAATAAATATGATAACAAAAATAACATATTAACATGAAATCAATTTAAAAGAACATCGCATTGTTCTTGTATTCTTCATAGATTGTCAAAGAGAATCTATGAAGGTTCTTGGGTTCAATACAGTAGAGATTATACTGTTTTTAGGACAACAGTTATGTAGGGATGTGATTTGTCCTAGATCACCTTCAATCGCCAGTTTTCCCCCCTGTTAAGGATAATCAATTTATAAACGCTGGATGATCCTAAGGAGGGACTGCAGGGACCACATGGACTATTTATTTGCCACAGCTGGATTTGAACCCGTAACCTTTGGCATAGCAACTCATCTCTCAAACCTCTAAGTTATCCCGAACTCGTTCCATAAAATGCTCAACGGGTCTTTTACTGTCAATTTATATACAATATTAAATATAATTATGCATCCATAGTCAATAACAAAAAAGATAAATAAAGTATACACTAATACAAACCATGAAAGGTTACGGATTCAGTACATTCTCTACAATGTCGTGTTTCTAAGACAACGATGGGGTCGGCTGTGGTCTAATGGTTAGCATAACAACCTACTATGCCCAAAATCGAGGGTTCCTAGCAGGGCAGGTGGTCCTAGGGTTTGTTAATTGGAGTAAAAAATCCTTGGTAATGCCGTCCTTCGAAATGGACATAATATGGGGTATCGGATACTCTTTAAAGATAATTAAACTTGGGTAGGCAAAATTTAAGACTCCCAATGAAACATTGTCCGAAGCAGCATAAAGTGACGTTAAATGAATGAATAAAAAAGACAACGTTAGAGAACAAAATTAGTTGACTGGAACTTCTAATGTAAGGATAGAGATAGTTGGGGGTGCAGTCAATTAAAACAGCAATAAAACAAATTAACTATAAAATTACATTACAGTACCAAGAAAATGATAATATAATAATGTAGAGTAACAGAAAAATTGAACAAAATAGTGAAGGTGAACAAAATAGTTTTGTCTGTTTTCTCTCACAACCCTGAAGATGATCTACAATGTAGGTCGAAACGTCGGAACACAATAAATTAGTATGCACTTATTATGGTATTTTAATTGACTGCACCCCCAACTATATCTATCCTTACAAAAAAGACAAATGTTGTATATAGAAGGGAAGGTAATCTCCAATTTGCCAGACCTGTTCCATTTTAGTGGCTATGTGGATGTTGACACTTCCATCACATGACACCTTGAAATTTTTCCTGTATTCCATCATTTTCTCCTCCGATATCACTATTAAAAATTACATATTAATACATAAAATTTATTTATATTTTAATTTATTTATTTCAGTAAAATCTTTATATTTTTCTTTTATATTGATAAATGACTGAGGTATGGACCTATGCAATTCCTATTCAACCAGGTTCGGAAGCAAAATAGCGGACGATAAATTTAAACAAAAGCTAAAAAAAAATGGACGATCAGTCACAAAGAAAAGCCACGGGTGGCACTGAGTGATAAGACAAACTGGAGAAAAACTGATTTTCACAATCCTATTTTATTTAAACCAGTTTCTAACAAAATAAATAGCGTTATCTATGGATTTAACAAGTTTAGAACTCAATTGAAATTAGACAATACAATTTTATAACTGAGCTGTAGAGACTATGTTTGTTCTTTTATTTTAATAAGAGAGTATTACATGATATTTATATTAATATTACTTATTAAATAATGTAGATTATGTCATACTACTTCAAGCTACAACCTACTCTTGTAGGTTAAGTTTTATGAGCCTTTCCTTAAAGTTTCAGCATGATATTAATAAGATATTTTCCCGCCTCCTAAAGAGCTATTTAGTTCAAAATTGCAAAATAGGGAGGGGCTCTGACTTATTAATGAAAATAAAAATAATTTAAAAAATCCGAAAAATAGTTGAATGAAAAACAGATTGCAAGTTCATCTCTGGTCATTAATTATATCTTGCGTCTATTAACGAAAAGAATAATTATAGAAATTATTATGAAATAAAAAGAACAGTAGATACTTTGAACAGTATATTAAATTGATGATAATGATAACATTTGAACATAAACATGAAGTAAAGGTTATAAGTAACTGAAGAAGATCTAACAACAGCAGGAATCTTCTGGTCAGGTGTTTTTTTGGTTGCCATGGATAGATCCAGTGTTCACTGTATATTTAAGGAATATGACAGAAATATTACTTAAATCATTCAAATCCGAACCCTTAAGTACTTGAAAACCGATATCTTACCTCATGAAGAATTATATATATATATATATATATATATATATATATATATATATATATATATATATATATATATATATATATATACTATTTTTATTGAAGTATAATTTATACGTCCTTTAATTTTGTGCAAATAGGAGAGCTGGATAGAGTACTGGGTTTTTGGTTTGAATCCGGCTGTGGCGTAATTAATTTCTTAACTGCCACGAATGGACCCTGTGGGATTTAAAGATTCCCTTGGTACTTACCCAGCCTCTATAATTACCCTTAATTGGGGGAATAACCTGGCGGTTGTTCGTGACGTAGGACATTCCATTTCCCTTGCAGGGTCGTTGTCGTACAAACAGTACAGTCTTATAAAAATAAGAACGCATTGGAAAGGATTTGTTCTGCATTATAAAATAAAATAAATTACATTTTAAAATGTCAATAGATTTCCTGCACATCCTGAAGCACTAAGAAGATATATAGAACGAAGCAGATCGACTAACGGGAGAGAAGTCTATTGTGGTTGGATCGTCTCTAAATGTCAGCGCTTCGAACGAGTTAGTTCAGGGGAGACCGAAACGTATGTGACTAGAATTTCCGACAAATATCAGTTCTGCGGTGAGAGGAACCGTATCTCTGACATTTAAATTGAAGGAATATATACCAATTCCATTAAAAAAAAAAACTATACAAGAAATAGGAAAGCTCAGTATGGACTTTTTCAAAAGAACATACATTTATGTGAGAACAATCTCTAGCAATTTTACTAGAATACTGAGTTAAGTCACTATTACACTACGACAGTAACTGTGGAACTCCCCAAAATATATTGGTTGTGTACCAGTAGATGAAAAAACCAACTGTTCAACGTGCTTTTTCGCTTCTTTATCACTTCATTTATATCAGTTATTCAAGTCCACCTTGATTATCAATGGTACACGATATTATTCATTTAATAATTTTATGCTCCTTCCTTTCTTCTGTCCGTTTTCCATCCGGATTCAATTGTTATTCGTTTTCTTTTGAGAACCTTCTATTGTAAATAAACTTTTAAAAATTGGTACGGTCATCTTGTGAAAAGGTATAATTTTGTGATTCCTAAACTTTCTAGACCTTTAGAAATATCGAAGAGCCATTTAGATATATTTTTCTTTTATCAAAATAGATGAATATTTTCTTAGTCAGTCTATTTATATCTAATATATAAGTATAACTGAATAATCTTAACCTTCTCTAAATGCTCATAAATATCTCTGGTTATGTCATTCATAGCATTTTCTTTTCAATACAAAATAATGGAGCCCATATTCAGAATCGCGAAAGATTTGGTATGGAACTTCCTTTTAAATGTCTGAATTTTATTTGAGGTGATTTCTCCGTTCCGAAAAACGTTTGGTGGAAATTTCAAGATTTCAAAAAAAGTTCACAAGAGCAGGATCAAACTTATCATAAAGTGCTGCTCATAAATAGTTCGAATTTTCAGAACAACTAAACCGGAAAACCTTTAAAATTTCTGGTCACAGTTGTACTTTCCAGTGTCTGACATTTATTATATAAATGGGCCATACCTATATTCAATACAATTTAAGATCTTGTTATTTTAAATATTATTTTAGTTATAAGGTTATGAAATACATATTTTCTGTTGGGTAATATTTATTTTTATTTTTTTAGGTGAGTCTACAATTGTTTTCAACTATGGTTTATACTGCCTAAGGTAATACTTTTTGTAAAAATATTACTAGAATATTCTAAATTAATTTATATATAAGAAGTACACATATTTTTTATGTACCCGAGACTAGTAGAATATAAATACAGTACCTTACCAGTGTGTTATTCCAGTCCTCATAAGGAAAGATTAGAACGGATCTATCCAAAGGAAGAAACATAATTGATTAACATCAGCCACTGCCAATTAAATCCCGCATTCAGGAGGCAGTGGAGTATCCATCTTGAATAGTAAAACGGCCTTCTCTAATTCATCTCATACGCGAAAAAGAAAGAAGCAAAGAAATGGATGGGCTGCGAGCTAGAACAGAAGCTAGCAGTGTAGGCTTGTAATCGCTTAGCTTCATCTCCGGTTAGGAATTAGTTATGATCGATGAGGCACTGGCTACAGCCACTGCCTTTGTAATCGCTCTTAGTTCTGCGCCTGCGCTTCTGTAATAGCTAGTCAAATGTCTAGTTCCGACAACTCATCAAGAATATTCTTAGGGATTCTTGGGACTGAATCTGAAGTCTATTTAATGCATAATTTATAATGCAACCCAACTTAATTTGGGTTACTCCATCTATAGATAATTGAGTATAATGCAATTGGAAAAACCTCAATGCAAAGCCTTATGTTTCAAAATTCTCCAGTAAAATCCACACTTACAGTTCGACGATTCGCCTATTCAGGCATTATCAAGACACAAAAAACAAAGGTTATATAAATCACATTTCGAAGAAGGTGCACTACATCACACAATCAACAGCCCAAACAGGCTCCAAACCTGAGACAGCACACCAAGATGTTCAACATACAACTGCAATTGTACACGTTTGTGTTGTGTTGAACATCTTGGTGTGCTGTCTCAGGATTGGAGCCTGTTTGGGCCTGTTGGAGCCTGTTTGTTTGATTGTGTGATATAGTGCATCTTCTTCGAGATGTGATTTATATAACCTTTGTTTTTTCTGTCTTGATAATGCCTGAATAGGCGAAACGTCGACAGGTAACACACCGGCAACCCACACGGTTTTACTGGAGAATTTTGAAACATAAGAATTTGCATTGGGGTTTTTCCAATTGCATTATAATAAATATTAGTGTTTCTTTTTGAGTTTTTGGCTCTATTTTATTGTATAGATAATCATTTTACGCGGTAGTAGTAGTTGCCATGCCATCCGAACTGCTTTTGCGCTTCTGTAACATTTTTTGGTGCTTGTGTATCAGCCGGTCTGCAGAGAATGTTATCTACCATTGTTTACTATATGAACACTGATAATTCTGGTACTAATAACAGCATCATTCTTATTCATATTAATGGAAATTGAAATATACAAAATGCGATAATAAAATGCTAAATCTAGAACCCTCTTGCCACGTTCCTGTTTTTATATAAATGTTTTCCCAATACTTTTAAAAAAAACATCTCCGTTTCTATTCTTGTCAAAATCTATTTGATGACCTTTTTTCACATTATTTCATCTTTGGAATTTCGAACTTCGGGGTATTTCACAGCTCTTTCTTTTAAAGCCGGCTATTCCTAAATTGTTATTCTTTTCATTTTAAATTCGCAATAATAAAAGGAATAAGAAAAAAAAACAAAATCAAATTTAATAAACAAGATTGGAATTTAAATAGACAATAAAAAAGAAAATAAATAGATAGAACAATACAGAAAATAATTTAATAAAGCATGCACAAATAACTCAAATGAGACGAGTGATAAGAAGAGGGTACACGAGATAAGGTTCAATGGGTACCGGCTAATACACTAGTACTCCATCTTTCTGAAGTTCTATCTACTCATCAAGAATATTATTAAGGAATCCAGAAACATTGTAAATCTATTTATTTGTTTCATTTATAATAAATACTAATTTAAATATGGTTTAATTGACTTAAGGTATGATTAACTATTGTAGATACTGAGCTGGTGGTTGCCATGGCGTCACCATGGTGCCGCAGAGTAACCGCCCTGCTAATGACAATAATATGATTAGATTACCACATTATCCAGTTCGATCTGATAGTAATTATAAGCTACTATCAGGTTAGCTGTTACATGTAGACTACGCTGATAACTTTTCTTTCTAAAATCCGAAATCTTAAAAAATATATTTATTTTAAAGTGAAAAGATATGCACTCGGCCAGAATTCGAACCCGGATCCTCTGCCACGGAGAAGCAGAGGATCCGGGGTCGATTCCCGGCCGAGGGCATATCTTTTCTCTTTAAAATCAAAATATTTAAAAATAAAACAGTTGACCAATAATTATAAAAAACTTAAAAAATATCGTTTATATATCTGTAATCTTTTAATAATTTTTATCTTCAATAATACTTCCATAGCAGAGCTCTTGTCCAGGTAAGCGAAGAATTTAAAAGCTGTTCCGCCTAGCCCTTACCAATGACTCAGAAATATTGACAGTGACTAAAACAATTGTACAACAAGCCTGGCGAGGAAGGGCAAATAATGAGTTAGAAAACCTTTAAAAAGATGAAGATATTGTTTATGTCACTAAACTAGCCGGTCACGTAATGAGGAAGAACCCTGAAGAACTTCCATGGGAGGTGTGAAGTGAGTGAGTGTACAGAACCATGGGAGTTGGTCGACCAAAGAATAGATAGTAAGATTCCCTTGCTACTGATGCCAAGATTCTAGAATCTTGATTCTAGAACCCAGAAATTAGAAGCCAGCAGCACTTTATCGGGAAAACGGGCTGTCGATGCTGGAGCAAGCCAAATATTAACTTTGGATGTAGCGCCAATAAGCCACCATCTTCCAGTTTCAAACGCTCTAAGCTCCCAATTAACTACAAAAGACTCATCTACATGACCATCATACGACCTATTTGGACTTACGGAGTAGAGCTATGGGGGTCCACTAAGCCATCGAATTTCTCTCGTATCCAATCCCTACAATCCAAAATCCTTCGTAAAATCCTCAATGATCCTTATTTTGTTAAGAATAAATTCATCCATAACGACCTTATTGTCCCTTTTGTTGCTGATTTGGCCCGAACCCGGTATCTATCCTTTCATAGCAAACTTCATTCCCACTCAAACCCTCTAGTTTCAAACCTAGCTTCCTCTTCAATTCCCGATAATCCTCCGAGGCGTCTGAAAAGAAGATGGCCACGTGACCTTCTTATTTGAACTTTGATTTGAGTACTACCAGTGGGTAGTTTCTCTACTTGTCATTCTCATGTCATTATGTAACACGCATTCTATTTACTTGTTGTATAATTGTAATACAGTTGTAAATATCAAAAAATAAATTAAAAAAAAAAAAAGTTCCAGTTTAACAGTTCAGAGTGGTTTCGAAGCGTGGTTATGAACTTAGAAAAATAAACAATGTCTTAAATAATTCGAAAATGGGGTATATGTCTGACTAGTGGAAATCCAAATTTGCTACCGAAAAAACGGATGGGAAAACTTTTGGTGGCCGAAAACCCTCGGAATCTTCGGAGTTATATCAGTTTTTGGACTATATCTCTTAATCGTTGCGTTTTTTATAAAAAAACATTGGTAACCATTTTTAAAGTAGATTAAATTTGCGTAGATTTAATTCAAAGAGGCGTAACTGAGAATCTGTTACACCTAAAATTAAAAAAGCCTTAAATTAAAGCTAATTATATTTACTACCTTGACTTTCATCGTAGAATCACTCCTTCAGCCAGTGTTCATCAAGAAAGTCGGTCAAAACTTAAAATTTGGACTTTTTAGAAAAAAAGACCTATTTTCAAAGGGTAACTCATAATCTGTTATACCTACAGATCTGCGGTTGGATTCAAATTGTAGCAATTTTAATCTACTTTAAAATGGTTACCCATGCACCGATTATGAGATGCAGGCCAAAAACTGAAATAACTACGAAAATCTCGGGGTTTATTGGCCACCAAAAGTTTTCCCATTTGTTTTTTCGGTTGCGAAATGGGATTTACAGCAGTTAGACATGCCCTTACAACATATCAAAAATGCAACTCTCTTCGATTTATTGCAACCTATGGCCCTTTTTTGTTACCTGGCCGCTGGCCTAGTACTTCGATCCGAAAAAGGACGAGCCATCTGGAGAATGTAGGAGATACGAGCACTATGCCGTTTATAGATTATATTATAACTTATCACATTACACTGATTAGGCTGGGCTTGTAAAGTTGTTTGGCTTAGCAATAAACAAATTTCTGAAGAGTTAATAAGCTCTAAGACGACAGATAAAGCCCAAGAGTTAGAACGAGAGGAAGGTGGAAGGATGCCGTTAAGGGTGAAACATATCTTTTATCTTTATATTTAGAAAAAAAAATAAAGCTGAATAACATTTTTACCAATAAATGATTAGTGTATTTTTGTAAAAAAAAGTTTGTAAGAATAGTTTATTTAAAAAAAAAAAAAGGTCGACTGAAAAAGCAGCGCAGTGACAACTTTGTAAGACAAAGTAAATATCTTAAAATAAACTCGTCACAAATCATCTTTCTTCACCTACCCCTTCAATTGTGGACTTGAATAGTAACATTCCTCTATGATGACTTTATAGTAGCAATCAGATAGGAGTGACACCTCCATGAATTCCAGAGGCGAAAAGAACACTAGAAGTCAAAGATAAAAGGGACAAAGAGGTTTGGCCGACTAGCCATTACTATTTGCATAATGCCCCAACTGTCAGTGTGAATTGAAATCGACAACGGCCAAGGAGATAATGGCATGTCCCTCTTTGTCTTTACTGCTCCTGCCAGAGTGCCAGGTATCGCCAGACCTCTCGTGTATGTTAGCTTGTGTTAATATAGTTATCATTAATATAAAAATATCCAATCGGATAGCTGGATTTTCGGTCTCTGGAATAACAGTTCATGGTCGTAATTGCACAAGTATTGCTAAATTTTGTACTCTTAAATATATTTTGAATATTCGAATTGATTTTGGGATGCCAGAGTAATCATTTAAGATAATTACTAAAATTATTATTTCTTCAAACGTCCTGACTTTATTCTGAATTGGATTCTTTTCTAGAGGTGGTTTGTGTGTTTACCAATTTACTAATTAATCAAACCTTCAATTTATTATTCATAAGTATATATAGCATCTGGGGTAAGCAAGCACCAAAAGAATTATGATAAATATACTATATTAATACTATTTTAAACAAGATTAATGATTCAGATATACGTAGAGGATTTTCATAAAATTAATACAGAACTTAAATCACAATTTATCTTGTGAAACAGGAGTACATCCTGAGTTCTCCTTGGTGAGGTGTGTTTTCTCCGGGTCTGACTGTGTTCTGATATTCCTCCGCCATTATCGTTCGGCGCTTACCTATCCCGTATCTTCGCTCCTTCTTCTTCGGAATCTTTTCAGAGTCTCTTTACAAGGTGAAGTTTGGACTCCCGTCTTTTGTTCTCTTGACCCACGTTGACCATAGCCGTTGACCACCTAACCATTCTACCTGAATGACCTAATTCTTACAAACGGTCATTTGCTCTTTATGCAAATATATATTTATTTTTATACTAACGCCCGGTACGATACATAGCAATATCTAATCACACTATATATTTATCACAATACTAAGTATTTAAGTTATAAAACTTAAACAAAAGAACATAAATTTTATTTTATTTTAAAATGTAAATTAAAAGAAAAAGTACAAAATCTAAAGAACTAGGCATAACTAAAGTTAAATGGAAAAAGTTCATATATGCAACTATGTAGTTTTAATATTACCCCCACATATTAAAAGTTTTGTGAATTTATTTATTCAATTATTGTTAGTTATTTGTCGTCACAAGCTGTTACACTCAAACTTTTATGAAAGTTTTTTTTTTAATACGAAGAAGTTTGGACTAAGTCGTGAAGGTTGAACATATGGCGGAACTTTTCTACTTCAAATACAACACATTATAAAAGACGTTCCAAGTCAGCGACGTCGCACTTAATAGGAATAATGAATAGGATAGTTAAGAAGTCAAGAAAAATATGGCTCGGATGAATAAAATGAATAGTGTAAAGTTTGAGATATGGTATGAAAGAATGATATTATTTTCTTTTCGTTAATATACTGTCGTAAATTTTCCTAAGGTTTTACGACTTTCAAAATGCTGTTTATCTTTCTTCCTTAGTACACAGTACCTTCTATACAAAAGCTCGCGGGTTCGTAGCATGACAGGTGACTCTAATTTTTTTCAAAAAGGGAGTAAAATACTTCGGAAGGGGCGTAAAATGTCGACCCCTAGCCTACACAGGTACTCGTTAAAGATCCCTATCCTAATTATACATGCAAAATTTACTACCTCTGCAGCACAGTCCGATTAGCCATAGCAGCTTAGAGTGACTTTAAATGAATAGCGACTAACAGTAGCAAGCCCTCAGAGCTGCAGGCCAGTACTAGGCTAACAAGGGTATCAGCTCTATGGTTTTTTTTTTAATCATGTTGAGTGAAAATCATTTTTTTCAGACCACAGAAAGTATCTGTTGGCAGCTAAGATTCTAATTCCGATGTCTTGCACAACATGATGCTGTTTGCTGGTATGCTGGTTGCTGTTTATGTAGGAATCCAAGAATACAAATCATTTAACTCTATATTTTACTAACGGGGTCACTCTCAACAGATCATCCCCTCAATTATTGGTATCCATTTTATAAAAACTAGATGTGCTCAAGGCCTGTCTCCAGATCCAGGACAAAGGAACCATCACCAGCTGTTAAAAGATTAAATAAATTATCTACCAAAGCCGGATTTGAACCCGGAGGATTGGAAACGGCAACTTATCGCTCCATCTTATCTCAAATCTTACTAATATTATAAATGTGAAAGTTTGTATGTTTGTCTCTCTTTCACACAAAAACTAGTGGACGGATTTGGATGAAACTTTAGATTAATATAGGTTATACATCAGAATAACACATAGGCTATAGCAAGCGCGGATTTAAGGGGGGAGTGTACGGGGGCACGTGCCCCCCCGACAGTTTTTAGGTACTGTGGAGAATCCATGATTGTACATAATTAAAGGCAAATCGCATGATCATAGTTGTTAAAATAACATAAATAACATGAGTGAAACTATTTGTTTTGATATCCAACTAATCTTACTAATATTATAAATGTGAAAGTTTGTATGTTTATCTCTCTTTCACGCAAAAACTACTGAACGTATTTAGATGAAACTTATTGGGTAAAATAGGTTATACTCCCGCTATAGTACATAATTAAATGCAAATCAGGAACTTAGCATCTTGAAATTTTTAGTTAGGTTCTTTGTATAGATTAAGAAAGAAATTTGGATAATTCTACTCCCAAGGGTTTCCCCTTTAATATAATAGGGGTTCAAAGGTTGTATAGAATCCGTCAGTTTTGAAGTTTTGAAGACATCTGATATTTTGGATGTATGAGTAACTTATATTTTTTAAAAATAATTATTTATTTAAAATGATTTTTCACAAAACTTTATGTGGCAGACCAAATTCCACGCGAGCGAAGCCGCGGGCATAAGCTAGTAAATCATAAAATAACAATTTAAATGTATTGAAATTACATTACATTAAAGATGAGAGGTTTATCAAAAACTAGGCTCTAATTTTAAAAAATATTTTAGGTTGATATTTAAAAAAAAAATTATATTTATTCATGGTTCAATTTTATGTCTTAATAAACATTTTAACATATAAGTCATACAGTATGAGGATTTTTTTTCCTAGGTAAATGTTCTTAATATTAATATTATTAAAAATTTTTGAAGTAGGTAAGAAATAAAGTGGATCCTTGAGTCCTTAAAGGAGAAGATAGGAGAAGAGATAGGATGTCCTGTAAGACCCGCTTAGATAAATCCACTTCCTAAAATATATCCTTTCAAGGGTCACCCGAACATGTTATAATAAATTGGGAAATTAGCTACTCATAAATTTGTGATATTTATTCACTATCATATATTAGTGTATTTATGGCACCTAATATATAATTATACAGGTGTAGATAAGGCAGGTGGTAATCTGCTGTTCTAAAATTATGAAATGATTTATTGTAGTAGAGATGGGTATAATAACGGGTTCTTCTCTATTTCGTAATATCTACAGTCCATTATAAAATTATTGATTTATAGTAGAGAGTAGCATTAAAGGTGTGAGCAATAAATTAAAAATTATTGTTTAAGTTTTAAATTACATGGGGATCTCTGCTTCAGAGGTTAGAATCCGAATAATGAATATAAAGTAAGCAATAAAATATATGGAATGTTTGGTTAACGCAAGTGATTTAGGCCGTGCAGATGAATTTTATTTTAAGATTATATTTCAAGAACTAAAGATGTAGCTCCGTGTGCAAAATGTTGAGTCGCTGAACTGTAGGCCTAGGATTCGAATCCGGCTATGACAGATATTAACAATAAGTCTTACTACTTAATGTTATTGTATTGTTACTTAATAACAATAAGACCCCAAAGGCTCGATGACACATCTGAAATTTAAAAATAAAACATACACCTAGTATTGGCAGATTCGAAAAAAAGATATTAAGACTAATTTATGGGCCTTTAGAGAAGAATGGATCGTTCGAAACAACCTGTTGGGGCCACACATAAAATACTATTGTTAATTTAATTTTTATTTTTTATTTAATTAGTTTGAACGAAGTATTGTGCATTGTTTTTTTTTTTTTTTGTAAACAGGATATTGTCTCCCAATAATAATTTCACGTATTCAGGTCAAAAAACGTTTATTTTATTTTAATATTTGTTCTTCTGAGTACAATTTATATTGTATTGATGTTGCTCGTATTTTCATATCGTACTCTTACCTTTTTAGAATTTTTTTCGCTAATTTATTTTGTTGAATATTCCCTACGCCATTTCGCCAAAATAAGAGGAAGCTTGCTAATGAAGCGAACAATTTATGCTGTGAATTGCTCGGGATGTAAAAACTG
Organism: Arma custos; assembly: GCA_037127475.1. Classification (NCBI taxonomy): domain Eukaryota; kingdom Metazoa; phylum Arthropoda; class Insecta; order Hemiptera; family Pentatomidae; genus Arma; species Arma custos. The sequence goes on along the minus strand of CM073760.1, from coordinate 119,420,648 downwards.
AATAAAAGAGCGGCGGGTCAGGCGCAGAGCAGGCTGGCATACAGCCTGTATCCCTTGTCCACTTCCAGTAATAAATCAGCTCCGTTCTCTGCTCTCCTTCTCTTCCGCTTAGTCTAGAGGCCTACAAAATAAAATAAAATAATTATATATAATGATAAAATGAAAAATATATGAAAGTGGTCCGGGTAGAGGTCAATGAGTTGGAGAAATGTTTATTAAGTAGCCAACGTTTCGACCTACTTTGCAGGTCTTCTTCAGGGCTATATGCAAAATACAGATAGAAAATGTTTAAACATGGTAAATATAAATAATAAAAGTATGGCGAATACAGGCAATTGAAAATTAAAAATGATAAAAATTGCACAGCAAGGTAAATATAAAGGTTAAAATTTATGAGTGTATAGTATTAACTACCAAGTGCCAGGAAGGTAGTAAAATACATAATGGAGAATATAATAAGAAGTAAATAGAAAGTGTTGAAAATTAAAGAATTAGGTGATAAAAATAAAAAATAAACATTGAATATTGAAACAGGTAAATGTTAAAGTTAAAATACCTCTGTATCAGGCATCAGTAGTAAAAAACAATTAAAAATAGAAAATAATGAGAAATAAAAAAATCCATAAAAAATCATAAAAAATCCAGTATTTAATAATCATTATAGTCATAATAATGATTTACCTCTACCCGGACCACTTTCTTCCATGTAGAGGGATTTAGTTTATAAAAATAAAAATAACTATTGATACCCGATATAGACATTAATACTTAGCCCACTATTGTATTACATACTTATTTTTATCACTTTATTATTACTAATTACTTTTACAATTTACAGTTTTCGGACATCTCTAAGGTACTACCTGCTCTGTAATAATTAACTGATGGTTTCCATAATAAAATCCATTGAGAATTCAGCTCATCAGAAGTCCTTCGTGAAAGGCACTGTATTTAATTGCTTCCGTGATGATACCATTCTGGCCAAGAGAATATCACAAATACATTACAATAATTATACACGTGTGTCTATACACGTGTCTATATATGTTAGAGATTCTGAAAAAACTGTATAAAACGAAAATATCGATGTAGTTAAAAGGATGCAGTGTTTTCAATCCAAATTATTTATTTATTTCCCTTACAATACTTTTTTTGTAGTTACAGTAATTACTTAATGAACCATCATAACTTTAATTATGGACCAAACATGGAAATGTATTTCTTTTTTAATTTTCAATGGAGCTAATTGAGGTCAATTGAGAGTCACTTCTGATTCCTGATTTAACTAGAGGATGTGAGTTCGCATAATTTAGTAGGACCTACTTGTCCCTTAACAAGCCAAACTGAATAATTTATTATTTGTTAAAATTAATTAGTAAGAATGACATTACTAAATACGTTATTCTTTAATTATATATAGCATAGAGGGAGAGTGATTATCTATGGATAAGACACTGTTCTCCTAACTAGCTAGCCCAGGTTCAAGTCCGGCTGTGGCAATTAATTATTAATAAGTTACGAAGGAAATGATAAGTCTGGAGGTGCAGTAAAAAATAACACTAAATAAGATAAACTTATTTATTAAAAGTGCCGACATTTCGGTCTACAATGTAGGCCATCTTCAGGGCTAAGAAGTAAAAACATAAAAATAACTATAAGAACATTGCAGTACTTGGTATTATAGAATAATATTTAGAGTATCGATAAAGGTGATAAAGTAAAGAAATACAAAAAGTAAGATAATTGATAAAGTAAAAAGAAAGATACAAAATGAAAAATACAGACAATATTACAAATGTAAAACTGGTGAGGCATACAATATAAGGTTATCTTATATATATATATATATATATATATATATATATATATATATATATATATATATATGTACCCTCGTACGGCACATGTAGTCTCGTTATGTGGGTTTTTCAGTAGGGAAAAAACTTACTAGTTAAGTGTAATCATGACCTAATCTCTTCTTTTTAAAACAGTTAGTTAGGAAAGATCAGATATCGAATCCGAAGCCCTTCAGGTGGGTTGTAAAAGTTACTTTTAAAGAAAATAATATTATCAATTTATTTAGTATTGTAGACTAAGAGAATTAATTACATTGCTCCAGACTTCAAATTTATTTTATAGCTTTCCTGAGTTTTTCTCACCTAAATGTGTCAGAATTTATGTATTATAAGAAATTTTATTTTATTTTTTAAAATGTTATTAACAAATTTTATAATTAAGTGAAATAGCAGAATACTCTACAACTCATAAAATCATCAGAGAATTATAGCTAATGCAATATACGGATATCCATCGATGTGAATAACCATTACGATTCTAAAGACAATAATCCTAACCCAAAAACCTGTACCACTAGATTAAAGGAAATGAAGTGGCAGATTGAGCGGCAAAAGAAGCAGCATTATCATCGAAAGAAATTACAAGTGTACACACAACAGCAGATGTATGCAGCCTTTTGAAACAGCAAGCTCTGGCGATTTGGAAACAACTTTGGCACTCCACCGACGAATGAAATAAACTAAAATGCATTAAAAGAAACACCAACGCCTGGAAAAGCTCCCACGGGATGTGCAGAATAGATGAAGTCGTTATCACAAGACTGAGAATCGGCCACAAGCGTCTTACGCATGGTTTCCTTATGTAAAAAACAACGCCTCCGAACTGTAGGATCTGTCACTCACAACTGACAATACGCCATAACCTTGAAGAGTGCCCACAACATGACAGCTATTTTAGAAATTTAGGAATGGAGAGAAAAATTCAAACGATGCTGGGTGATAATGACACAAATTTTAAAACAATAATTGAATTCCTCAAAAAAGAAGGTATATTTCATAAAATCTAATAGACCAATAATTATAGAATAAGGACACTGAAGACCTTAGACGTTAAGTGTCTATAAATAATCAGCCTAAACCTGTACCACTACAACCGATGAAGAGTCTTGAGTTCATTACATGATAGAGACTGTACTGTTTATGCATAGAGGTGAATTGTCTGATATCACGGTCACCTCCAGATCTTCCCCTAAATAATGGTAACCACATAATAGAAGGTGGAGATCCAACAGGGTTTACATGTGGCTGTTAGTTTAAGAAATGTATCTGTCACAGCCGGATTTGAACCCGGAACTTTCAGAAAAATAATTCAGCACAATGAGGGACCCTTCTACCTTATAATCTTCTGATTATAAATATTTTGATATGAACAATTATTAAAATATGATCGGATTGTGAAAGTGCAATATGGTCATAGGTCGCCATATAAACTAAACACTACAGACGAAAGGTTTGAACAACTTTCGACACGAACAAACAGACGATTGAGCTTGAAGCAATACAAACAGTCAATATTTAATGTTGTTTAATTCAGTTATGTAACCAACACTTGATATACTTCAAATTCCTTGCGCTTGCATAACAAGGTAAACACCGCAGTATTTGCTTCACAAACTTTCTTTCAGCAAACTTTGAATATAACCTTTTCAATTTCATAAAATTTTAATTATGATATGTTGATGTGACATGTTTCGGAATTCTGGAGTTCATTACCGAAAATAGCTAGTGCTTGCTTGATTATTTGTAATTTATTTATTTTTTATTAATTTAACGTCACTTTATACTGCTGTGTCTAATCTGACGATGCTACATTAGGAGTCATAAATTTTGCCTGTCTAAATTTTAATTAGGATACGGATTTTTCTCACAAGCAATGGGGCCCATTTTACATCTATTCCGAAAGACGGCATAACTAAGGATTTTTTATTCCCTTTAAAATCCTAATGTTAATCCTAGGGCAACCTGCCGAGCCACGAACCCTCGATCTTGTGTGTAGTATTTGATGTTTATTCATTTAACGTTACTTTTTGCTGCTAAGGCAAATAGGATGATAGCTTCAGTGTGAGTTCTAAATTTTGTCTATCAAATTTGAATTAGGATAGAGATTTTTAACGTGTACCTGACACTGCACAATCAATGAAACACTATTTTTCGTATATTCCAAAGGTCGGCATAATTAAGGATTTTTTACTCCTTTTAAAAAATCACCTGCCGGGCTACGAACCCGCGATCTTGGGCGTAGTACATTGTTACAATTCTTCTTCTAGAAATAATTCAACGTTGGTTTCATCGATCTATGTTTCTTCATTCTGTCTGAGGAATATGAGCCTCCTCTTCCTCATAGTATCCGAGATTCTTTCCATTTTCTTGTAGATTTAGTTGTTACTTCGCAGTTTACATCCGTCATCACCCTCAACTATGACTTTTTCTTAGAATTCTTCTTTCCTGGATCTTCAGTTTTTTTAGACTATAGTTCATCGTCAGGCATTCACTGCCTAAGAGGCATTTCGTTTTTACGACAGTGTTATAATTTCTTATTAATATCTACGTATTTTATTTTCAACTAAATTATTTCAAACCTAAACAATTTATAATGATTTTTTTTTCGTAATAAACAAATCCAAACACCTTTTTTTCTATGCATGGCTAAACATTTTTAATTTGAGAAAATTGTCCAACAAGCTTTAAAATAATGACTCAGTTCCCTCGATCGGCTTCTTTTCATTAATAACCTCATCACTTTAATAACACCCGAGATTGCTTTTCCTAGCAAGAAACTACTCATTAGTGCTTAAACATGCAAATTGACGAGAAGGAATTCAAAACGAGTTGTTTAAATAAAAATAAGAAAAAAAAAACTAAATTAAAGTCAAAATGTCGATTCGAGTTTTATTTTGCGAAGCGCCCGTAATTTCGTAGAGCAGTTATGTCAGGCATTGGCACCCGTAATAGCCGATAATCGAAGTTGAACTTCAATCACGTAATGACTTGAGGTTACTGTTAAAGTGGTGAATTGCTAGATTAAGGAGTAATGGATCTCCTCAGAAGGAGGTAGCCATCGAAGGAAGACAATGGAAGAGTATCCGATCAACAGACAAGGATAGATGATAAGGATACCCACTAAGCATGCTTTTGTTTGTCGATTCGAGTGCTGTGGAAAATAATTTTAATAGCAAACTACCTAATATAAACGATAAATTATAAAATATAATCTCATGAAAGGCCTGTACCATTTGTGCAGGAGTTGATTTTATCGAGATCTTCGCCAATTTTTTCCTATAATTAAGGGTATCCACCTTATAAAGGCTGAGTGTACCCAAGTAACCTCTGCTGACCCCAGAGGGTCCATTCGTGGGTGACTCTCAATTGTAATTTTTGCATTTGTTGATGTTTTATTGCCCAGGTTGCGGTACATACCGAATTTATAATTTCAATAATCTTCCTCTCTAGCAATATTTTTATTGATTTATCATTTCATTTGTCTCATTTTTATCAAGAATCCCGTTTTAATAGATTTCATAAATGGGCAAGAGGTAAGGAGCCACATGTTGTGTGGTGGAGAAAAAAATCCTTAGTTATGCCGTACTTCGGATGAGACGTAAAACGGCCGAATCTGGGCACTGTCAGGTACTTGTTTAAGATTCCTATCCTAATTATACATGGGTAGTAAAAGTTCAGGACTCCCACGTATAAAGTAGGGATGAATAAAAAAAAATTGAAACAAGAGGATGAGGAATATATTTTAATTACTAAAAATAAGTAATGTAGTTGGATTGGTGAAGGTACTAGAGTATTATAGTATTATAGCGTAGCAAATAAAGTAATTAGCAATCCAGCAGCACTTCAATGTTGGAATGGAGATGATACAAGATGGAGATTTTTTTCTATAGCCCTTCAGTTTTAATATGTTTAATTAATAATTATGTGACAAGGATTTCCTCTTATAATTTAGTAAAGTTAGGAAATAAATATAAAATTAACTTTGGTCCACCTGTAGACCTAGCGGTTTGTATAACTACCTTCTATGCCCAGGTCGTGGGTTCGCAACCCGGTCCTTCGGAAGGTACGTAATATAGGGTTTTCCGGGCTTGTGTGATGTCAAGTACCCCTTAAAGGTCCCTATTCTGATCATACCTGGATATGCACAATTTATGACTCCCACGGTAACATCGTCCGATTAGACGAGGTATCATAAAATGACATTGAATCAATAAAAATAAAATTAACTTTCTTATTGTAACGAAGACTGGGGTTCTTCAGAAGGTATCAGTTCTTAGAAATAATCTCGTGGAGCGTGGGATTTGTAATTTTTTTTTCATTTCTCTCAGCTGGGAAATTAGCTCTTGATATTTAAACTCCTCATGGAACTTCAATTTTCCGTTATACAGTAATGAAGTTCATTTTCCATATATCAGTTTTTCCTTTCGGTTCTTCAGATTCAGTAAATAATTTTGAACTATATTTTTTCCAAAAGATACTGAAGTAGATACCGAAAGGAAAAACTTATTTTATTAACAGTAAAGAAAAATACCAATATTTATAATGAACCTTTACCACTGCAACCCATGAGGGTTCTTGGATTCATTACATGGTAGAGACTGTACTGTTTTTAAATCAACGATTGTGCAAAGAAGTGATCAGCGTGATCTCGTTCAACCACCTCGTTCAATCCCCAGATCCTACTTCATTCCATTAGCGGCTTTTACTAAAATAAATAATGTATGTGCTACAGCGGGTCTTGAATTCAGGGCAACGAAATCAGTCACACAGCTGGATATATTCAAAATAAAGTTATCATTTCCGAACGTTGCCCCTTCAATTTATGTCACAAGAATGAAAAGTTAAAACTTTTTAATACTCTCGAAAATGAAAATAATTTTAGTTGAAGCTATAATCATCATCTATACTTCGAAATGTCCCTTGAAACGTTCATTTTTAAATGCAAATATTAGCGAAATATATAAAATAAAATGAAAAGGTAAAACTTGTGGCATAACTCGGAGCGACAACCTGCGGAACTGATACCTAAACAAATGTTTAATTAATACAGATTAATATAACTAGAATATCCCAGACTATAATGAACCATTGAGCTGGTAGAAGGCTCGGAATTCCCTCAAGGAATTCGAACTAGAGGGTATGTTCTGCTGCAGATAGCGAGCAGCATTTTGGTTGAATCCCAGCGATTTTGAGGAATTCCTACAATAGTCGAAGAAATATCTAAATCAATCTCAGTTCCCTTTCTCACATGAATAATAATTAAACAGAACGTATTATTAATATACTAGGATTAGTTACCTATAGTTTATTTTACTTGCACTTTAAAAAGTTTAAAAAATAGATATATGTAAAATTAAAAAAAAACACATATAAATAGCAACTAAATAACAATAAACTACAGCATAAGGATATTCGAAAATGTAATAATAATGAAAAATATAGAAATAAAATAAAATAATAAATTGATAAAATATAATTAAAATATATAATAAAATACAAATATAAAATGTAACAATATCAAATATACTATAGCTAAAAGTGCACAAATATTAAAAACGTAATATAGTATCTTCCAGTTAATTTGAAACCATCAATAATTTTTTTTATTTAAAACCTTTTTAATATTGCATTTATTTAAGTTTTTTTTAACAAGCTGCTGTTTAGCTTTTATTTATAGGTTTAAGTTTTATATATTTATTTATGTTTAAACTACAAATTAAAAAAAATAATAAAATAAACAATATAAGTAACAAAAATCAAATATCAAAATTATAATGTAAGGATATTTCAGTTAATTTGAATCCAACGATAATACATTTTATTAAATATTTTTCATTACAAATCTTTGTGATATATATTTTTTTTTTATTTAGTTACCGTTTAGGGTTTTATTATATTTAACTTTTTTTTAAAATAAAAAATATACTCGAATGAAATAAAATGATAAATAGCTAAAATATAAGTAAAATACTAAAGGCAATACATTTATGAATTAAAATATAAAAGTAATATCTTTATAAAATATAAAATAAAAATAAAATCTCCATAAAGTTTAATATCAAAATAAAATAAAATAATAAATCACTTTCTCTCTAATTATCTTAGCATTGTCAACATCAACAGTTTTTTTTCTCTCTCAAAACCAAACAAGAACAAATGGACTTGAAAATAACTTATTGAGTTGCCGTTTAGGGTTTTCTTACATTTACCTTTTTTTTTAATAATTAACAAAATAATATTCATAAAAAATATACACAAATAAAATAAAATGATAAATAACTAAATTAATATAAATTAAAGTAACAAAGAGAAATAGATGAGATAAAACAATAACTGAAATATAAAGTCTAATAATTGTCGAAATTTAATAATTAATTTAATTACCATAATTTTTAAACGTTTATTGATAAAATAAACGAACATGCCAGCAAAAAAAAGTTAAAATTCCCTCAACACTAGAGAAGCTCGTCGGCACGTAGGACAAGATCTTAGCCCTGATTGTGTGTTTTGGGGGGTGTTAGTGTGATCTTAGCCCTGATTGGTGGGTGTTGTGTGTTTTGCCAAACAGTTGTCAGTATCAATTCAGTTAGTATTCTATGAGGCTACTGTTAGTACAGTTAGTTCGTAGAGCTACCGTAGGGAAACAAATGAATACATAGCTATGAGTCACCAAGTGAATATGTCTTAGCCTATAAATATAGAGACGCAAGTTCGATTCTCGAAAATTACTAAAGATTTCTAAACAAGTTTAATGTATGGACCTGCTAAAAAATCCTAAGAATAAATATTGTGCAAGAAGTTATTAACCAAAAAAAAAAATACAATAAAAAGAACTTGCCTGCCGATGGAAAAATACGACATTACAGTACAGTTGTTAGACAATTCATCATTGTATAGAAACTACGAGAAAAACTAGAATGGAAAATTTGTGTTTTTTTCTTTAGTTGTGCCAAGTTATGCTTAAAGAATTTAAATAAGGATTAATAGACTAAAAGAAAAACACAAGAAGGCTATAGACTGAGATTAATTGCAAAATTCTGTAGAGAAAATGACAATCTAGAAGGAATAACTACAGGTGAATGATAAGGATGGTTACAGGACAACAGCAGGGGTAGGTTTTAAATATTTTAGAACAGTTTTAAATAAAAACAATTTAAACAGATTTTTAAAAAGTGGGTTTTTTTCTTTCGGTTTGTTTAAAATCTTTTCTGATTTTCTATATTAATGTATCATTTATTACAAAGGTCACCTGTGGTCTAGTGGTTAGCGTAATAAACTACTAAACCCACGATCGCGGGTTCGTAGCCCGGCAGGTGGCCCTAGGATTTTTTTAAGGGAGTAACAAATCCTTAGTTACGCCGTCCTTCGGAAGGGACGTTAAACGGGGGTCCCGAGCCTGTACGATGTCAGGTACTCGTTAAAAATCCCTATCCTAATTAAACCTGGATAGGCAAAATTTAGAGCTCCCACTGTAGCATCGTCCGATTAGCCATAGCAGCATAAAGTGACGTTAAATGAACAAACAAATCATTTATTGCAATATTCATGGTTATTAAATGACTATTTGTATATAGCACGATATCATGCTTAAGTCCAATGGTTAACATTAAATACGGAAGTTAGCACACAGCATGACCGCACGTAATGATTACTATTCATTATCCACACACAAATACCAATTGTTAGTTCTTCGGTCACGATCGGCCGTTCAGTTCAGTCCCATAGCTCTCAGGATTAGTTAAGAAGGATTAATTAGTTCTTTAGTAGTTACTGGTAAGATCACGAACTGCAGGAGTTCTTTTGTGGAGGAACTGCGGTTTTTTCTTGCAGTTCATAAAATAGAAGTAATAAGAAAAAAAATTAGTAGTAGAGACTGTACTGTTTTCAGTGTAATGGAGTGTAAATATATAGCAATACCTATACCACGCCTACAAGAGGAATCATAAGTTGATCCACCAACGACAAGGTGGAGTGTGTTAGGACTAGTCGAGGACTGTAAAGTTCAAGCGGATTACTTAACTAAAATATTGCAGGGTGATATCTAAAACCCCATGAATAATAGATTGATATCATAGTTCGCTTATTTGCCCAAGGGTGTAGCACAATCGTGGTAGCCCAAACCTGACTTGAATTCTTTGTTTTCAACACGTTTATTTTCTTTTGACTATCTTTAAGTTATTGAAAGAGTTTTGAGGCCATTAACCAGTGGAGAGAATGATCAGAAATTCGAAAAATATATAATATTTCTTGTATGGAAAAAAAGTAATCTTGAATAACGCTGGCAGAAATAATTCTTGAAGCAACAGGTGATATGTTGCCGTTACGGTCCGCCCCGTTTTAAAAATATAAAATTGAATAACATATGGTCAATGACCCCCCACTCCTACCATCTAATTAATCTCAATAAAATCTTATTCAATTCCTCTCTTAAAATGCACCTTGCGCAGTAAAAGAGATTATTCCATGTTTCTTTATTATGTTATTTTCAAGAAAGCAATAAAAGCCGAGGGGCTAGGGTAAAAAAAATATGGCCTTCCCTGAAAAGAATTTACCTGTATATTGTGGAACATGGTAGACTCTTCCATTTTGTCTTATATGGCTTTGGCCACAGATTCTGGTATGGATGCCACTATGTACATCCCTTGTTTATGGGCCTTGTTACCAAGAATCTTCCATCTGTCAGTCTGCAGGCTCGTGTTTTGTACCTGTAAATTCTGTAGGGATTCCTTGATACCTTCTACCGGGTTTGGTATGAAAAGGCCCATCTTCCTGAAACCCTCAAGTTCTTTGGGGTCGCAGGTTTTCAGCGGTACTCCCTCCCACGGGCAGAGCTCTGCAATATTACAAACGAACCACTTCCTGGTAGGCTCGTCTTAGCAGTTCACCACCTGTGCACCGTCTCTCAGGGAGTAGCCGTTAAATCCGACAGGGGCTTGTTCAGCTTTTCTCCCTCTCATTCTTTTCAGGAGCTTATACATAAGGTCCTGAAAATCTTCATCATTCAGTTTATGGTGAAGGTAATCTATGTGGGCAACTGCAACCTTGATGCTTGCGGCTGCTCCACTATAATCCATTTTAGGTTTCTTCACCGTTTTCCAAGGTGAAGGAGTCTCCTGCTTCTCCCTGCCTCTCTTCCTCTCATCCTTGGAGGTTGAGGTTTGAGTTTTGGTGGGAGTCGCCTTTTTCTTTTGCCGTAGGAAGTTCTTCCTTTGTATATGCGTCATATTCTATTTATTGGCTTGCTTGTATTAATCTCAGAGGTGGTTGTCAGCTGTTTGCAGGTGATTCCCTTTCCTCTGCGAGGTCTAAGACCTCTTGTTCTAGGTTGGTCATCAGTTCAGAGACCGATTGGTTAATTCCTGACAAATCAGTCATATTGGGTTCCATAGAATCCTCATTTATTTTTGTTAGGGTTCATTTTGTTCCCACGAGTATCAAGGAATATACGGTCGCCTATAGCAGAGCCTTGTTTCTATAGGAAGGTATTATTGAAACCGGAGGTCACCCAGGTGTTCGGATTGAACACCCCTCAACCAGGGACTGAATCACCCTCAGCCATCCATCCAATAGCCTATGTAGTTCCGCCTAGATTGGAGGATGTTTATCAACTTCCGATGGGAGGAACTCCCCACTGTGCAGGGGTACCACGTGCAGAACGAGGCTCTTCACCTCGCTTGGGTTCTGGTACTAATAAAAATTTCTCAGAAGCCAAGACCAATCGGACTGAGAGGTGCCTATCTCCCTGGGTGCTTTGTAGCTACAGTTCACTCCCTTTTATTTATAAATGTGAGGTTATTTATCGAACTCAGGATCCTCAGCATAGCTCTACTACTGCATTATCCCATTGCAGTTTCTATCCTTTACTGAATCCTTTATGGTTTGTTGTGGTATAGGTACGATGAAATACACAAACACGTACACCGAACACACCATAGCTCATTTGTATTCTCTATATAGCCCAGAGGACCGCTCCCACACCATTCGTGACTATAAACACACTTTATTACATAACTCTTCGTGATGCGGGTGATATCTTTTTTTATTTGACCACTCGGCGACGTCGAGGCAATAAAAGTCATAAATGGCTGGCTTCAAACAATTTAGCATTATCAACAATATATCTTATATACAATAAAAGAATCTTATAAATGTAGTGTAATTCAAGAGACTTACATTACTTGTGGAAGAAAATGGTTCGGGCGGACGTAAAAAATACTTCTCTTCAGTAGGGAGAGATGTTTATTAAAGAGGCAATGTTTCGACCCACTTTGCAAATTGTGGAAAATTTTCCACCATACAGATATCTTGATACTTATGTATTTAATTTTAATATTTACCATATTTTTAATTTTAATTGTTATCTTCCTCAAGGTAGAATAGGAATATAGGAATAGGAATATCTTTGGCCCAATCCTTTATACAGTTTAAACAGCTGACATCCCAATCCATCCTAATACTATCCTTACCACGTATACTGATGATGCATGTGTATGATCAGTCAACACCAATAATACACATGTATCATCAGTCAACACCAATCCAGCTATTGCTATTGCCTAAAGCCTCCAATCCCACATCACTGATCTTGAAAAATGGTGTCAAAACTGGAGAATTAAAATAAATTCTCAAAAATCGCATCAAATCACTTTTATCTTACGTCGTAAACCAATGATTTCCTGCCCTCCAGTATCCTTTAATGATATCCCACTGGTGCCTGTAGAACAGATCCGATACTTAGGGTTTGATCTCGACAAACGATTAACCTGGAATCCTGATTCAATACTGAAAAGACAAGAAACCGTTTTACGTTTCAGGCTACTTCAACACTTACAAGACAAACGCTTTAAGCTCCCAATTAACTACAAAAGATTCATCTACATGACCATCATACGAACTATTTGGATTTACGGAGTAGAGCTTTGGGGTTCCACTAAGCCATCGAATTCCTCTCGTATCCTATCCTTACAATCCAAAATCCTTCGTAAAATCCTCAATGCTCCTTATTTTGTTAAGAATAAAGTCATCCATGATGACCTTAACGTCCCTTTTGTAGCTGATTTGGCCCGAGCCCGGTATCCTTTCATAACAAACTTCATTACCACTCAAACCCGCTAGTTTCAAACCTAGCTTCCTCTTCAATTCCCAATAATCCTCCGAGGCGTCTGAAAAGAAGATAACCTTCTTAGTTGAACTTTGTACTACCAGTGGGTAGTTTCTCTGCTTGTCATTATCTATCACTTATCCTATTTACTTGTATTATTGTAATACAGTTGTAAATATCAATAAATAATTTTTTTTTAAAATTGATCTATTACCTTATGGTTTAATTTTTACAACTTTCTGTATTAGTTATTCTATTCTTTATTACTTTTTGTACTACCTTCCTTGTCACTAAGTTATTAACACTATTGATGCTTTTACACTTTAACTTTAATATTTACCATGATATAATCATTTATAATTAATAAGTATGTATTTTGCATATTTAGCCCTGAAGAAGGCCTGCAAATATTCTACTACTATTTGACAGAGATGAAACACACATGGGGCTTTACCAAACCAAAAAATACAACAAATACAACACATGCCGAACAGAATTGTATAATTTTCAGAAATCTATATTTTATTATTATCTGTAAATTGGTTGTGTATTTATAAGGAGTTTTCACTTAAAGATACTCCTGGTTCAATTAATTGAGGATATCGATGTAAGGGAGGAGTTATGGCTTCGGGGTCAGGTTGAGCCCAAAGGGCCTGTCCCTCCGAATCTATATCCTACTTCTTTAAGCCTTCTTCCTATTGAATCAGTTTGTTCTTTTAATTTATTTCTTTAATCTTTATATTAAATTATCCGTTTAATAGATAAGTAGAGAGAGAGAGAGAGAGAGAGAGAGAGAGAGAGAGAGAGAGAGAGAGAGAGAGAGAGAGAGAGAGGGAGAGAGAGAGAGAGAGAGAGAGAGAGAGAGAGAGAGAGAGAGAGAGAGAGAGAGAGAGACTTACTAATGAAAATTAATGGGACAGCTACACGTATTTAAAAAACAAGTTATAACAGATGTGTGGATTCTTTATTAAGTAAAAAACGTAGGTAAGAGGTATACTTGTAGGTTCGCGTCTGCAACATGCTCGGGACTGGCGACACCTAGCCGGCCTGTGCATGAGTTATACCATTTCTTTTAATAAACTTTAGTTTAATGGTTATAATTACATTGATATGAGAATAATTATATTTAACTAAAATGTCGTTTTATAGTTGTGCAATTGATACTAAAAATAACTTTAAACATCAATAACTGGTTGAACTTCTAGTTTCCCCTAAAAGGTTTTACTTGTAATTGTTAAACCTCTTGTTTTACGAAATGATCATATGCATGCATGATCTATTTATTGTTCAACTTTATGAACTTAAAGAATGATAATAATGGTAAAAATAAAAATAAAATTTACGTAAATATAAATTCAAGGTATAAATAATACAAATATATTATTATTATTTTAGTTACAGTATTGATATTTTGTTTTCAGCGGTCCATCATATGTTTTAATTAATAAATAAACTGCATAAAAAAAAAATGTATACAATTATTGTTCGGTGTGTCAGTATATCTGAAAACCAAGCAAATATTATTAGTTTAAATTTACAATTTAAATATTTAGACTGTTCAAAATATAGAAATTCAAAAAAGAACATGGATATTCCTTAAATTATCACTTCTGTCGGTAGTCCTCCTGACTGCCTATTTTAATATATTTTTATATTATATTATTTTTCTTATTCTTAATGTATATAAAATAATTTATAATGTAATTCCATTAAATAATTCAAGAGATGACTCACCGAACCTCCACCCCTATGAAGGCAAACACACTGCTCTGTAAACCTTATAAGGGCAGATTCTCATTACCTTGCCCAACGCTTATTAATAAACTGACCACATAAGGTCTTGAACCCGATGCGGATTCAACATCGATGTATTGGCTCATTCCCTAAGGGAATCGATATTAATGCCAGTAATATAAAAAAAATGGACATCCCTCTAAAAACTATAATTTATTTTTATAAAAAAATAAATTAAATTTATAATATTTATTTAATGTTACTTTCAAAATTAAATTATAACTTTTAAGTAGAGGATTCGTTGGATAGTTACTATGTATATAATTCAAGGTTGGCCATCCTAAATGATCGGGGCATTTTGGGAATGCATCATAACTTTGCGGGCCGAATATAAATTACATTTCTCCAAATTTGATTTAGACCCACTACAGACATTTTTTTAGGTGAAAAATTAAATCCTTATGCATTATCATTATTGTGTTAATATTATTCTAACAAAGTATATGATGATATTGTAATAATGTTAATGAACGCGCATTGTAATCATTGCACCGTATTACATCTCATAATAAATTTTATGACATTTAATTTTTTAATATTTGAATGAACAGATAATGTATTTTTTTAATAAATTGGTTTTCAATACAGACGTCGGGAGATGGCAGCCCCATCGCCCAGTCTAAATACCGCAGACATCTCACCCCCCCAGGTTGGGGGAACAGTACATTCACACTCTAAAGCCTAGTCACACCTAGCGAAAAAGTCGCAGAACATTGTCAAGAACAGTCGCGATACATTGTCACGCGCACTATACCTAGCGCACAAGAGGATTCAAGCCAGTGGACTAAAAAAGTCGACGCGATGTCCCAACAAATTGCTATTTGTGCTATTAACTTGTGGTTAAATAATATAAGGTTAATTAAAAAGAAAAAGTGTAACCCTAAACGTTACTAGAGGAGTAGTGCTCTTCTCTACTGGGATAACTATGGTCTATGAATCTATTAGAAAAATTGAAATTAGAAGATGGGATGGGATTCAGAAATTTTGTTGGAATAAGCCCGGCCGATTTCGAACCCTTCTGCAACTGGATGGAGGGATTATTTAAAAAAATAACACTGTATTTAGAGAAACTATTCCAGCCTGTTAGGCTGGATATTAATATATAATAGGGGCTTGTACCCAAACTAACTACACTTTTTAGAGGAAGAACCAGTTTTTTTTGGCTCGGTTAATTTTTGTGTTCTCGCCTAAACTGTGATTTTAGGTTATGGATTTTATATATCATAATATGATATATCATATTTTTGGAGAGTTGCTCCAACGCATCCCTTATTTTATATCTGTTTGTATAATCCACAGCTGTCACATCACAAAGGCAAGGGAGTGCTTGAAAATTTTGAATTAAACACATCGTTACCTCCTTGGCGGCAAGGTATAAACTGGAGCTGGTGTCTCGGAACAAGTACAGACTACGAAAAGTTGCGTAACATTGCATCATGTTTCCCTTTTTGGCCGGAGACCTGAGACCCGATACTTTTGTATCGCGACAAATCCGGAACATCAGAAAAATGTTCCTTTACATACTGAGACTTGTCCCGCGACACGTGTTCTGCGTCTTTGTTGCTAGGTGTGTACTAGGCTTTACAAATACACTAATTACAGCACACTACACTTAACCCGCACTATAGACCAAGGTCAATAGTATTACAGAACCTAGTGTCTTTTTTCATTAGTTGACACTCGGAATGGAGTAGCAACTTTCTTCTTACACAAAAATATTATGAAACCTCAAAATCAAAAGTGGAGGCTAGGGAGTAATAATGGCTACAACTTTTTCTATCTATAAAAACCCTGTACCATATAATAATATAACCCAAGAAGAGGCATTAGCACATATTAGAGCATATTAGAGACGGTGCAGTTTCTAACCCAGCAGTTGTGAAGGGTTTTGGCAAAGACATCTCAATCAAAAGAAATGTTTTCTCAAATTAAGAGTACTCACTTAAAGAGGCTGAATGAGCCCCAGCAGGTTCTGTAGACCCCACACGGTCCATTTATGGCTTTTAACAGATTAAATTATTTACCTACTAACGCCAGCTTTGAATCCGATACTTTCAGCTCAGCAACTCACGACCTCTCCACACAAAGTCACGCTCCCGATTATAAATATTAAATGTTATGTTATACTATACTTTATTTCCGTGTATTATAGATACCGTAATCTATATTACGATTTTTGAATGTAGCCCTTTTATCCTGACCATAAATATATGCCACTAGCCATGTAATTTGCCAGCTGTCCCCGACCATAAGGCAAATAAGTCATGAAACGAATATGGGATACGGGTTTTGAGATACTTTATATCTGTCGCGCATGGCGCATACAGATTTCCGTTTTCATCTATAACTAATGCATGACCTTTTTATCTTATGACTTATGCCTTAACCCTTCCTTTTATCGGGACAATGTGTTTTATTCTACACAGATAACCAGGATACATATAATTTAACTAGCTTTAGCCGGCGACTTCGTCCGCGTTGATTTTTAATAGAAATTTATGTCGAGTTTAAACGGAGAATGAATTTTGACTTCCATAAATTAACTCCATATTATAAATAATGACTTAGAGTATTTGTGAATTCAGCCAGCCAGCAAAGGCTTATCCTGTTGATAGATTTTATTAGAATATTAATTGGCTTAATTACACAACTATCGATAAGTTTTCTATTGAAATCCACCATATAATATAAAATCTGTAATATCTAGGAGTTGGTTTTGCATCATCAATACTCATGAATACAATTATTATTATGCTAAAATATAAAGCCTGATTACTAAATTCACATCTCTAACTTAACATATTACGATTTCTCGTATTTTACACTTTTAGGGGTCAATTTTCAAAAAATTGAAAAACACGTATTTCTTTATTATAATGCAATTGGGAAAAAACACAATGCAAAGCCTTATGTTTCAAATCTAGTAATACACCCACTTACCAGTCGACGTTTCGCCTATTCAGGCATTATCAAGACAGAAAAACAAAAAGGGGTTATGTGAATCACATCTTCAACACACACATCAACGATCAACAGCCCAAACAGGCTCCAAACATGAGACAGCACCCCACCACCAAGACGTTCAACATACAACTACTTGGGTGCTGTCTCATGATTAGAGCCTGTTTGGGCTGTTGATCGTTGGGATGTATTGCACCTTTTTCTTCGAGATGTGATTCACATAACTTTTTTGTTTTTGTGGCTTGATAATGCCTGAATAGGCGAAACGTCGACTGGGAAGTGGGTGTATTACTAGATTTGAAACGTAAAGCTTTGCATTGTCGTTTTTCCCAATTTCATTATAATGAATAATCTGTATTTCTTTATTTTATCTAAAATAAATTTCATGGTGCACGCTTTAAAAATGACGTTGTTTTTTTTTTACAAACCTTGTTACTCTTTTTACCCACTTAGGGGACGAATTCAAAGATCCTTTCTTAGTCCGCGTTGGCCTTATAAATTGTACATACTGTCTCAATTTCTACTCTGTAGCTTATGCCCTTATGACTCTACGATGATCTTTTCAGTCATGACGAACTCTGTTTTATATATATATATATATATATATATATATATTTTAAAATGAATCACAAACTCCTATGTTACATTTGTTTAAGCTATAAAGGTGTTATATTTGTTTAAGCACTTTTAGTCTTCTCTGTATTAAAATAACGTTTCTAGAATCACAATATTGGAATAAGCTATAGCTTATTCTATTTTTTGAATCGATCCATTCTCTTGTTTCCATCTTAATCCCAAAACAGAGCTATAGTTTGTATAAATGTTTGAAGAAGGAACCGTGGCTATGTTGTTTCTCATATTTCACAAGTCGCTCATTGAAAATTGGTATTTTTAAGTTAATCCTTCAGTAGCAATTGTATTAGTCAAAGCTTTTTAATTGTTGATATTCCGTTTCCAAGATTTTTTTTAATAAAGTCATATTTTGAGGTGAATCATCCTTAAAATTTTATGGGAATAATGACATAAATTAAAATCAAAACAGTTTCAAGCTTTTAAAAATTTTCTAACGGTTAATAAAAAAATTTCAGTCCCATCATTACAAAAGGAATGTTTTGCTTTACCAGTACCTAAATTTTTTAAACTCGCATGGAACTTTCAAATACATATATTGAAAAAATAGTTTTTTTGAGTAATGACGTTCTTTTAAAGAGCGATGTATTCGGTATAAAATAATTTGCAATAAAGTGGTTTTTTTTCAGATTCGCTATTGATATAAAAAAAAATTTTTATTTCATTTTTTATTTATTTATTTCTAGAATAATTTGCTATAATTCACTAAAGTAATATGGTGTACCAAACAGACCAGTCTCAAATTTCAAAGACTTGGACAATTTAAATGTATCTATACAGAATCATACATACAATGAAAGAAAAACCTTATGAAAATAAAATTTAAAGAAAAAGAAAAAACTTTTAACAAATTTTGTTATTACTAGCTAAACGCATATCGATGCACTTGGATGATTTATATATGCGCTCAGAGAGAACGTGCAATTAGCGCAGACTTGTTTATGAGTTAATGGTTAAACTGTTCAATTAGGCTGGTGCATCAAAATGGATCATTAATGAGTTCATAGCACTTGCTATAATTATTTATTATATGTAATACAATTATAAAGAATTCATATTAAAATATAAATTGATTTAATCAATCCTAAGACTACTATAAAAATTTTAACTATTTTTAGGCCATATATCTTATCAAATATATTAAATCAAGTATAAAAAATATTTATATATTTTTTTAAATTTCATTTAATTGTGATTATTTAAATATTTTTTTTATTAATTTTTTTTATATTTTGTAAAAATACTAAAATCTCAATGGAATAGTAAGTCCCAGAAAAAGTACAGTCTCAGCCATGTTCTGAACCCAAGATCTTTCATGGGCTGTAGTGGTAGGTTCTCTATCCATTCCAATTTAATTTATTTATTTTATTAAACAAGTACAGCTTATTTGATTATAAAATTTAATTTTTATAATCCTTTCTTTTCTTTTATTTTGCAGGTGAGTAGTCATGATGTTATTGTTATAAATATTAAAAAAGGTGAGTGGCAATTACCTGATTATTAATGATTAACAGATTGATGATTTGCTATAATTCTTTTTTGAAATTTACAATTGTACAATAATAATACATCAAGTAAATAAAATACCTAATGGCATGAGATTACGGGAAGTAGAGAAATTACCCACTGGTAGTTCTCGAATAACAAATTCAACTAAGAAGATCACGCGAGCATCTCCTTTTCGTCCGCTTCGGAGGATTATCAGGAATTGAAGAGGAAGCTAGGTTTGAGTAGGAATAAAGCTTGTCAGGGGTTGTAGTGGTATAAATTTGTTTGTTTGTTCCTTGATATTAGGCCAACAAACTTATTATTATTAAATTGGCATAAAATAGCAATGGGCTATATTATACTTTATATTTTATAAAAAAAAGTAATGAAATAATAAAATATAAATTCAAGAATATTGCCTGGAATATCTATTTTTACTTGTGTTCAGAGTATGGAATAGCTCAGTGTAGAGTACTCTGAGTTGCTATTCTAAAGGTCTTTAACCATTAACAGCCTTAAATAGTCCCCTTGGGATGTGCAGACCCTCCTTAGGCATACAGTACCATTAGCAAGTACCCTTTAAGTATGATCTCAGGTGTTGGTATGATCTAACCCGATGGTTTAGAAACAGTACGGTCTATACCATATATTGAGCCTAAGACCCTTCAAGAGTTGTAGTGGCGCAGGGTTTTTTTCACTAGACAAACACACTTATTGTTATATTATTGGCATAAACAATTTTCTTAAATGTACAACATAAAGAAAATTACGGTAACTGTTCCGCATATTGTCGCTTCGAATTGAGTTACAACAAATTTTTACTGTTTATTCGTTTAATTTTTAAAACTTTCCAAAAATACAATTTACCGCGAGCTTTACTACGGGAAAAGAGAATGTAATAATAGGTAAGAGTATATTTCAGTAGTTATGCCATCTAGAAACAAAAGTATCAACTAACATTTCGAACTAAAGGTGATATATTTTTTTTAAATATTTTATTTGAAAAGAAAAGATATGACCAGGGCCGGGACTCGAACCTGGATCTCCCACCTGTCCGAAACGACAGCCTGTAGAATAATTACCAAAATTACATTTCAGCTAATAAACATAAACAAAAGAAAGATGTATAATTAATAAGTGAAATTTCATCAAGATAAGTAGCCATCACTAGATTGATTAGCGATTTAATAATAAAGGGCAGTGAACTTGCCAATGCCTCTTCGATCTGGATCAGTTTAGTCTGTGATCGTTCATTTACTTATCTCTCCGCCAGAGGCGCCACCTTGCACTCTTCGTCCCCACGCTGCCTTTGAACGGTATTCATGCTCTGATGGTTTGGCAATAAAAGTAGCTGAGGCGGAAATAACAGTATGGCACTTATTAAGATAGTAGTTTATTCTTTACGAAGCTGCTTCAAGTAATTAGAGGTATGTTATCATTTATAATCACCTTTAGCGATTAACAAGACATGTCATCAAAGATCATCATTAAGCTAGAAAGACATCCTTTATAAACACTTTCTAGGCTCGCATGTAGGTAGAAATTCATGAGAGCTTCTGATTCAATTCATCTGAAATTGCAATTAAGGTCCCTGATTTTAAAAAATTAATAATTTAGTTCTTTAATTTTTCTATTATTATTATATTTTTTGCCTGACGATTTAGAAAACTATTTTTTGCGAATTAGAGACGGTGCTCGGAAGGTTAGGTCAGGAATTGCCATTAGTTGCCAACGTTATATATCCATTTTAAGGGTTTAAGTGTTATATGAGACGCAAGACTTGGATAAATTGATTACACTTCAAAATCTTCTTTTCTGAATATTTTAGCACTATAATAGAAAGAATTCGAAAGCATTAGGCGTATATCAAATTCCTTAAAGGGACTCCCATAATCGGCTAATACTTGGTGAGTTGGAACCGTTACTTCTAAGAGCCTCGGTAATGAAACCGATATCTTCACGATAGGGGCAATGACGGACATCAACCGGCTGGAGCAGTCACTCAGAGGTTGCTACCCTTTTAAGAGTTACAGCACTCTCGAGATTTCAGAACTCTACGATAGCACTCTCGAGACAGTCACAACTCTACGATAGTCGGATCCTCTCGTTAACGTCTTGATCGGGTTTTATTGTCGCCTCTACTCCTCTT
Source organism: Arma custos (assembly GCA_037127475.1). Classification (NCBI taxonomy): domain Eukaryota; kingdom Metazoa; phylum Arthropoda; class Insecta; order Hemiptera; family Pentatomidae; genus Arma; species Arma custos. The sequence continues at coordinate 119,398,669 of CM073760.1, read as the reverse complement.
ACGCTTCTCCACTACCCTTTCGGCGGAGCCTCTATCTCGTACTTAAACCGAGCGATAAAATGTCAGACTATGTTAGTACCGTAAAAGCCATGGCGTCCGACAGGCTAATAAATAAGAAATAAGACACGAAATTCGAAGCCGCCGCCATCTGAAGTCTGGGTAACTATACTCACACACACGTAAGTATGGTTATATTTCTGTGTATACATATTTATATGTATCAAATGAATGAAGGATCGAGTTTTACTTACACCATAGAGAAAATTGTACCCAAAATAGGGGGAAAACATAGCGGTTGAGCGTGATCTAGGACAAATCAGCTCCAACTTGTCCTACAAACACTGAAGCCTGCACCTTCACGGGTTGTTGTGGTAGGTTTTACTTTTTTATTCTTTTTACACCAAAGAATTACGGAGACCCAATCGCATCCCATCAGCTGAAGTGCTGATAACAACACAAAGACACACACACACGTACATTAACTTTTACATTGATATCAATTATAAACTATTTTTCATAGCCCTAAGTGATATGTGTCGGCCATTATTATTGATTGTGCGTCGATCGTAGCAGTGACGCTTATACTCATGATTTTACTTTCTCAGTGCAACTCTCATGTTAATTATATCCTCATAGTAAATGTATCATCCATTTGCAGTGTTATAATTATTTATTCCGATTTTGCTCAAAATAGTTATCACGTTCAGTTAATTAAGTGATCTCATATAAATCAATAGTTTTCAACAGGTGTCACGAGCTCCCGCCAACAACATCCATTTTCGTACTGAAAGTAACTTTTTCCAACTTAAAATATAGGCTATATTTTATTTCGATTAATGACCGCATTATTTTTACACAATTATATTTTTTCCTAACCATTATGCTGTATTTTTGATATTTGGAAGGGTATGTCTGAATAGTGTAAATCCAAGTTTGCAACCGAAAAAACGGATGGGAAAACTTTTGGTGGCCGAAAAACCTCGACATTTTCGGAGTGATTTCAGTTTTCGGCCTATATCTCATAATTGGTAGGTTTTGGGGAAAAACATAAGTAATCTTTAGTAAAGGAAAAGTAGATTAAATTTGCTACAATTAGAGCACAACCGCAGCTCTGTAAGTCTAATAGATTTTGAGTTCAGTTCCAATCATATAAAAATTTACTGGAATCTTATCTCTATCTATCTATACATATTATAAAACAAAGTCCTCCTGCGTTTGTTCGTAGTAACTTCAATAACTACTGTACGGATTTTCTTGTGGTTTTCACCAATAGATAGAGTGATTCACCAGGAAGGTTTAGGTCGAGGTTTTGTGTAAATGGGTTGTAATATCGACGGGTTTCACCGAAGACGCTGTCTAATCCCGTGCAATTATCTAACGTGCAAGATAATAGTTTCGTATATAAAGAAATATTGGGTTTTGTTTTTATTTTTATAGTTTCTATATAATAAAGTACATAAGCTGAGATAAAATACATTTAAAAAAATACAGTGCGCAAGTTAAAATACACGCAAATTATGTTGGCATAATATGCCTTAATACCCGTGCAAAGCTGGGATGGGTCTCTAGTATATATGTATATATATATATATATATATATATATATATATATATATATATATATATATATATATATATATATATATATATATATATATACATACATACATGTGTGCGTTGTTATTTCAGCTGACAGAAAGTGATTAGGACACCGCATCTCTTGGGTATTAACAAAAAAAAAATGTACATTACAATATTTAATACTTGTTTTGAAATGTAAAACTTCAGAATCTGAGAGGGGGTTCATTTTATATCTTATTTTTCAGTTACAAGGAAGGACTGATTAGCCCTAAATGATCCTATACTTCTACAACCCTTGAAGGATCTTGGGTTCAGAACGTTGTAGAGACTGTATTGTTTCTTTAACAACGGTTGTGCAGAAAGGTGTTTTCTCCTATTAACTCTCAACTGCCAGATTCTCCCCTGTTCTGTGTACCCACTTTCTCAATTGTGTAATAGTCAATCCTTCATTTTTTTTATTCTCTTTCAACTCATTTTAACTTTCATATACGAGTACGAAGATAATGAATTACTATCATAAAAAAATCGAATCCGAATCTTAAATAATGACGATTTCGTAAAATAAACCTCTTCATTATATAAAAATGTGACATTTACTTAAAAATAATTGGACATTTTTTTTTTGTGGAGGAGAGAAACAATTCTTGTTTGTAATGAAAAGTGCGGAGCTTAGATTGTCTGTTTATTAAAAGAGCTAAACCAGTTAGCTGTCGGATCACGATGTCCTCTGTCCTTGTACTTTTTTCTTTTTCTCATTTACTTTCTTTTTCCTTTGTACTCTATCTTCTTCCAGAGTGTCTTTTACAAAAAAGAGATAAATAACTTAAGCAATATAAGGGTTTGAGTAATATTTTAACCTTAACAAATCTTTAATCGCAATGTAACTGTATAATGAACATGTCTCGGAAAAAAGATTAATATATTTTGTATTTATTTTTTAACGTTTAAAATGAATAAATATGCTTTCCTATTGTTTTTCTTCATAAATATGGCAATTAAATATTTAAAACCATCCATTTTATCCATCCGAATTTTATTTTTAAAAGCTACGTTTTTTTTCTAAATTTTTCATTCTACCTACTTTTTGATTCTTTTATTTATTTATTATTATTATTTGTTTTATTTACTTTACTTCAACTTTTATTTTATCTGCATATACACAATCTGCCTTTTCAATTTAATTACAGTGACCTTTTAATTATCACTATTAGCTTCTTCATATTCTGTTCCGTCTTAATTTTTGCTTAACTTTGAAGAATGGTATCAAATCTGGAAGAATTAAAATAAATTCTAAAAAATCCCGTCAAATCATCTTTAACCTTCTTCGGAAACCGATGACTTCCAGTCCTCCAGTATCCTATAATAATATATAACAGACTCTAGTAGGGCACATCCGATACTTAGGACTATATCTTGACGAACGCTTAACTTGGAATCCTTACACTAGACGAAAACGTCAAGATACAGCTAGTCGTTTCAGGGTACTTCAACACTTACTAGCCAATTAATTACAGATAACTCATATACATGACTGTTATAAGACCTGTTTGGACTTACTGAGAAGAGGTTTGGGGCTCAACTTAGCCATTGAATTCCCCCTCCCCCCTCCCGTATCCAATCTTTACTATCCAAAATAATATGTAAAATCCTCAATCCACATTACTTTGTTACGAACAAAGTCATCCTTAATGACCTCAATGTCCCATTTGTTGCTTATTCGGCCCGAACCTTTTATCAATCCATTCGTGACAAACTTTAACCCCACTAAAAACCAACTAATTTCAAACCTAGCTCTGAAAGGTGATGCCCTCGTGACCTAACCTAAATCTGTTATTTGAGTATTACCAGTTGGTAGTTGATAGCTTCTCTTCAATCTTTAACTTTCTTATCATTATACATCATTCATAACATGTATATGCTTTAAAAAAATATATTTTTTTTTAATTTGTTTTGAAAGTAGATGTAATATTTTAAAATGGCCAGGTCATAAAATTGCAATTTGATTACATCATGTTTGACTATTAGAATATGTCTATGGAATTTCAATTCAATTCGATCGAGTTTATTCTAAATATATTACAATATTTTTTCAATATCAATCTTCTAGGGTACTGGACTTTACAGATTATATTTTTTTCTATGGTATGTATTTTTTTTTATTAAAGAACTAAAATATAGCATAACCTATACAATTTTAGATATACTTATATATTTAGTAGAAGGATAACTGACCACTAGCTAACAGCCTGACCAGCTGATGTTGCATCACCGCCAGAAATATCTAACTCCGGCGTGGATGCGTCTAATCCTGATTCGGAAATGTTTTCGGTCACGGTTTCTCTCCGCGAATGCAAGTATGATCGTATTCGAGGAAGTAGATAGCAGACAGGAAACATGAGGTAGTTGAATATGGATTCTTAATTAATTTTTTTTAATTGAAAAATTTAAATAGGAAGGTTAAATTAGATTTTAAATAGATAAAATAAAAACAAATAAAAAAGTATTAGGAAAAAATACTTATAACCTCCTTTAACACAACTTTTCTTACCGTAATGGTTAAATATCAAAATAAAAATAAGTCTTCCCGGCCGGGGGGCATATCTTTTCTATTTAAAATTAAAATATTTAAAAATTAAAACAGCTTACTAATATTTATAAAAAATTAAAAATAAGTCTCTGTGCCCTCACTAACATTATGATAATTATATGATTTATTTTTACTATGGCATCCTCCATGATCAATAAATAATATTGCATTACAAAACCAAATTTTGATCTTTGAACCATCAGATCCTTTTTCTCATTTCTATGAATCATTAGACTTTAGTATAAAATAACAAAATATGTTCTAACAGCACATCAACAAAAATAATACAAAGTAAAAAATTATTTTTTTAAAATTTTTTTTTTTTTTTAATGTAAACGTTTATTTATTATTATTTTTATTTTTTATATTTATAATTTTAAAAAATATTTTATCAAATCAATTAATTAATTATGAAATATATGGAAATTTTTTTATTTTTTAAAAGATCTACTAGTAGGTTATATGGTCAGGTTATTATAATTATTATCCGATTTGTTTTCAAAGTATATCATATTAAATAAATGAAGAATAAATCCAGTTTAAAAAAAGAATAAAAAAATTATAAGAATCCACTATACTTTAAAGGAGTATCTGGGTTGTAAAGTTAGTCTTTAAGCAAACTTCTAGAATCTTTAATTCATTCATCACGTATTTCAAATATGACTACCCTGTCGAAATGAGAGAAATGCGTGATGGATGGATTAAAAATATTGGCTGTGGCAATTTTAGAGAGCATCTATGTAGAATCTTGTGTATGTCATCCAGCAATAACAAATAAACTAGCGATAGCTGGATTCCAAAGGCAGAGAATAAATTAATAGGGTGTATACAAAAAAAAATGACCGTTTTATCAAATTTCAGAGTTCAAAAGTCCGTAAATATTTTAATGTTTTTTATTATTTACCAACACTTAATAATCCCTTAAGAGCACTCTCTAAGCTCGTTGACTTCTTCAAAAAAAGCCTCAGTTTAGTTATTTATTTCAAAGAAGAAACACGACAGTATCCTACGAAATTCTCGTAATTGTAAGACATTACTGAATAAAAAATTTCAAAGCCACTCAAGCTTTGATAAAGGGAAAGGTGTCCTTGACCAGCGCACTGCGCGGCGTTGGTTTGAAAAATTTAGCAGTGGAGATACGACGTTGGAAAGGAAAAAGGGCTCTGGGCGACCATTAACGGATACTGATGAAGTTCTGAAGGAAGCTGTTGAGTCAAATCCGTCCAAAAGTACTCGCGAAATTGTCAGGGAGTGTGGTGTGTCACTGTTATTCGAAATAATAATACAAATATTTGGTTAAAAAACGGTAATTTGTTTTTTTTTATACACCCCATTATAAATAATGAACTACAACCTTACGACCTTGGATTCAATACATGGCAGAAACGGTTTGGTTTCTAGGATGTGCATGAAGATGATTTGCCCGAGATCATGCTCAATCCCCAGGTTTTTTACCCAATTAAGGTTACACGGCATGTAGAAGCTGGGCAAGCCCCAAGATTGCCTGAAGATCCCACATGGTCCATTTGTTACTGTTAACTGATTAAATAATTTATCTCCAATTTGAACTCGGAACTTCCATCAAAGCAATAAAAAAACTGAAGAAATGATTGTGGCACAGGCTCATGTTCCGTGTCAAAAGTACCGCGGAAAGATTTTGGTATGATCTAAATGAATATTTCTGTTGAAATATAAAAACCTATAATTTTTAAAATTTCCACACTTCATTTAGTATCAAAAACATTCATAGTAGAAACATCAGAAATTTAAAAAAACAAAAAAGCAGTACCACTACATTCCATGTAAGGTTCAGTACATGGTAAGGACTATAACGTTTCGAAGCCTCCAGTTGTTCAGGGAGGTGATTTGTCCAGGATCACGTGGAAGATTTGCACATCCTACAGGACCGATCTGCGAATATTAGCAGGATAAATGACGTATCTGCCAAAGCCTATATCGAACAAGGAACTTGGAGCACTGTAATTGAGCTCTCAAAACACTGAGCTTCCCTGTCCGCCATACATTACACACAATTAATTTGTTTATATTTTTATTTTTATTTCTGAATTAATGAGCTCTCGCCCCACTAACGCTTAAGCTTACGGATCAATTGCTCAAGCCTGCGTTCATTCGCTCCAGTGATGAGTTCCATTTCATTCCCGTACTTGAGGAAGAGGAAGGTAGGTGTCATAGAAACGTTGTACTTCCCTGCCAAGTCTTCCTGTTCGATGTCCACCTTCAAGAAGACGACGTCTTGGTGTAATCCAGCCAGTTCTTTACATTTCGCTATCATCTCCTTCGAAGGGTGCGACTCGTCCGAGTGGAAATGGACTACCACAAGTTTGCCTCCTGCTTCGGCCAATTGTGTGTGGAAGTCTTCGGAGTTCCTGACGATGAGGAGATTGTTCTCGCTCTGAGGAGGAGTTATCGGTTCCATTTATATGTTTCATGTACTTATGTTTAAAATATAGGTGTCATTGATTAATGTAATTTTGAAAAAATCATATGTGTTTATTGAAATAATCTTATAAAACAATATCTCGAAATAATTAAATAAAATTGTAATATGATGGCGTGAGAATAAGGGTCTTGCAGGGAGTGTATGAGTGGTATATAAGGTATACTTTACATTTATGTATTGTGTTTAGTTATAAATGTATTATAATAAGTAAATATACTTGTTTATATTAACTTTACCTTTTTAAAGTTAACTTTACTTTCAGTCGTGTTTCAGTCATTGGAGTGTTCACAGCGCCGTCTGGTCTTTGAAACATGAGAACAATAATCTTGTAACCTCGTGGTATATATATAAAGAATATATATATATAAAGAAAAACAGCAGACAATGATTTAATTAAATTTTACTTTTTTGTTGGTAAAAGCATGCATCAAAACGATATTTAAACAGATTATATAAACTTTAATAAGTGCATTATCTATATATAAAAATTAAAACATTCCACATGCAACGAATAACAAACGGGCAAGTTGAAAGGTTATTCAGATCGTGAAAAATTCACTGAAAGCAATGTCAGATGAAAGGGAAGACATAAAAATGAAAATATTTCGCCTTCTTACCGAACTGAGAGCAGCACCTAAGTTCGGCATATAAATTTATGTTGAAAGGGACATCAAAACCAAGGGACATCAAACAAACTATCATTCAAAAACTCATCCTCACAAGTTAGTCGAACGCCAACGGAGTTGGAAGATGAAAGAAATTAAGACAGTTTAAACCCGGGGATCGTATTCAAGTGATAAATTACAAAGATCGTAGAGAGAAGTGGAGTTTCGGAAGTGACATTAAGACCGACCGAAGTGAAGATTGGAGGTGACATGCGGATCAGATGCTACCCACAAAATTTAAGGGGGAGGACTCACGTGTTTGTCAGTTGTTTGTAATAAAGCATATGATTCTGTATATATATGTGATTAAGTCTAACATAAAGGTTTAAAATGTTAGCATGTTTATTTATTAAATACACAATATAAGGGTTTGAACATAAAACACTTTATTCCAAAAATCGACCATGGTATGTCATAATATTTGGAGCTGTGGTGGTAGTTTACAGTTTTGGTGAAGGCTTGCTTTTTACAATTATTATTGTTTTTAAGGTCATTTTTACTCCCACTAATGAAAAGGAATGAATAGTAGACGCTCTTTAAATATATTCCGATTATAAATATACTTTAATAACACAGGCCAACAAAAAAAACCTTTTTGAAAACTTTTTTAATTTTAATAGCTGATCTTGATAGATTTTTATGTGCTGAATCCAAATCTGCTCGTAGTTTTTATGTATCACCCTTAGTTTCCAAGCAAAATGTATTTTATTATATAGTCTAATACCCATTTACAGTATATAGGGAAATCAATGAAACACTGTAGAATCGTAAAGATGGTTTGTATTTATAGTAAAATACTTGGAATAGTAATTTTATGTGATGATACAAGGTTCACTTGTCAACTGGAATTGGTTTATATTTTCTTTCCCTTTTTTCCTTGAAGCTTCTTGTGTAGCTTTTCCTGCGATGAATAGCTTGCTGAACTTCCCGGTGAAGTGACCAACAGTAATCCCCCATCATGTTGGTATTCCAGCGGCCCTGGTAACGTTTTTCCATCACTTTAACGTCCTGGTGAAAACGCTCACCTTGCTCCTCACTAACATCTCCTAAATTTTCCGGGAAGTAATCGAGGTGGCTGCTCAAAAAGTGAACTTTCAGGCTCATCAAACATCCTAACTGTTCAAATTTTTTTAACATGTTAGCAACAATAGCCTTATATTCTGGGTCTTTTTCATTTCCCAAAAACTTTGTGACAACTTGCTTGAATGAAACCCATGCTTCCTTTTCATTTGAGGTCATTGTGGATTCAAAGTTAACGTCAAACATCATTTTTCTAATATCAGGCCCGGTAAAGACGCCTTCTTTCAGTTTAGCTTCTGAAAGGTGTGGAAACTTCTGACAGAGATATTTGAAACAAAGCCCATCTTTAGGCAAAGCCTTTACAAACTGTTTCATGAGACCTAACTTAATATGTAGTGGTGGTAGGAGCACGTTTTTTGGATCTACAAGGTTTTTGCGTAAAATGTTCTTCTCGCCAGGCTTTAAAGACTCCCTAGCAGGCCAGTTCTTTCTGCACCAATGTTGATTCCGAGCTCTACTGTCCCATTCACACAAGAAACATGGAAATTTGGTAAAACCCCCTTGCTGACCAAGGAGCATGCACGTAACTTTCAAATCACCACATATCATCCAACCGTGTGCAGAATAACCTATTTTATTTAACACTATTTCTAGATTTTCGTAACTCTCTTTCATATGTACAGAATGACCGACAGGTACAGAGGCATACATGTTACCGTTGTGTGCTAAAACTGCCTTCAAACTATTTTTGGATGAATCAATAAACAACCTCCAATCTTCTGTTTTGTATTCAATTCCAAACTCATTCATTAAACCATGAATGTCTGAGCAGTACACCAAATCACCCTCTTGTTCAAAATACTTCGAAAATTGTTGTTCTCTCTTCCTATACACATGAATGCTGGTTCCAGCCGCCAGCAAGTTCTTTTCTTTTAGCCTAGAGCCAAGCAGTTCAGCTTTTTCTTTTGTTAAGCCCAGATCCCTAACTAAGTCATTAAGCTCGACCTGAGTGAACAATTTAGGCTCTACATTTTCTGTAACACATTGGAATTCTTCATCGTGTTCATCTAACTCCGACTGTACATCAGAAAATACTTCTGTTTCAATAGAATTTAAGTCCTCTGGTGGTTCCGGGATTGGCAAATCTACACCGTGCCCTACTGGTCGGATGGCGGACGGAAGGTTAGGGTAGCTTATTACCTTCTTGTTCTTAGAGTTATGACCAGTAATATCTACACTGCAAAAGTAACAGTCATCGGAATGATTTTTTGGTTCCCTCCATATCATGGGAACAGCAAATTTAAAGTGTTTTTTCTCTTTTTTTGACCATTTCCTGAGGTCTTCAACACATACATAACATACCTTATGCGGTGCCCAAGGTTTATCCTGGTCTCCAAGTTTGGTTCCAAAGTATGCTAGATAAACCTTTTTCACAAAGTCTGTAATGTTTCTTTGGTGCTTTTTAATAACAAACTCACCACAAATATAACAAAAACTGTCAGCAGAGTTTTTACAGCCGCGATGAGACATTGCACTGAGCACATGTACAGGAAACGTAAAAGTGAGGTTATGTTGAAAATAAACAAAACATCAGCTGTTTAGCATGTGTTTCAGCAGTGCTGCCAACATCATCTTTGTTCATTAGACCTATTTTTTCATGTTATCTTAACTATGAAAAAGCTGTTAAATTCTAAAAATATTTCTTTATTTCATGAATTTAACTATAAAATGTGAATAAATGGTGGGTGATACAACTTTTTAAACATCATATTTGGATTCAGCAACCTAAACAACATAAGAATAAGGTATTTTCATTAAAAAAGTTTTTTCATCGTTGGCCTGTGTAATTATAGGAAGGACTAGAGCATGGTTCCCAACCTTTTTGGTACCAGGCCTTCACCCCTCTTGCATAATAAATTTCATGGGCATATAAAAAAAAAATAAAGATCAAGTATTATATTGAATTCAAAAATTTTTATTTAATGTCACAAGGTAAAACATTGTAAACGTAAATTCAAGATAAAGAATTACTAGTAAGAGAAAAATAACAAAAGTTTTTTTGTATTCAATAGATTTCGTGCATGCCCTGACTTGCTTTTACGCCCCCAAGGTTGGGAACCACTGCTCTGGAGATCCATTCCGTTGGACCGGAAAGCATAAACAATAAGAGACGGGCCTCGAGGTTGCTAAGGTTCCATTCTCGGCCACCCATGAAAAGGATTTCCATTTCTTTCCTTTTATTTCTTCTTATTCTATTTTCACTTTGAAGACCCCGTGAAGAAGACTGCTAGTTCATGATCGACGGCAAAGAGGTTAGAAATACAGCAGAAAAAGACCGTGACTGATGACACAGTTCCTCCGTGGCCTACTCGAGTGTCTTCCAGTTTCTTGTTTTTTTTTTTCTTTTTTTCAATTTTATTTTCCCGGAACTGTAGTTTTCCAGATTTATATCGACGGAATAAAATCAAGCAGAATCCAAAACTACAGATAGCGTTAGCCAAATCCTGGCTTGAATACCACTTTATATGCCATAAACTCTAGGATTTTTTAGGATCTACTGATTTTGTTTTCTCGCTTCACCTTGTATTCAATATTTGAATTTATCACGTAAACACTTACATAATTATCTATAAGTATGGACGATGAGAAACCGTATTTTGTCTGTCTCAATTCCAGAATTATTTAGTGAATATATAAAAATCAAATTAATATAAAGTTCAAAATAGAAGTAGTGATTACGCTACGTCCTGCGTAGGCGATTCAAAGCAAACGCGATTGCGAAGCGAAGCGATGCGGTGACACGCCAATTCAACGCGATGCAGTGCGATGCGGCGGCCGTGTCCTACGTGCGCGCGAAGCGTCCATATAGTTAGTACCACACTGATCCCGTTCGTTTCGCTTCGCGACGTGCCGCACTGCACTGGGTTTAGTTACATAGGCCACTTTGTTGATTTCGCGTTCGCGCCAAGATCGCTCACGCAAGATGTCGCATAAGTAGATATTCCGACTACTTCTCGATAATCCTCCTCCACACAGACCTGTTTTCGGCTTATTTTCCATCTGTCTACGTAGGTCGTCTTCCACGTCTTGCAGCCAACGAACCATAGCTTTACCTTTGATGTCCCTCCAATGTTATCATTATAGGTAGCCTACCATGCTCTATTCAATGGTGTGGAATTGGAGGATTGGTTTAAGAGCTCCCGTGGTTAGGTTGGAAACGAAAAATGTTCTATCCCAAAGCCCCTGTTATTACCATCAGGTTATGGTTTGTCTAGAATGGGTCAATGAGCTACGTTCTTTGTCTCAAAACCGGAGAAGTGGAACCGGCGTCAAATCCAATTAATTACCGAAAAAATGTATTGCACAGCAATGGACTTTACTTTGAATAATATAATTCGATGTTTATATTAAAGCAATACGTAACCATTAGGACTTTAATGACAACCTATTATTAAATAAAAACTTAAAAATCATGTACAACCTTGTTTTATTATTATTATTAACTTTATTGGCCTCACTGAACCAAATGAGCCGATCTACATTCGCTTTCCCTTGAAAGGTTGTACTGTTGTTTTTGCGATCTGCTCAAAACTGTTTCGTTCCTTCCGATCGTAATTTTCTCAATTCGTCTGAAATCCGTATTGGCCTCCTGTGAGCCATTTCTGCTGAAAATTTGTGAGTCTTGAGGAGAATATTAATTTTAGTTTTTTTCTCTGCATCGGCTACCTCAAGTCCAACTTCTTTGAGATCTTGCTGAATTTCATGGATCCTGTCTTCTTTCCCAGATTTCATAACACTAGTTTACCTCATCAATTCAAAGAAAAAGAAAAAAATAATGCACATTTTTAACCGTGAAGTTTCCCAACTTGCCTTCTTCGTGACTCTAGCTAATGGATAAAGTTGGTAACTCATCTATAATTGAGTAGATAATATTGCCTGAGCGGTAGTCGAGATATGTGGGATAGGACAGGTCCCGTGGGACTTGATCGCAACTTGAAACTCCCTCTAAAGTCCCAAGTAGTCCATTACGGCCCATGAATTATGGGCTAATAATGAGATAGCCCCTGCTTACATGTTCGCTACCAGGAGTATGATGTCTGAATCGTTAAGTTAACATATGGGTTCATGGACTTAACATAAGAAGTTTTGCTTAAAATTTCGGTTTATGACCCAGAATGTTATGGTGTTACTGCATTGTGGTCAGCATTGTAAACTTCCACTATATCCGCTTCTCTTGTATATGGTTATATAACTGATTCAGATATATTATGATGCAGAACAGAAGAGATGTGAGAGCGAAGAGAAATAAAATTAGAGCAGAAAGTAGAGTAGCCAGTTTATAATCTTTAACCCACAGTCGAAAGACTATTTAGTGAGCAGATTTTGTATAAAACTTGCAGATTACTTAAAGATTTTGTTTATCTTTTACATCAAAGTCTCAGTTTATATTGTTGTTCTGTTTTGATTTTTTTTTCCCAACGATGGTAAAAAATTTAGGTCGAAACGGTGACACAAAATAAACAAGTCTAACTTATTTGTGTTTAATCTATTGTCTGCTCTTCAAGAAAATTTTCAACATTGCTCAATACAGCGTTTAGTCTAACGAAATGCAAGAAAATCACTAATATAACTACCAGCTAGATACTGATATCAGTATTATACGGTAGCTTTCAGTAACCAATTTCATACCTAGCAATAACTAACCATCTAGTATCTATACTATCGGGATTATCGTGACAGTTACTGCAGTTGCTGAACTGTCGACTGAACCTTATCGTGACCTAAGCCAACTTAGCCAGTTCTAGGCTATCTCTGTCTCCTCCAGTAGCAGTAAATGTAAACTGCCTAGAAGAGCAGTGACAGTAGGCAGTGCCCCCTTGTAACGGTGAGCCTTTGTTCTCGACAATACTCTCTGATAACATTGACAGTTCGATTCTAATTCATATCCGATATGTTATCTCGGGCGTCTGTTCCAGTAGCGATTGTTGCAAGTGACATTTATTTCAAAACCCTATACTGAGGGTAATTGATTTTTGTCACAATAGAGTATTTTTTTATTTTTTAGCAAAAGAGAATATTTTTACTTGATAACAATTGCAAAGTATAATGTGTTACACTTAACAGCAATAAGTATTAATGACCTATGAAAATACAAGCTAATTTACATTATTTACACACTATCCTAGGAATCTCCTAGTCCAACTCCACTCTAAACCACAGGAGATCCGAGCGCTTTTCTCCCAGTCGTGGCATTGTTGAGACCAGTGGAGACTGAATGAGAGCACTACAGCTGCAGATGCTTAGACCTAACCAGAACATACCTTGGAGAAACTGGGCACAACCTGGACCTATTTGCAATAGGTCTCTAGGCCATTACAGTTAGTACCTCCGGGGAGGATTATAAGGATGCGTGCTGTTGGATAACGATAGCACTAGAGCAGTGTAGTGCCCAGCCTTTTTCTTACCACCCTCCCCTTGTTCAGATGGAATTCCTCCTACGCCCCCCTTGCACAATAAATTGTATGGGTAAATGAAAAAAACAATAAGTATTACCTTTAAAACACAACATTTAGTTTTAATGTCACAATATGCAACATTTTAAGTTTCAATTTAAGTTGAAGAAGTTAAAAGAAAAATAAATAAAATTAAGTGAGGATTTTTCATTTTGAACTGGTCTTGACCCCCCCCCCCGTGACTTGTACTCACGCCCCCAGCCTAGGAACCATTTGGATTTGGGTGATTAGGTAAATAATTTCATGTGGAATTCAGAAAATTTGATCTATGCAAGGTCAATTAGAAAGGTGCTATAATCTAGCGTTACTGCCGAAGCTATGATCTCAGGGAAAAGTCAGATCCTTTGATTTGAATATAATTAAATACTTAAATGGGATGCCATCCTGAGATCGTTATACTTAATATGTAATAATTTTATGTTATTAATAAATAAGAGACTTAGATAGTCTTCTCCAAAGGTTTAAAACGGTTGACTGACCAGGAGTTGTTTATTAAATAAGAATAATTATTGAAGAAGATTATATTTTATTTGTGCTGATCATGGTTACAGACTTTATAAATCTTAAAAACAACTTACAATGAAAACGGGAAGCTATAGGTGACTTATGATACATGGGGCTTCATTCTGCATCCTCCTCCTTACGTCTTGACTTGACTTACGACAACTGCCCCCTCTCTTCAAAGTAAAGTAATGAACCCTAAGGATCATTTTACTTTACCAGGCCTAGGCCCCTTATTGTCACCTATAGCAAAGGGGATATGAAGGTCGTGATGTTGAGGTTTATTGGAAACGAAGTAGGAAGCATAAACTATATTCTTTTATTATATATTATATATTCTTAGGACTTTGTATTGAAAGGATTGGATACATTCAATGTTGGAGGGTTTTGATTCCTGTCTACCATTGATCCTTTTCTACTTTTTCCACGTACAGACCCTGGGAGACCTAAGACCCGAGTGTAAGACCTAATAGAGGATTTGCTCTACCTGTTCCCTAACTCTTCACAGGGTTACATATCCATGGAATAGTGAACATTGTCACATATGTTGTGTTAGATTTATAGTTTATTATTTCAGCATTACCACACCCAACCACCAGGTTTTCCCTCAGGCTGGGTGAACCACAGGAGGGTCTACAGATCACTTATGGTCCATCCTTGGGTCTTACGATATTTAATAATTAATCTACCACAGCGTGATTTGAACCCGACACCTTCAGCGTCGAGCAACCCTGCTTCCTCTTATTGCTATATAGCTTACCGATTAGGATTCTGAATATTCCAGGATAAAAATAACCAATGACAATTTCAATCTGCTAACTTATGGATATGAATTAATATGCTTTCCTATCTTGAGAATTAAATATAACTGAAATAATAATACTGACGGATTAGTATTACAGGGTTACTGTAACAATAACCTGACTGTTATTTTGATTATATTCGAGTTAGGTTTAAATAATCGGAAACTTTTTCCTTTATTTTATTTAGAAGTAGAAACTGTTAATCTATTTCTGAATCAAAGGAACTTAAATTGGAGAACAACTAGAGACGTCTGAGTCCCCCTTTGTCGAACTTTTCTCATTACCTACTTCACAACTTTTTTATTTAAGTGGATTTATTTATTGCTCCTGTCTTCTTTTGTGTTATTTCCTCCAATTTTGTAATTGGATGTGTATAAAAATAGAAGAAATGTACATTTTTTTATAGAGATTTTGATAAAAAAAGAAACTTATTAAAAAAAAAGGTTGGAAATTAATGAAAAAATGAGCATTTACTTGTAAACATCAACGAAAGGCGAAGAAATACAGATAGGTAGCTGGCGCTTCTAAGTACTTAGGTAGTATTATAACGTACGAGAACAGAGTTGAAACGGAAAGTTAAAGGCCCGTATAGCGGCGAAAAGTGTAGAAGGTCTGTTCGGGATAAAGAAACAATTTTGTTGTAAATGGCTGTTCAGAAAGGTAAAGTGTGTCATACATATGACGATTGTGAGAACAATCCTGACTTATGGATGCGAAGCCTGGTCACTGACAATAGATTTCAAAAGGATCCTTGAAGTATGAGAAAGAAAAGTCCTGCATAAGATGTTTGGACCTAACAGACAGGAAGACAAGTTGAGAATCAGGTCGAACAAAGAATTATGAGACCTGCACGATGAACATGATACAATGAGAGTCATCCAGCTCGAGAGACTGCGATGGTTGGGGCATGTGGAGAGGATGGGCTCAACGAGAATTCCAAGAAGGATCCTTAATGGAAAATTAAATAGTTAAATAAGATTGAGATGTAGGCCCGACTCAGGTGGCTCGAAGATGTGCCTGAATGTGATGTGCCTCGAAGGGTGACCTGATGGCGATGGGTATAAACCGCTGGAGGCGCCTTGCAGCGGACAGAGGCGAATGGTAGAAGAAGTCAGCAGGGACCATGGTTCTTCAAGGACTGTAGAGCCCACTAATGAATGACTGAATGAATGATTTTAAAAACATTAATGTACCTAATATGCATAGTCAATACGATATTTATCCCTGAATTTTATTATTTTATATCTCAACTTCCTTCACTTAAACCTATAAATCTGTGCAGTAGTAAATTTGTATGTGCTTAATGATCATAATAATAATGTCTATTTATTCTGGGACAAGTCCTTTAGAATAAAAATACAGGTGATGTAAGCTTTTATGCCTTAGAATGTAAAAATAATTACAATTTATTAATTTTTACAAATGATTTAGTAAGTGAGGAAGAGTAAAAAACAAAACATAATGAAGAAAAATTCAAACAATACTATCAGTGATTTACACTTATTTCCTTCATTTCTCCTTCTTTATAATTCCTAAATAGATGATATTAATACATAGGTACGTGGTTTATATCCCACACACTAATATATATACATACATAACCACACATTCCATTGTACATTTAAAAACATCATTCATTCATCGAATGAGAGAATTTTAATTCAAAACTGATCCTACCATTTCCGATTTTTGGGAATTGTAGGGATATTAGTTGATGGAATATACGGGATTTGAATGTTGGAAGATTATTGGAACGACGAATGGATGAAGGTATAAAGTTCCAAAGAGACGAGGGCCGGATAAGGAAAGCTCTTTCAAAAGCTGTTGTTCGGTGAAATGCTGTATATAGATCAGAGAGCCGAGAACGGTTATTGAGGGAGAGGATTGTGGTTTTGAATTGAAGGAGATCGAAAATGTATGATGGTCGGCGGGATTGGATAACTTGGTTAAGAAAGGAAGCTAGGGAGTACTTACAACGATAGGAATGATAAAGCCACTTCAACTCTTCCTAATATCGGGTGATCTGGGCATCTATCGGGATCCCGAAGATGAATCGAACGAAGCAATTAAGCAACGAAATTTATGTCTGCCTGCATCTATGATTCTGTCTTTAACCGATACATTCCGTTTCGAACACCGCATTTACTATCCGGTCCAAGCTGGTCAAAGAACTCTATATCCAAATGGATACGATGGAAGAGACTCATCCATCATTTGAGGTGTAGAAGAAGAACATGCTACACTAATATCACTTTATGAGCTGATACGCCAACTTGTACTGAGATGTAGGAGACACTAAATATTTATAACTATTTTAAAAAAAAAGAAAATCAATTTTATAATTGATTCGCTATATCGATTATAGCTGATCAATATAACTTATTGAAGGAAACAGCTGTTCTCTAATTATTAATTAGGGCGTTTATTTAACTGGAATCAGATTGTGAAATGCTTAATAAATAGTGCAGTAATCCAAAATCTTTCTATATCCCCAGAGGTTATAGTGTATTTCTAAAGTCCATGAAGTTAAAGAGATGAACTTTAAACCTATCGATCTATAACCTACAAAACTCGATATAGTTTTCATGGTCGAATCGATTATGTAACGGCACTGGATTCCCATACTTATGCTTCTACACTTTCCCGGTCGACGATTCGACCCGCCATTTTTCCCTCAGATGCGTGCTCTGAGCTTCCCAGGTAACTTTTTGCCTCCGAAGAACGGGGGATGTTAGTGTAGGGTTAGTAGAAGACGAGGTGAGTTGGCCAGACTATAGGAAATCGATTGGCCGCGAAGGAAGTGGCCGGAAGTGATCGCGTTCGTCACGGCCTCTATGATCGTCAAGGTCAGTCGGTTACTATGCCTCTGCCTATGCTTCCTGTATAAATCATTATGTCCTATATTAATTTATTCTAAAGGATCGTTTATTTTTCTTCAGTATTTTAAAATTAATATCCTAATATGTCTATATATAAATAGCTTGAGCTTATATTTTTTTATTTACATCCAAGAATTATTAAAACTGTTGACAATTGAGCAAAAACGCCTACATATTGCTATTTTAAGAAATACAATTTTAATTAACGGAAAACTTATAATTATCATAAATAATAATTGAAATGCTATTGTAAAACTCCAAAAACGAAAGCATCGAGTCTCTAAAATATTGTAAAATAACCGTATATAGGTTTTGCCAATTTATGGATCCATCAGGACATTTATTGTTCGTCTTGTAGTGAAATTGCTGTCTTTGATTGATAAGTGTGGGCTGTTGATGAAGTTGTGCTGCATATGTTCTTCTTTGATGGAAATTTTATTTTTGTGTGACTGTCCTCGACAAAACTTTGATTGGATTGTTTTTTCAGGCTTGAGGCTTTTATTGAAGTTTTCCAATTGAACTCTACAAATTTAACCTTTTTACAGAGATAACAAGCATTCAATTCACAGATATATCAGTTCATATTACGTCAAGCAAATAAAGGAAGGCGATCATTTTACTCCCCGCTGGCAAATAGTATACAGTAGGGACAATGAATAGTATACAGTAGGTGCAATGAATAGTATACAGTAGGGACAATGAATCTAAAACAGCGGCCGTACTTGGAAAAATCCTGTAACACTACAACCCATGAAGGGTCTTTTGTTGTGGTTGATACTGTGCTGTTTCTGGACAACAGTTGTTAAGGGAGGTTATTTGCAGGAGATCATGCTCAACCACATGGTATTTTTCCCAATTATGGGTGCTGTTAGAGATTGAGCCCCAAGAGGGTCTGACGATCTTAATGAGTCCTTGCATGGCTAATACCAGAATAGTTAATCAGTCACAACCAGATTGAATCTAGAAAGCTATCCAAGAATGCAGATAAGGTAATCAGGGAAGATTATGGATGCAAATTTGTTTTCGGTTCGGGCGCCAAAAAACAAAAATCTGATCCTTATACATTTAATTCATCTTCATATGAATCTGATAATCATTTATTTAATTATTACTTATAATTTTCTGTTAATTAATGTATACATGAGATGAACAATTAAGTCTTCGACATGCGCCCTAATTGAATTCCTCCTAGTTGTGCCACCGAAGATGAAAGCCCTCCAGGAAGACCCAAGACAGAGACCACAAAGGCAGCTATTGAATAAAGTAGCCAGGGGACAGCTGTAAATCTGCATAGGTTGGGGGCGGGTCTATCTAAATTTCCAATGGGAAGGGGCCCCGGGTGTGTTGGTCTCCAGCCTCTTATATATTGTCCCCTGTCCGATAGAACCTTCCAGGCTACTTGTGTCTTTTATATATGCATGCTACTGCGGCTAGTCTCGAAGGGTTTACAATCCTGGCTCGAATATTTTATATTATATATATGTTTAAAACCACAGTATAATATGTAAATGTTCACTTGAATTAAAGATATGTACGAGTATGTCTTTTAAAGCTATTTTCACCTCCTTTTACGGAGTAAATAGTACCGTACTTACTATAAATTCTTATATATTTTCGGTTCTGGAAAAAGTAAATGTGGAACTTGATAATTTTCATCATAAAAGTGATATTGAAATAATTTGATCGCATTTACTTCCTTAAACATAGTAAATAAAATATCTTAATCAAGATAAATTTCTCCTAAGTAAGGGTACCCACATTAAGACGAGCCTGTAAAATTTCTCGGCTCAGTAGCGAACGAATTCCTAAAAAGTTTATTAAGTGCTGTGTCGGCTGGTAAACTGGTCTGAGGATTAGACCGAGGCATAGGTGGAAGTATCGCGTTAAGAAAGACCTGCCCGATTTGGGTTTGGGTAATGGCCCGTGGACTGAAGTTTGTAACCAAAGATGGGTGGTATCGGCATCGAGCCTTTGGGTTTGGGGTTGTTATTATTTTATAAGGCCATCTGCATCCTTTAGGTCGGAAGCCCCTGATTTAATTGAATAATTATTAGAAATAGAACTGATATTCACTCTTGATATGTTTTATTTTTAATGACTAACGTATGTAGGTATCTTTAGATATATTTATTTATCAAAACGTCGAATAAATAAATGGGTAATGGAGCCATTACTGGACTGAAAACAATTTAAAATAAAACGGGAGGTAGTAAAGGCCGGATATATCGCGGAGGGATTTAGGCAGAACACTAAAGTGAGCCCCTTCGCAGTTATATCCACCTGCTTCATATCGATAAATGAGTTTCGATTTATTTTAATGTCGATTGCCCAATAACAGAGGCTGTCTTTCTATTTCCAGCTGTAATTAAAAAAAAATTATTTGGTGTGACTCCGACTTCACCCAACTTTTCCAGACCAATATCGTTAACTGAATAAAACCATTATGATTTCTTGTTTTTAATTTTATTTGTATTAATGTATTTTTTTTCAAAGACTACGAGAGTACACCCTGCCAACCCCTTTCGTTCCAAATAAATAATTGTCCAAATCATTCCAACTCCCATTTCTGTATAGTTGTAATATTTCATATTTTTCTCCAATAATATTAGTTGAACTTAAATATGTGAAGAAGAAAATGGTAGTGGTCCGAATAAAATCTCTGAAATAAGGAGAAATATTTATTTTAAAGCCAACGTTTTGACCAGCATTGCAGGTCTTCTTCAGAGCTTATAATGGGGTCAAGTGTTGATAGTCAACTGTCAACTGTCAACCCTTGATCCATTAAGCTTTGTGATTATTGGTAGTTTAAAATAAGTGAATGGCTACCCAAACCCAAAAGATCACCTTTAATGCAATCCTCCCGCCTACGCCTCGGTAAAGCCCGGTCGACTTTTACAACTGTTACATCTGCAGGCCCTCCTGTGGCTGAACCAGCCTCTTTAAGCGGGTACCCTAACTTTGAGGGAAAAATCTAACGGTTGAGCTTGATCTTAGACAAATCACCTCTATGCGCAACTCAGACAAGCTGCAGAACTTTGTCCTAGAAGTTGCAACTATACTAAACCCAAGAAACTTCATGGGTTTTATTCGAACCGTTATAAAATATTTATAATATGATATAATGAAAACAAAATAGGACGTACAGTTAAAGGACTGTAGGAAAAAAACTGTTAGGTTGAAAAGACTGCTCTAATCAGAGCACTAACCGTGACCCCTCATTAGCGGTACCGTGCCGAGCTACGGCTTCCCGGACACGGTTCGACATAGCACCAAAACCTAAGGACTAAGTAGCCATTATCCTTAAACCACTCTCCTTGAAGACATTATTGCAGTTATTATCACTAGAACTGCAAAGCTCTCTTCAAAATAATTACATGAAGCACTTAGAAGTGTCCGTTATAAACGAGTGTTTATTGAACAGGACAGAATTTTTATATCTCTTATAGGCGGCTATTATGATTCAACCATAAAATAAAATAAAAAAGGCTGATATGTTTATTTACTTGATAGTTAGGATATTCATAGTTAATATATATTCAAATCGACTAGGGGGTAACCCCTGCCCGCCAAACTATGGACCAACTCACACTTTAGAAACTATACAACTGCTCGTTTAATTAATAACTGCACAACAGCGTACAGTCTACAGTAGATACTTAACGTTTTAGTAGAGGTCTGATATTATTCTAGAAATTGAAGTTCAGTTTAGAACTTATTTTTGACTTGTTATATAAACTCTAGTGAGTCTATTAAAATGTGGGACTATCCTTAGTTTTGAATATTTTGCCCTCTAAGTAAAATAATTCATTCATTTTTTTTCTTACACAACCTCACATTGCTGCGATCAATGGTTTCCATGGTACAGAAGCAGGCTGCCCATTTTTCAATGACCAGTCCCATTGGGACCAAATCTCCAATGTCCTTCACACAGACTTACACTCAGGTACAAGGTCAGTGACAAATCAGTCTAGATCCATGGATTAGAGCTTTTCGGAGTCAGCAGACGCAAGAGAACCTATATTGTCTTCCCCAAAGCAGGCCGATAATGGACCAGTTCATTCATGCACACTCGCACTCATTAGCCAGTTCATTAGATAATTAAATATATTAATTGTCTAAGCCAATAAAAAAAAACTGTACCACTTCAACTCGTGGACGGGTCTGGGGTTCAGTACATGGTAGAGACTGTGCTGTTTCATGGACAACGGTTCTGCAAGGATGTGACTTGTCCAAGATCACGCTCAACCATCAGATCCCCCCCTTATTTTGGGTATCCTATTTTATAATATTTTATAGACACTGGGTGAGCCCCAGAAGGGTCCCATAGTGAGTGCGAATCTTCCGCCAAGGCAGAAACTAATTCAATTTAACCAAATGAACATATATATTTATTAGATGTAGCCTTCTCTTATGCAATTTATTAAGTATTTTCTACTGTAAGCCCAGGAAACTTATAACAATAGCAATGCTCAGCTCTGATTGGACAATACATAAAAGAAAAAAGTACGACTCGGGCTCCAATCAGAACATAGCATATTCAACGGAGGAATATGATTGGTCGAGGAGCAAGTCGCAATCAGAGATGAATGGACCGCTGATTGATAAGCCGTCGAATCCCCTCTTATGCTAACTTCTTAGGCTGTGGTGGCGGAGCAACGGAAAATTGGGCTATCAGCAAATCAGGAAAGTCGTCATTACTAGAATTTTTAATAATTCCGAAGAAGATAAATTTATTTATTTATATAGATCTTTACTTTATAATTATAAATATAAGAGTATTATTTTTAGTACAATTAAATTAAGCTGTAATAACAATTATATTTTCTGGTACTTAGGCATAATAAAAATCCTGAATGATGTATTGGTTAGCATGCTCAAAGCTTCTATGTTCAAGGCGCCAGGTTCGCATCCCGCCTTGTGGCTCTAGGATTTTTTAAGGGGAGTAAAAAATCCTTGGTTATGCCGTACTTCATACTATATCATATACTCATTAAAAATATTTATCCTAATTATACCTGGATAGGAAAAATTTAGGGTTAACGAATTCTAAGGCTCCATACCGATACCATTAAACGCTGCATATAGTTTTATAATTTATTGAGTTGAAAGTAAGGATTTTAAAGTTTAGCATAAACCAAAATAGAGTGGCATGAGTGATTCTATTGTAGGATTTTTTCTGTATGTCGCTTTAATGATTCAAAGAAATGTTTCAATTATATAAATCGAAAATACATCATTGCCATAGTAACGTACATACTAGTTATACATATTTGTACATTACAAAACCTTAGTACACTACAACTCATGAATGTTCTTAGTTTTAGTACATGTTTGAGACTGTACTACTTTTGGGGTAACGGTTCTGCAGGAGGTGATTTGTCCTAGATCACGCTCAACCGCCAAGTTTTACCCAATTAAGGCTACCCATTTTAAAGAGGCTGGGTGAGCCCTACAATGATCAGTCGATCCAACAGGATTCATCTAGAGCTGTCAAAAGAATAAATAATTTATCTGCCAATGCTGGGTAAGAACGCAGAACCGTCAACTTAGGAATTCATTAATCCACACGCTTACCTACCCCGCTTCCCTTTTTAGACATTATTAGTATATAAAAATTCGACAAATAATGCAGTACATGGAATAGTGCATTATTAGAGAATAAAAACTAAGTATATACAATACAATCCAAATATATTAAACACAAAATGAATACACCCATATTCTAAATAAACTGTTTTTTTAATCTTGAAGCTCGTGTTCGCTATTGGGATGTGAATTGCTTGTGAGAATACTTCAAAGCCGAACAGTTTTTAATATTTCTTATTCCTTTGTGCCGTTGGCAGATGGAATATTTGTATGTTGAATATGAATAAGAAAAAATTCTGATGAGGACACATTTCAAAAGAATCTAAATTTAAGAAAAAGAGAAGGTTTTACGAGGGTGGGGAGTAGCTAATTGTGTTAGGACACTACCTGCAATCATTTTAAGAAGTTTTTGACCTGCATTGGCAGAAAATAATTTATTATTTATATAATTGGTTTTGGATTCATCTAAGGACTCTGCAGTTCCTCCTGGACCTAACCAGCCTCTATAAAGTGTGTACCCTAAATTATGAAGTGAGTGTAATCTCGGCCAAATCACTTCCTTGCACAACCGTTGGCATAGAATTAGCATAGTCTTACCATACCATACTAAATCTGTGTCCTTTAATGGTTTTTAGTAGTGCAGGCTTTTCTTTTTTTCGTCTACCTTTTTTCTGAGCGTTTGTAGTGTTTAAAAAAAATTGCTTCGAATATTATTACTATACGGAAATGAGGTATCGGGTAGAGTATTTGATCCGAAAAAGAATAATACTAATTTGGAATATTGCACAACGCGGATTTGCAGAGAATGGAACTGGTTAATAGAATTGAAGTGATGGTGTCGTTAAGGTTGAAATTGGCTTGTAAAGATGTTGGGCTTAGTGACGAACGAGTTAAGAAAATTTTAATAAGCGCTGAGCCTATTGGTAAACATCTGAGGGATAGGTCGAGGCGTAGGTGGGAGGATTGCGTTAAAAATGGTCTTGGGAATTTTGGTTTGGATAGTGTAGGAAGTTTTTAAGCAGAGATTGGTGGCATCGAACTTTCGGGTTTGCAGCAGTTGTATTCTTATTCTTAAATCTTTGATATTGTTGGGATGTATTTAACTAATGGGTGTTAATTCGAATGAAAATGATATTGTTAAAGTTAGTTTTTCTCTCATTTGTCTCATACAGTAGGAACTGGCATTCCAAAAACTGTGGTTGAAAGTGACAGATAATTTTATGCATGGAGCCATCCTCTGTAACAATAAACGATTAATGATGTTGATCTGTTGATGAGTAGTCAGTATAAATGAATGATTATTCTTGTTACTTAATATTATTTTAATATAAAATTTATTCTTTAAACACCCACGGATGAAACCTATGGAATCTAGAAAACCCTTTAGGGTTCACCCGGCTTCCATAAAGTGTGTACTGGTTTTGTGTTAGTCGTTACATGATATACTATTTTTTTTTATAAAATTGGAAAAAAATGTAATGCATCTATTGAAATAATAAAACAAGCTACATTTTATTGCAGTACATAAATTTAATGACAGGATTATAGTACATCCTAATTAATCTAGAAATAAGACAATAAGAAAATTATACAATTTCAACCGGGTGACACTAGTGAAGTATATGCGGATGAAGTCACACCTGGGAGGACTCGACAAAGCACCAAGAAAGCACACTCGGTGCTTGAGATAGAATAAAAAAGAATGGGTCTCTAAAATAACTAGGATTAGACTAAGATACTTATGTTCGACAAGAGGATCCCAGCTCATTTACAGAGGCATTTTTTAGATGGAAACTCAGGATGGATGAGGAAAAGACAGTCAAAAGAGACTGCTCCGGAAAATCTGATGGAGTAATATCTCGTGGAAGACCATAGGGAAGATGGAAGGGTGTTGCCACCGAAGTTCTGAAGAGAACATCAGTAGTCATCGGACGTGGTAGGGACAGGGAAGAGCGGTTGAGCTGGCCGGGGACTGCTTCAAGTGTCTCCTGCCTTGGCAATGAATGGATCAATTATTAGTACGTAGAATGCAGTGATTAGAACATTTTTCATATTAACTATAAATTGTCGTTTTTCTCTAGAGAATAAACCTATCATAGAATAAAAAAAAATCATTATGTTGTTTCTATCTGGACCTATGGACTGGAACTATGGGGGACCGCAAAAAAATCGAATATCAGACGCATTCAATCCTTTCAATCCAAAGTCCTGAGAACTATTGTCAACGCTCCTTATTATGTCTCCAACAAAACCTTCCATAATGATCTCAACATTCCTTTTGTCCTCGACCTCATCCCTACTAAATTCTCAAACTTTCTCCAAAACCTTGTCTGTCATCCCAATCCCCTGGCTCAGTCATTATCCAGTTCCACACATCCATACAATCCACCCCGCCGCCTAAACCGGCAATGGCCCCGAGACTTGTTATAATAATGCTATTTGGAGTACTGGCACTGGCCAGATTCTCCACTCACGACCTGTGTGTGTGTGTGTGTGAAGCGCCCTTAACCAGCTTCCATTGGAGTTTATTCCAGTGACGCGGCTGGAAAAGGGGGCAAGGGCCTTCTGAACTTCTGCTTTGCCCTCATTCCTGGGGAAGAAGCTTAGTTCGGAGACCCAGGCAAATTGTAAATAGGGTTTGAATGTGTACATTATTTTATTTATTTTTATTTTTATTATTTTTATCTAGACTTTATTTTATTATTATTTTTCTTTAATTTCCTTTTATATATGTTTGCGTATGTATATATTAATTACATTCACTTATTTTATTTTGTTTATACCACTTTTTTGTTTTGTTATGGAATGGTTTTAGCTACATAGCACCATTACTTATTGCCCACAAGTGGCAGATTGTAATGTCTGAATAAAGTGTTTAAAAAAATAAAAATAAAAATAAAATTAGTTCAGATTGAAAAAAAAACATTATGTTGTTTAATATAAAACAATTAATGTCCCTAAACAATACTAATGTCGTAGCGTATCGTGGTAAAGCTACTAAAACATTAAGTAACTACTGTTGTACAATTTAATGAACTGTTAAATAATTTCTAAAAAGGGGCTTGATCCGCTGCAGCGCGATGTTAGGGCAGGGCATTCCTTGTATTTTATTTTTATTGATTTATTCTTGTGTATAAATTAAACAAAACAAAACTCTGTTTCTAATTTCAGTAAGTGAAGGAAAATAACAAATTCTTTCTAAGAGAAGTAAAGTTAACTGGGCAGATACACGATTCCATCAGCATTAAAGAAGACTATAAGCCAGCGGAGGCAGTGTTCTGGGCCAATAACCAGAGGATTGGTATCGGAAGAGGGCGGATGGTCTGGAACAGTTGTCCATTTCCTCGACGGCTAAAAGCCCTCCCTACCGCCGTCTGGGCCATTAGCTCCTTCCGAAGAGGATGGCTTTCCCGATATAGCGGGGTATCTGCTCTTCGCATCTTTCTCTCGTAATTGGAATTTCCACTCCTAGGATATTCGGCTCAACGCTCGAACTTGTTCCAGGAATAGATATATACTTATACTTTTACAGTTTCTGTTATTTGATATTTTATCTCAGCGAGAAAACTACTTTTAGGGTAGTGGAAAAGTTTTATAAATAGTTTCTTTTATTTAAGAAATTATTTTCAAAAGTACCCGGACCATTTTCTCCTCTGTAAAATGTATTCTGTCATCTAATATTTACCTATTTTTTTAAACAAATTTTGATACCGGAGCCTCTTCTTTTGGACCTCGTGGACACCGAAAAGAGGTTATTCGGAAACTCGGGAAATAACCCAGAACATCATCATATCAAAAACGATGTAATAAAAGATATTTTATTACATAGATATGTAGATCTTTTCTTATATTGTTTTTTTTACAACTTAGTTGTTTTTCGTTTCTAAAAGTTGTCGCCACAGATCTCGATTCAGCGAGCATCCACCTCTAAGCCCGCTGCCGTGCTCTCATCCATATCCTACAACCATCGTTTTTTGGGTCGTCCTCTTGTAACTGCGATATAATAAAAGATTCATAACCCCATATGTTTAGTTATCGAATCGATACCTATCGATAACATTTTCAGTACTCTCCTGTAAGGTGCTGCGCCCTAGTTGACAAATTGGAATTTCCATTTTAGGATTATCGGAACATATTACTTATCATAGAATTCATGTGGCGCACTCAATTTATATAAAAATACCTGTTTTCTAACATTTTAGTAAATATAAAAGATTTTTTGCTAGAAATAAATAAAAATTTGTTTTGTTAAGTTTTATTACTTTATCTATATATATATAAAAGAGAGTGGCGTTAGTTACTGACCTAATAACTCAAGAACGCCTGGACCGATTTCGATGATTCGCACAAATTAGGATTGGTCTCCGGCCAAAAAAGAAGAATACCCAAGAAAAATCGAAATCGAATTCACATCTTATAAATCACTATTTAAATCAATGCGGACGAAGTCGCGAGCAAACGCTAGAACAGGACATTAATAACTATTTAACAATTTTATTATCCTAACTAGCTTTTGCCCGCGGCTTCGCTCGCGTGGAATTTGGTCTGCCCAAAAAGTTTCGTGACAGATCAATTGAAATAAATAATTTAATTTTTGTTTTACTATAAATTACTTTTATGTCCAAAATTTTAGATGTCTAACTTCAAAACTGACGGATTCCATATAATCTTTGAACCCCTATTTCAAGGAGGAAACCCTTGGAGGTGGCATTATCCAAATTTCTTTCTTAAATTATACAAAGAACCTATCTACAAATTTCAAGATGCTAAGTTCCACATAAATTATGTAAATTAAAGTATAAAGTACATAAATTATGTACTGTAAAGTATTCTCCACAGTACCAAAAAAACTGTCTGGGGGGCACTTGTCCCCGTGCCCCCCCAAAAATCCGCTGTTGCTGTAGCCTATGTGTTATTCTGATGTATAACCTATATTACTGTAAAGTTTCATCCAAATCCGTTCAGTGGTTTTTGCGTGAAAGAGTGACAAACATACAAACTTTCGCATCGCTCCACAGAACACAAAAACTGTCTGGGGGGCACGGGAAAGCAATTCACAAATGCTCTAAGTCATTGTTTATAATACGAAGTTCATTTATGGAATTCAAAATTCACTCTCCGTTTAAACTTAACATAGATTTCTATTTAAAATCAACGCGGACAAAGTCGCGGGCAAAAGTTAGTTTTAAATAATTTAAGTTACACAAAGTGGCTATATTATAATTGGCATCTATGATGAAAAATATATCATTTATGTTGAGTATCCTTAAGTTGGTAAAGCATTTTCTTCAATAAAGCAGGATTAGCTCCGATGAGGACTTCGTACTGCTTACCTTCAATCAAGAAGACGAAGGTGGGTACAATGGATATGTTGTACGTCTTGGCCAGGTTCTTGCACTGGTCGATGTCCACCTTCAGGAACAAGTGGTTGCTATAGATCTCCGCAAGTTCGTCGTAGATCGGATTCATGTCGTGGCAGGGAACGGACCATCTGGCGAAGAAATAGACCACGATCAAACCTTTACCGTTCAAGGCAAGCTTAATGTTGAAGACGCCTTCGTTATCGATACAATGAGCCATCTCAAGGAATATATATTTGTATATTAATTACGTTCGTATTTAAAATTAGTATTTAAAACTTGCAAATGTCTTCATTATTGCATCCATTATTGTTAAACATATGGTCAAGTTCATCTCAAGTTTTTTTGTAACCTATGTTGTGCAATTCTTTAGAATGGGGTGATTTTTACCTGTCCTGTACCAATACAATCTTTGAAAAGGTCTGGGGTTCAGTACATGGTAGATAGTGTACAGTTTGTTGGACAACGGTTTAGAGGTAGATGATTTGTCATAGATCAACTGCCAGTTTATTCTCCTTGATTTGGGTACGCACTTTATTGAGGGCGCACAACAGGAGGTTCCTAGATCCCATAGGATTCATCTCCGGGCGCTATCAGATTAAATAAAACCCTTGTCAGCAGCAGGATTTGAACTCAGAACTTTCGGCATTCCAACCCAGTGCTCTACCACTGAACCACTCCACTACCACGGTATGGTTTTACCATCCAAAATAAAGAATATTCACCTATAATGCATGAATATTGATCGATTTGTCACTATTCTTGAGCCCAATCGTACGGGAAGGACATTAGTGAATCGGCCCAAAAGGGATAGGTTTTGGAGCTGTAGATATCGTGAGGTTGGTTAACTATCTTAAGGCTGTCTGTGCTCTGGCAAGTAATAAATGTAAATGTAAGGCATGTAATAAAAATAAGTTCACATCATACAGGCAATGATCTACAAGTTCTATCGAACCAACCCCGACAAAAAAAATATCTACATATACAAAAATGTAGATTTATACTTGAAAAAGAAGTTTAAATAAATTTTATATCTAATATCCAGAATACCATTAATTTAGCGTCTGTTGCTAGCGGGGGGTTCTCAGGCCACAGCAGGTTTTATGAGTTATAGCAACATATATCAAAGTGGTTGTCAAGGCTCGCTGCCCCCTCGGCATATTAAAATGCATAATACCGATGCAGCAACTGCAGCGGTGCGGTGCACATGAATTCTGTATCGTATTTGGACTCCGGTGCATATCAAAGGTTTAGGTCTTCTTTTATTTATCGTAACTTACAGATGTATGTCAACCTTGAAAAGGGCTGTAAGAATTGAATATTTATTAGTCGAATTAGATTATTAACGTATTACATTCATGTAATATATTATGAAGGTAACACCAAAGGAAAGTCTTTAAAAAACTCATATGTTGAACATGTTGAACATATGTTGCTTTTAACGCTTCTGTATCACTCCTTCAAAAGAATGACTGAGGTTAATAAAAGAATTTTAATACCACCATTTCAAAAGAAATGCTTTATTTTACTAATACCCAATTTTTTATTTTGGAACTTTCAAATACCTACATTGAAAAATTAGGTTTTCTGAGTTATGACGTTGCTTTTTTGAAGGACTATATATATATGATATATAACATACATCATATATATATATATATATATATATATATATATATATATATATATATATGTAATATAGTGTATACATGATTTAGTATATATCATATAATTCTTACATGCTAAATTTAGTGGTCTCTATTATATTTAGGAAAAACCCATGGTCTGGGGTGTAATACATGATAAAGATACTGTTTATAAGACAACGGTTGAGCAGAGAGGTGATTTGTTGGAGCTATCACTCAACCGCCAGATTTTCCCCCTTATTTTGGGTTTCCACTTTATAGAGACTGGGTGAGTTCCAGGAGGGTCCTAGATCCCATAAGACCCATCTCTGGGCGCTAGGAGATTAAAAAAGATGTTTGCACACTGAACAACAGTCTAAAAGTATATATACACAAATCTATCTCCTTCCTTTAAAAAATATATATTCGAGACAACATTAAAAACAGTCGAACTAATGATAGTACACATTCTACTAAACGATACCATATTTCCACAGCATGACTAATCATTAGTTAAGTAAGTTTTTTCTCGCTTATACCGCCATGTAATATTTCTTGGGCTATCTCCGTGTCATTGTCCACTATCCATTAAAACAAAATAAAAAATGGATATTATGTAGAAATGGAAGAGGCGCGTTGAATATAATACAGGCACAGGACCTGGTCGATAATATTTTCCTAACGACTAATGAAGGATGCCAACACGTCTTAGCATGAATATATTCAACTCCTACGATATTTATTACTAATATGACGTGGGATCGAGTCTGCATGCGATTTATAATTCAATGGGTTCCTTCAACTTAGCTTTATTATAACTTATCGGAAAATTTAGTGGGAATTCCAGATTAAAATATGAAAGTTTTTTTTTTATTTGTTTATTTTACCTTTTAGTGTCAGTTCTACATTATCTTATATCAGACAACTTTCTTTGACAGTTTGAATTAAGTTTAAAATTTTTTTTATCTTTTATTATTTTTTTTATTAAACTGTTAAAAGTTGAACTCTTCTGTGGCTCACTCAGCTTCTATAATGTGGGTACCTCAAATTGGATGGAATACCTTGAGCATGATCTGGGACAGATCACCTCCCTGCACAGCTGTAGTGCCGTATAGTCTCCCCCATGTACTAAAACCAAGAAACTAAAACAAGAATGTACTGAAAGAGGAAGTTTGTAGCGGTTCAGGGTTTTTTAATATGCACGAATTTACAAAACAAATCAAACACAAACAGGGGTATTTTTTTTTATTTTTTTGTCAAATAAAAAAAATGTAAAAAGTATTCTCAGCTTAAATTTTAGAGAATGAAAACTATTACTAAATAGAGTGATTACATTTTTGTTTATTATTATTAATATTAAATTAACGCGGTAGATCATTGGTAGAACGATGAGTTGCCGTACTAAAGGTTCCGGGCTAAAACCCGGCTGAGGCATATAAATTATTTAATCTGTTAGTAACTAGGAATGGATCCTGTTCTATCCTTTCTAGGGTTCACCCAGCCTCTATAAAGTATGGAAGTATATTTATCCATTAGATGAAGGTACCCTTAATTAAGGAAAATCTGGCGGTTGAGCGTGATCTCTGACAAATCACCCCCTACACAGCCTCGGCCTCAGAAGCAGTACAGTCTCTACCCTGTACTGATCCTGAACTGATGAATAAAAAATCGTTTTAATCGACAAAGAAAAAAATATATAACACTCTTTTAAAATTCGAATTTGTACATATCAAAACACAAACGAATAAAAACATGGCGTGTGCGTCGAATGTTCGCAGGTTTCTTTTCAAACGACTATGTCAGTATTTGTATTTGGATCCTGCCTGTTTGACTTGACCCCAAGTTGGTTCTCTATACTAGACATTTTTTTTTTCAAACGACCGGTTGATTGAAGGTTGTTGTATGAAACAAATGGTTTTCTCAATCCTTTATGGAAATCGCAGAAAATATTAAGTACTTCGGAAGCGTAAACTGAAAAATATAAATAATCTAACAGGATAGATATTTTAACTGTGTTACCATTTTAGTAATGTTATTAATAATTAATGATACATATTTAACAATGATGTAGAGCAGGGAAGCTCAATAGTAGAATGCTAAATTGCGAATCTCAATTCAAATTTGGCTGATATAGTAAGTTATTCAATTTGTTTACAGCCATAAATAGAAGCTCTGGGATTGTAGACTTCCGGTGCACACAGACCTGCGGATTTCTACACAACGATCAAGCAGAAAAAAAAATTGTATTCATAACAGTGACACTTCACCTCAAAATGAACCCCACAATTCGACATTACTATCCGCAAATGACAGATTAGAGGTTTCACATCTCGTTCTTGTTATTGAATAACAAACCAAAAAATAATTATGATATTAAACAACTGACACACAAATGCTATTCGTGAATGACAAGTGGCAATCGTTCTCACCCACAGACCCTCAAGAAAGGCCATACTGCAGAGTCATCTGTGGTCTAGTGGTTAGCAGAACAGCCTGGCCATCTTGTTCTCGATTTTCTAATAATTATCCAATAAATAATAAAATCAAGACTATATTTGTTTTACTTAATTAATAAAAAAATAAAATTGTTGGTAATTTTTCCATAAGCGATATATAACTGATATATACTTAATCTATAGATTACTCAGGCCAACGATGAAAAAGCGTTTGTACTGAAAATACTTTATTCCTATAGTTTTTAGGGTGCTGAATCCAAATATGATATTAAAGAAGCTGTATCACCCACAATTTCCTCACATTTTATAGTTAAATTTCTTAAATTAAGCGATTTTAAAAGAATTCAACAGCTTAAATATTTAAAATAAATAACTGAAAAACTAGGTCTATTGGTGTGGATGAAGTTGGTAGCACAGCTGAAACACATTTGCTGGCCAAAAAAGGTTGATTATTTTTTCTGTTAACAGCTGATGTTTTTTTTTTACTGTACATTCACTTTCTACTTCGTGAAAAATGCTTTCACATTTCCTGTACATTTGTTCAGTACAATGTCTAATCGCAGTTGTAAAAACTCTGCTGACAGTTTTTGTTATATTTGTGGTGAGTTTGTGATTAAAAACACCAAAGAAACATTACAGACTTTGTCAAAAAGGTTTATCGATCATACTTTGGAACTAAACTTGGTGATCAGGATAAATCACAAATAATCATAAATAAGGTATGTTGTGTATGTATCGAAGACCTAAAAAATTGATCGAAAAAGGAGAAAAAAAAAACCTTTAAATTTGCTATTCCTGTGATATGAAGGGAAATTATAAATTTGCTATTCCTATAGAGAGCCAAGAAATCATTTCGATGATTGCTACTTTTGCAGTGTCGATATTACTGGACATAACTCAAAAAGGTAATAAGCTACCCTAACCTTCCGTCCGCCATCCGACCAATAAGGGCATGGTGTAGATTTACCGGTCCCTGAACCACCAGAGGATTTAAATTCTATTCCAACGGAAGTATTTTCTGATGTACAATCGGAGTTAGATGAGCAATATGATGAAGAATTCCGATGTTTTACAGAAAACGTAGAGCCTAAACTGTTTACTTAAATCGAGCTTAACGATTTGGTAAGGGATCTTGGCTTAACGAAAGAAAAAGCCGAATTGCTTGGCTCTAGACTAAAAGAAAAGAACTTGTTGGCGGGTGGAACCAGCATTTAAGTGTACAGGAAGAAAGAGCAACTATTTTCCAAGTTTTTTTTAACAAGGTGATTTAACTATTTAACTATGGGTGATACAAAAAAACTAAGGCTAGATTTAGATTCAGCACATAAAAATTTATAAAGATCAACTATTAAAGTTAAACAAGTTTTAAAAAAAAATTGTTGTTGGCCTGTGTTATTCGTTTGCTCGAGATGTACGAGGGGGACATCGGTTGCAGATGATGGAGCACTTTCCACCGCCATCCCGATTATATTTCTACAAGAGATGGATCGGCTGCATGGATGGATGCGCAAACAAACTGATTACCTTCTCTTTCTCTTTTTAAAGGGAGTAAAAATGCAAAATTTTCAAAAATCCATAAAAATGGATAGGCAAAATTTAGGCCTCCCACTAGCATAAAGTCTGATTAGCCATAGCAGCATAAAGTGACGTTAAATATGTGGACGAAACTATCAGGACTTAAAAAAAAGTTAGAGTGGTAATGAACAGCTAATAATACCATTATTGTGTGATCCAACTTTCGTTTTTTTTGGAGGGGAGGGCATTTTTATAATAATAATAATATGAATAAAGTAAAGACCTCCGCTTTTTTTTTTTTCTGTGGCACTACAAGCCTTGAAGAGTTTTGGGTTTCGCACATAGTTGAGAAATTGTACTGTTTCTAGGACAACTGTCGTGCATTGAGTTTATAAGCCCGGCATCACAATGTAACATATGATATTTTCGGTGACAACCATAAGTAGTTTTGGAAGTCAAGATTCTTAAAGATTCTTGACCTTAACAACCTCGTAACTGCAGTAAATTTTCGAAGCTGCCTTGGGGGGATTAAAGTTCATGTTTTCATGCGACCTACGAATGAATCTCGATCATCTAGCCTGTAGTTGCTAACCTGTAGATACAAGAAACAACAAACAAACCCCTATAAAAGAAATATAATATAAAAATAAATTATTTGTATTTATTTAAATAAACATTATTTACTACAAGAAAATATTTGCTGTAAGCGGTAAAAAATTTAAAGTACCAGTTTTTCAGTAAAATCAATGGAATGTTGGTCGTGTTACTCAATGTCTTTTTCCTACATGGAATTTACTGACATATCACTTCCTTTAATTTTTTTATTAGGGTAATAGCAGTTCATGTAGCATTTACAAGTCAATTGTAAATTTTTTCATTTCAATTGTTATCCATATCTAACTCAAATATCAATTTTTTTCAATATATCTATTTGAAAAGAAAAAATATGTCCAGAGCCGAGATTCCAGCTCGGGTCCCCCATGTTTCCGTCATGTTGCTCTGCCACCTGAGCTATCCTGGTTCGTTCCTCGGTCAGACACATCCTTTCTCTTCATTGATCCCATATTCCCGTGTTCTAGCAATTTGCGATGTATACAAGGGGGAGAATGTTCATTTAACAATACTTTTATTAGGATCTTGTTGGCTTACGTCATTATATATTATTACAAGTTATTTATTTTATTTTTTAATTAATTGTTGACCGAGGTACAAACCAGGATAGCTCAGGTGGCAGAGTACCATGACGGAAACATGGGGGACATTTCTTTTCTTTTCAAATAAAAATATTTAAAAATTATAATAATTAATTAAAAAATGAAATAAATAAATTATAATACATTTTTTTCATTTTAATTTTTACCTTTACCATTTCAGTGAATAACCCACCAGGTTTTTATATTTTTAAAATAATAATCTTAATATTTATAAAAGAAAAATCCTACACTTTATGAAGGCTGGGAGAGCTGCAGAAGGATCTGCTGATTCTACCGTTTTCATCTCTTTAGATTGGATAGTTTATCTATCACCGCCGATTTTAAACAGGGATAATTCAGCGAAGCAACTCAGCGCTCTGCACAGTTACGCCTCTTCACTTCAAAGTATTTTATATTCTAAAGATATTAAATAGATATATATGCTGAATTGATACTTAAATAAATTTAATTTTATGTGCAGAATACATCTCAGCCTTTTTTAGGACATACGAAACGACAATCTTCTGTAAAACGATTTTTTATTTCTTTATTGTTTTGTTTCGATGCTATATATCATTTTCTAGAGATGATTTGTTATAATTACTTATCCCTTATCTGTCGAACATAAATTATTTATAATGTTGTATAAACAAAATTTAAAAATACAGTAAACGTTAAATAAAATTCTAAAATCTAACATCACAGGGATAATTAAGGATACGTTATTAGTGAAGTAAGACAGGATATGATATCATTTTAAATAGATCATTAAATCAAACTAGCAATTTTCAAAGGCAAGGTCAGTTGTATAGCGACTCTAATTATTTCAATTTGTATAGCCTAATTGTTCTAAACTATCATTACACATAAGTTACTCCAAACCAAAATTGATTTAATTACTGTTTTATTTCCTTGCATATAGTTAAGGAAGCATTTTACTTGCCCAAATCTTCGGCATCCAAAATAATGGAAATACCCGTTTTAAAAATCCAAGGATCCATGCCGATTATCGTGGCGTTTGTTTTTTCATTTAACGTCGCTTAGTGTTGCTATGGCTAATCGCACGATGCTATAGTGGGAGTTCTAAATTTTTCCTATCTAGTTTTAATTAGGATTGGGACTTTTAACGAGTACCTAACATCGTACATCTTGTATTAATTTTGATAGCACCCTAGATTTATGCAAAAATGTAGAAGTGAGACTTGAAGCTTTAAACGAATTTCTGTATAAATAAATTTAAGAACAATCAAATTCCTACTAAATTTAGTATTTAAGAATAACGCGTTAAGTTACTAATTGTTATTAGCTTATTTTGAATGAAAATCTTCCCATAAATGATTACTAATAGTTTGTGTGAATAAAGTTCTAGCCGAAAAACCTTAAACTTGGCCGATGTCACCTTACCGATTACCTCGATTCATTATTCTTACAATAATATTGAGAAGGTTTCAAGATGAAGTCTTTCCATTGATGATAAAAATACAACAGGACTGAAATAGAGAAAAACGAGAAAAGTATTGAAACGTTATGCTATTTTTCAAAATCCCTTAATTCAATTTTCCTGCTATAAATAACATAATAATTTTATATTAAATATTAATGCATTTTTTAAGTAAAAATAATATTAAAATGTAAGGAAAAGTAACAAAAAAAAACTGTACCACTGCAACCCATGAAGGGTCCTAGGTTCAGTACATGGTGGAGACTCTAATGTTTCTTAGAAAACGATTGTACAGGAAGGTGATTTGTCCTAGATAACGCTCATCCTCCAGATTTCCCCACCTATTTTGAACACCAACTTTATAGTGGCTGGATGAACCCCAGGATGGTCTTAGTTCTCAGGATCCATGTCCGGTCGCTAACAGATTAAATAAAAGTCTGCCATCAGCAGGATTTGAACCCAGGACCTTCAGTGCTTTACCATTGAGCAACTTAGCTCAATTATTATTATTAAAAATAGATAATTGGTTTACTGCAAAGATTTTAAAATTTACATTTTCTAAAAATTTAGGTTAAGTATATTTTAATCTTCTTTTTACTTTAAAGGGTGCTTGATTGAACTTAAAACGTAACTGAAGTTTAAAGTAAATACCGTAAAATTAACAATGTCCATATTCAATTTTGCTCTGTTTAGTTTAATACAATTCTATGAAAGTTATATAGAGCCCACAACATATTTTTAGATACGTGTTTAAAAGTCTTTACATCATTGCTCAAATACAAATTAATTTGACATTATTACTTTAATTTTCTGTTCACTTTATTTTTATAGCTTCTTCGCATTCTCCTCGCCTACACGAAGTAGCAAATCATTTCATCTCAAAACGCCCCCTCACATTTCGGTCGTAAATTCCGTTTCGCAATGTTCGAAAC
Source organism: Arma custos (assembly GCA_037127475.1). Lineage (NCBI taxonomy): Eukaryota > Metazoa > Arthropoda > Insecta > Hemiptera > Pentatomidae > Arma > Arma custos. Next base: position 119,360,551 of record CM073760.1, on the reverse strand, counting down.
CGGGTGTGAGCAGGGCCGTAGAAAGTTATTAAAGGAATAACTGAGAATTACGTTCCTTATTATTCTAAAGTTTCATTTCCCGGGCTACAAGTGGAAATATCTTTCGCCTTCTTGGGAAGATTTATATTATTCCTGGATGATTACGGAATGCAACAAGAAGACTTCGCAGGCGTCAAAAGAACACAAAATGGCTGCTTTAAATCATCTCGCCCCGAGATGTCAAGAGGCATGTGTCTTCGTTCAAGTTTGTATCATGTGTTAGGTTCGATTCCCCATTCATGCACCTGACTCGAATCTACAAGGGACAATGGGTGTTCTAACAGCTGTGATGTTGCATTAGTAATGAGCAATGATAAATAGCAGTGCATTGCATTTAGATGCATATCTGTTACCAAAGGAACATACAATAGGTACTTATATGATCACATTAACATAAATTTTATTAAAATGTTTTAATAAATTTTGATTTTCAAATGGATCCATGGATTTTTATCTTTTCTCTTTAAAAAATAAAAATATTTATAACTCATAAAAAATGACCAATAATTATAAAAAATTATAAATAATAATATGACGTAAGTCAATAAGATCCTAAATTAAAATTAATGTTCAAAGAACTTCGTTCTAGTGTATTCATCGCAAAAATGGCGGGAGCACGCTGGGGCTTTAGGATCTATGAGAGAGAAAGTTAGTCCTCGACCGGGAGGGGCCTTGGATAGCTCAATTGGCAGAGCGATGTCACGGTGAGACAAAGGTTCCGGGTTCAAATCCCGGTCGAGGGCCTATTTTTTCTCTTTAAAAAAATAAATAAATAAAAAATAAATTAAAATAAAAAGGATCCATGGATTGTTTGTTTATTCACTTAACATTACTTTATGCTGATTATCGAACGATGCAACAGCGGGATTCCTAAATTTTGCCTATCCAGTTATAATTAGCCTTGATATCTTTAACGAATACATAAAACAATAACACACGTTCGGGTATGCCATGTTTCGTCCTACCCGAAGGACGGCGTAATTAAGTATTTCTAACTCATGAGGTCTAAAAGAAGAGCAGCAATCAACAAACTTTTATGAAGAATAATATCGACTTAGATTTTTTAGGTTTGTTCCAACATTTTTTGAAAAGTGTCTTGAAACATGCTTAGTACGGTTTTAGAATTCCTAATAATTAATATATAATATTATTATATATTAATAATATAATATTTAGCGCAGCAGAGTGGCTCAGTGGTAGAGTGTCGGTTTGCCATGGCGAAGATCCTGGGTTCAAATCCCGCTCCCTGCCAGATTTTAATTTAGTCCGTTAGCAGCCGAAGATGGATCTTATGGGATCTTGTGTGGACCGTTGTCTAAGAAACAGTACAGTCTCTACCATGAATCCCTTGGACATTCACGGGTTATAGTTTTTAGTTACTGACCGTATGTAGTATGCTTTTAAGACCGCTACATACGGTCAGTTTGGTGTGTCAGTTCGATGTGACCATTTCTAACTGACACACCGAACTAAACGAAAGATTCGCATCCAAACGCTCACTTCGGTGTGTCAGTACAATGTGCTACCCCTTGGAAGCTCCAGTCACTCTTATTGTGTTTTGTGTTATGTATTTAACATATTAAACACAATTTTTACATCATGTTTTCGGACGATTTTGTTTATTATGATAGTCTTTTGTACTTAATTTCCACAAACATTCCTCCCCTCTGAACAGTTCTATAAATTCAAAAAGAAAGTCTTTTCCCCAACTAACCATATTATCACTCAAAATAATAAACACACAGACGAGGTCTGGAAAGCGATTGAAAGGGTGATGTCTATCCAAACGACACATGTAGGAATGCTCAGATAACCAATGTGACACACCGAACTGAAGCGACGGTACACACGCTCATTTCAGACTGACGTCAGTTCGGTGTGTCACACCAAAATGATGAATTTCCATCAGTCCGTCAGTTCAATTTTTTGATGTGAGCTCACATCAATTTAGCTTACACACGATCAGTACGGTGTGTAGCGGCCTTTAGATACGCAGCTTTTTACCAAGATGTTTGAACTCCTTGGATCGTCTTTCCTTAATTGAATGAATAAATTTGGTACTAAAGATGAATTTACGACCAAAGTTTAATAGGTATTGCATATACGAGTATGCATTATATTGCTTTTTATTCTGCTTATTTATTCCTCTCTAGTGTGGGTATTCTTCACAATATACATGGAGTATACATAAAAAACAACTGGCTATGGACGCTTTTAAAATCAACAAACTGTTAAATATTCATTGTGATTTGAATACCTGTATGTTAAAACGGAACGGTAATATCAGTGATGTACAGAAGAGTGCAGCACATAGCCTGATGGGCCACGGTTAGTTAGATCGCAGCCGGAAATCATTACCGTCCATTTTGGCGTTATTAAAACTGGAAAAATATATCCATATTTCCTCTGCTGTTACACAAAGAGGCGAATCAAGGTCAGTACGAAATAACAATATACCGTTTTTATACAGAGCAGCACGAGAGTTGTATATTTGTAAAAACAATAATTTCATAATAATGTCCTGGGTTCATATCCAGCTGTGGGAGATAAATAATGTAATCTGTTAAAAATCAGATATAGACCTTATGAGATCTCAGACCATTCTAGAGCTCACCTAGCCTCTATGACAGGGGTTCCCAAACTTTTTTGTACCACGCCCCCCTTTTGTTGAAATGACAGCTTCTCGCGCCCCCCTTAACAATAAATTGCGTGGGCCTAGGAACAAAACAAAACAAAAAAGTATTACATTGAAAACAAAACATTTATTTATACTGCCATAAGTTACAACAATATCAGTTTTCATAAAATACAAAAATTATTAATAAGAGCAAAATAGATTAGGGCGGTTAGTGAGATGGATGGGCTTGCATTTTTCTTACTATTATGCCTATTCGTGTCTGAGTTTTAGTAAGTGCACAACGCACAAGTCACTAGCAACATCAAGTTTATTCCGATACTTTGTTTTAATTGCCACAAGTGTTGAAAATGCTTTTTCGCACACATAGGTGCTTGAAAAGGGTAAACAAAAAACGAAGAGCTTCCCGTGATACACTAGGATACACTTTGAAATATTTTAACCAAAATTAAGGTTTGTCCATTATATCTAAGTGATCAATTTTCTAAACATCATGGTTAGTTTAGAATTTTAGAAAGACTGCTTAAATTTAATTTAATGTTCATCTTGTCTCGCGCCCCCCCTGACATGGCCTCACGCCCCCCAGATGGGAACCGCTGCTCTATGAAGTAGGGGAAAACCTGGTGATCTGGGATCAGGGAAATTACCTCCCTTCTCAAAAGTTGTACTCGAAACAGTACAGATGCTACAATTTACTGGATCCAAGATCCATTTCTTGGATTGTACTGGTACAGGTAAACAAATTATTTTTATGTTTTTAAATTCTGCGTAGTGTCTTTTTTGTGTCTTTTTTTTTTCATGTTCCTATCTTAGCCCGAACCGACGGATCATTACCGACCAAAACGTCAGTTTATTATTGGCTATTAGCGAAGAGTCTGGTGATGAATACTTGATAGTCTCGCGTGGGCAGGTCCAATTAAACCGGCATAAGGCGAATTAATACCAAGTCTCTTCTCTGTTTTTTATTATTGTTTTATTTTAATTTAACTTTTTTTTATCATCGGTTTAACGGCCTCATCTAAGCAATTACTGTCCTCTATCGTCTTTTCCGCGGATTTATTCATCCCAGTAAAAAAAAATACAAAAAAATAAATTTAAAAAATGTATATATATAGTCTGCAGCTAAATTAAAATCGCCAACTAATGAAGGGTGTTAGATCAAGAAGGAAAATAAGATGGTCGAAGGATCGTGTTTCAATTTTCATAATAGCCCCTAATTAAAATTCTCGTAATTGGCTATGTAAAACAGCCTTTATTGAGCGAGTAGTCAATTTTTCAACTTATCCCTTAAGTGTCTGGAATATTTATATTCAGGGGAATAATTAAGATCGATCGATAAATTATTAAAACAAAATACATATTGCAATTCACGCAACAAACAATGATTACTCGATTTTTTTTTTAAAATTATTTTATTGAGTTATACAACTGTAATATATACATCTAGTACAATTGCTATAAGAGTAAATAATACATGATAGGACATGTAGAGATACTGCCCACTGGTAGTACTCTAATAAAATTTCTATAATAGAAGGTCCCGAGGCCATCTTCTCTTCAGACGCCTAGGAGGATTGTCCGGGATGGAATTGGATGCAAGGATGGAAACTAGTGGGTTTGGATGGGTTTGAAGTTTATTATGGAATGATAGGTATCTGGAATGGGCTAAATCGGTAACATTCTCGAAAGTTTGCATTATTCAGTTCAAAGGAAAATCCCGGTATCTGTTCCGCAGGTTGTCACTTCGAGTTGTGTTACTACAAGTTTTAATTTTTCATTCGTTTCTTTTTTAATATTTTCCAAAAATATAAGTTATCATGAGCTTCAAGTTCCATAGAACGTAGATGATACAAGTTTGTTGAAACGTTCATTACTTGATGAAATGACTACCGAAGTATACACATTACCCATAATTACATTCCCTTTTCTATACTCTACATGCTCATGATAACTTCTATTTTTGGAAAATATTAAACGGGAGACAAATAAAAAGTTAAAACTTTGTGACTCAACTCGAAGCGAAAACCTTCGGGATTATTACCGAAATTTGCATTCCCATTAATTAATCTATATCTACTGCTGTTTACCGATGATCTCATTGTGTTAGCAGATAAAGATATTCAGTACAATATTAGGATATACCAAGAAGAACTGACAAACAAATTTTATCAACATGATTAACAAAAATAAAATAATGAGGATCGGGAGGAAGCCAAGGAGATCTATGAGAGTAATCAGAATTAACAGCGAAATAATTTAACTTTTAACTTATTTCAAATATCTGGGAGTGCACCTGCAGTAGAGTGGCCGCGTCGATAGTGAAATAACAGAGCGTGTTGGGGCAGCAAGCAGGATGTTCAACGCTGTGAAAGGAGGCTTCTTGGACCGTCCCGAGGTGACAACAAAGACAAAGTCTTCAAGTCTTTATTCCGATCTTTACATACTCCTCGTAGTCATGGACTCTAGCAACCGACAATAAATCAAGGCTTCAGGATACCGTAATGAGGATTCTTAGGAAGACCAAAAGAGACCGAGTGCGTAATAAAACAATAAGGACACATCTCCAGGCAGTTCCAGTCACTGAACTAATAGAGCGGAACTGGCTCAGATGGTTTGAACATCTGTTACGTATGGAGGCAAGCCCCTCGGGACGATATACCCTGCAATTCCGACCCAATTATAGAACTTTTGTTTCAATTTAATAATGTAATTCCCTAGTAATTATTAATATAATTAATTTAAATTAGAATGATACTTTATTTTAACTGAAAATAAAATACATTCCTCTCCGAATAAATATTATCCAGCTTTTACCAGGTCAAACCGTAAACTATCTCTAGCAGAGCGTCGTGTGAAGGCCCATCGACCGAGACGAAACGACAAAGAGCAGGCGGTCACGAAACGTACGGATCAACCTTATCGAATCGGACCGAAATATCGATTGTCAGATCGAACGGTACTGTTCGATTCTGTGATGGATAATCCAGTCTAGTGGTCCTAATAATCGGTGCTATTTCAGGCCAATTGTCCATTATCGGATCGAACAGTAAGGTTCGATTCTACGATGGATAATCTAACCCGTATCCTAATCGGTCATATTTCAGTCTAACTATCGATTGTAAAATCTAACGATTCAGTTCCTTCTAGGCAGTATTATAATCGGCTCAATCTCAGCCTACCTGTCACCAAAATTATAAATTTGATATTCTAGTTGTTACACATGGAACATTAAATTTATTTTATATTACATTTCAAATCCAAGAAAATGGCACAGCCCTTTAGGCCTCGGGTTCGAATCTGGTTGTGGCAGATTAATTATTTAATTTTTTAACAGTCATAGATCGACCCAGTGAAATCTGCAGGCACTCCTGTGGCTCATACAGCTTCTATTAAGTGAATTGGGTGAAAAAAGCTAAAGTAGGGGCAATACCATGTGGTTGAGTGATATCTCGGGCAAATCAGCTGCATACACAATAGTCTCTATACCATGTGACTTGTCTTAAGACTCTTTTTTTTATATAAATTGTTCGGCTTCGTGGTCGATTTTAGTTCAGGATTTGATTTATGTTGATCAAATCATGTTTACTTCATTGCTCAACCTGTTACACTAAAAACTACTACTCTTTTGGTTGTAGTGATAAACCTTTATTGTTTGTTCATTTAACGTCACTTTATTCTGCTATATCTAATCGGACGATGCTACAGTTTTTTTAAATTAAATTTTTCCTATCCAGGTTTAACGTCCCTTCCGAAGGACTGCATAACTAAGGATTTCTTACTCCCTTTAAAAAGTCCTAGGGCCACCTGCTGGGCTGTGAATAGCAATCATGTGCTAATTAGTAGTTTGTTATGCGGATTAGATAAACCTTTGTAATTTTAAGATAAGCTACTTCTTGTACATTCACTACGATCTTGCATAAAAGTAACAATTCCTTTTGAACAATACGATCTCTTGTTTGATTTATCCTGAAGAGAAAAGATTTGCCCTGGCCGGGATTCGAACCCAGGTCGTCTGCTTCTCCGCAGCAGTGCTCTAAATCTCTGAGCTATCAGGGCTTGTTTCCAAGACAGATAAAACCGTTCTCTTCACCGATCCTATATCCCCGTGTTCTCCCTCCGATTCTATAGGAACGGCGAAGAGAACGGATTTGTCTGACTTGGATACGACCCCTGGTAGCTCAGAGGTTTAGAGCACTGATACGGAGATGCAGACGACCCGGGTTCGAATCCTGGCCAGGGTAAATCATTTCTCTTCAAAACAAAAATATTAAAAAATAATAACAACTAATACAAAATAAAGATTCCTTGATTGGTTCACTTGACCATTACAATCTTTAAAAAGATATACTGGGCAGACCTTTCGTTCATATTTTGTTTCAGTATTACACACATGTGTTACTTTGATTAATACAAAACTGTAAATATTTAATTTTAAATAACTATTTTTCGAGAAGAGATAACTTGGATAAAAATCTTTTATGACCTTCAGGTAAAGCACCACATCCGGTGATCATGACAAGCAAATTGACAAAGACAGACAGGCACATACAAAACACACCGAAAAACACACACATTTAGCCACATCCTAATAAGAGTATATATCATACCCTGGATCCCTTAAACCATCTAGATAACCGCACATACACCTTCCAACGTCCATCGAGTACATTACTGCGGCACAATCTCCATAAAGCAGCACTAGCAGAGCAGGCCGTGGTCGCTGTGCCGTTTGATCCGAAGCTACCTTAGCGGAAGGTCATACGTCGTACGAGTCGGCAGTGACTATTCGACTTCTAGCACCACCACCTGTGGAGTACCTCAAGGCTCTGTATTGGGACCGCTGATGTTTGTGATTTTCACAGCACCCGTGGTCGCAATACAGCATCCAGGAGCAGTGGTAGCAGCCTATGCCGATGATATAGGGATTTATGCCTCCAGCGTAAACGCCCCACATGCCCTTAAAAAGGCACAGACTGCGACACAGACTATAGTCAAGGAACTGAAACTGAATGGCATCAGGGTGAATCCGTCTAAGACGGACGCCATCGTGATGTCGTTCCAGACGAACCACAAGAAGGCTTTGCCTAAACTTTTTAACATAGACGGTGAAGACAGAAGTCTCTCTACTTCAATCCTCTACCTCGGTGTTCACTTTGATAGGCATTTAACCTTCTCAAAGCACGCCCTGGAGAGATTGAAGTTAGCCCGACTAAAATCGTATAGGCTCTACCATTTGTTAGCATCGCCGCAGCTCTCTCTTCGGTTAAAACTACAGATATATAAATCTATAATTAGGCCGACGATGCTCTATGGTGCTCCGCTTATGAGGCACCTCTTTAAAACCACGATAACCAAGCTCCAAGCATTACAGAACTCCATCCTTAGGAAAGTAGTACGAGGCACATCGCTCGAGAGGGCACGTAACACCACGATCCGGGAGGAGCTTCGGCTCCCCTCGGTGCCTGAGTACATAGGTCGGCGGCACATCAAATTCTTTGATGGGCTGAAGGCCTGTGCGAACCCCCTCTTTAGGGATATTAAACCACCTCCCATACCCGGGAAATGGCAGGGCAGTGTCCCCTTGGTCGATGTGCTCTCAATGATCTAGGGATGGGGTGAGGACTCCCTTGTCCTTATCCTTATTTCCTTTTCCTTCTTCCTTCTTCCTCTTTCTTCTTCCTACTATTACTAATCCCGCATAACGGTCCCTCCCCGTTTTGTATTGTATAACGCCAGCGGCCACGTGCCGGTTAGAGTACAAACCGCCATCAGCGGGCTCAGCCCCATGTAATTCCTTAAAATACCGCAAGGTAAAAGAAGGATTTTTTGTATAGTAGCATTGTAGTTATTAAGTTAATTGTAATTGTAAAAAATTGTAAATAAAAATCTAGGAGGGGTAGGGAAAAAAAAAAAAAAAAAAAAAAAAAAAAAAAAAAAAAAAAAAGGCCGTGGTCCCTCATTTGCATAGCCTCGCTGCACCTACACCTATTTTCTTGAGGGGAAGAGGCCTCGTGTTCTTCTTGTCAAGGAACGATATCCAGAACTAACGGTTCCAAGAAGTCAATGGATGAACCCTTCATCATTATACATTTTAACGTCACTTTATTCTGCTATGGCTAATCGGACGATGCTACAGTTTTTTAAATTAAATTTTTCCTATCCAGGTTTAACGTCCCTTCCGAAGGACTGCATAACTAAGGATTTCTTACTCCCTTTAAAAAGTCCTAGGGCCACCTGCTGGGCTGTGAATAGCAATCATGTGCTTATTAGTAGTTTGTTATACTGTATGTATTGGTTAATAATAAATGATGGCGGGGTTGAAGGTAAATATATATATATATATATATATATATATATATATATATATATATAGCTCTTAATTCCATCCGTACAATGTAAACATTCTCTGAATCTTTAAATAGAGAATTAGAGTGAAAATAAAGTCAGCGTTAGACCGAGTGAATTTATTATTTTCCTATCTATTCTTATTCTAATATTTATATGTATGAATACATAGACGACCTAGATATATACTATTAGAATAAATATAATTAATTTATTACATTATAATAATTTATCAATTATAAGCGAATTTATTCCTTAAATGGAAAAAAAAATTGTTTATTTTTACGACCACATATTATACTTATTTTTGATTATTTATTTTACTGTTACTTTTCTATTTTGTGTAGGTTTTTTTTCTTTTTCCTACTGCTATAAATATATTACAGCTTTTATTTATTATGTTAATTCAACTTGCAGTGTAAATTGTTATACTTCAACATGTATTAAGTAATTGTTACAAAATTGTAAATTGTCAAATTCAATTAATAAAACTTTATATTATTATTATTTATATGTATAAATTTAAATATTGGTATAAGAGGTAGCTTGTTACTTTTTTTAGATCGGTGCAAAATTCATTCTCCATTCAAAATAAAAAAACAGTGCTATATTTTGAGTGAATTTTTAAAAATATAATTATTTTAACTGATCAAGCAGGACAAAACACCAAACAAAATGAATTTGCCTCTAACCGATGCTATGCAACACCGATAAAATAATGCATAACTAAAAACTTCTTTACATAATAAAGAGATGTTTGATAAATATATTTATATATATATATATATATATATATATATATATATATATACATATATATCTATTTAGACCTTCATGTAAAATATCGGGGGCGAGCTGTGGTCTAGTGGTTAACTTAACAAAATACTAAGCCCAAGGTCGCGGGTTCGTAGCCCGGCAGGTAGCCCTAGGATTTTTTAAGGGAGTAAACCTTAGTTACTCCGTCCTTCGGAAGGGGCGTTAAACGGGTGTTCCGAGCCTATACGATGCCAGGGTACTTGTTAAAAATCCCTATCCTAATTAAACCTTGGTAGGAAAAATTTAGAGCTTCCACTGTAGCATCGTCCGATTAGCCATAGCAGCATAAAGTGACGTTAAATGAACAAACAAACAAGTAAAATATCGAGTAGAGTCTAAAATTAGAAGACTGCTTTCATATTTATTTTTAAATGAAGTAGATTGCTCATTTTCTTTCAAAATTTAGACACATTAAGTTTTTTTTATACAAACGATTTTTATGATATTTCTATAATCTATCTTTACATAGTATAAAACAAAGTCCTCAGCCGCGTTTGTTCGCGGTAAACTCAATAACTACTGCACGGATTTTCATGCGGTTTTCACCAATAGATAGAGTGATTCACCAGTAAGGTTTAGATATATAATTTGTCGAGGTTTGTGTCAATGGGTTGGAAAATCGATGGGTTTCACCGAAGACGCTGCCTAATCCCGTGCAATTATCTAACGTTCAAGATAATAAATTCGTATATAATAAAATATAATAAATAAAATAAAATAAAATAAAGTACATTAGCTGAGAAGGGAAGAAGGAAAATTAAGACTCTCAAAGAAGCCTAACCAATGATATTCGCGTGGACCGCTACGTGATAAAAAAAATACATTACACAGGCATAACATGCCTTATTACCCGAGCAAAGCTGGGTTGGGCCGCTAGTTCTATCATATTATATGATATTTCTATAATCTATCATATAATTCTTTTATATCAATTTGATGATTTAATATTTGTGTTTTATTTAAAAATGTTTTTCGACCTGTAATGATAAATTCAAACTCGGCCTGCTTACTGCGTTATAACGGAGAATTGTACAAAGTGTAAATAGGAATTACATCATGTAACGAGAACTACAATTGGCCTAATCTAACCAACCAGCTGCTTCATGAACCTCATTGCTTCATCACGATTGTAACTCACCTCTTTTATTCAGCACTATTACATGATGTGTACAATACATCAACTAATAATATTTATTTAAAAAAAATTACAATACAGCTAACAAACAAAGGTTCTGCGTTCGGTAGTGAAGGGTGCGGTTCTTAAGCAAACGGTTGTACAGAAACCAGGTGATTGATATATACTAAACCTCCGTCTGTAGCTCAGTTTGTTGAGTCCAGAGTTGCTATTCTGAAAGTCCCTGGTACAAATCTGACTGAGGCAGATAAAGGATTCAACCAGTTCACAGCCACGGTTGGACACTGTGGAATCTACTGACACCTGGTGCTTACCCATCCTCTATATACAGGTTACTCTTATTCGGAGGAAAAATCTTGCGGATGAGTGTGATCTCGGACAAATTACTTCCTTCACAATCGTTGTCCTTGAAACGGTACAGTCTCTACCAATATACTGAATTCAAGACTCTTCATGGTTTTTAGTGGTATTGGTTTCAGTTAAGGGAGTGGAGTGGCTCAGTGGTAGAGAAATGGGTTGCCATGCCGAAAATCTTGGTTCAAATCTCGCTGCGGGCAAGACTTTTATTTAGTCTGTTTGCAGCCGGAGATGGATCATATAGGATCTAGGACCCTCCTGGGGCTCACTCAGTTTCTTTATAATATTATAAAAATAGGGTACCCAAAATAAGGGGGGAAGTCTGGCGGTAATGTAACGAGAACTACAATATAACGAGACGGTCACCTGTTGTCTAGTGGTTAGCGTAACAAACTACTAAGCCCAAGATCGCGGGTTCGTAGCCCGGCCGGTGGCCCTAGGATTTTTTTAAGGGAGTAAAAAATCCTTAGTTACGCCGTCCTTCGGAAGGGACGTTAAACGGGGGTCCCGAGCCTGTACGATGTCAGGTACTCGTTAAAAATCCCTGTCCTAATTAAACCTGGATAGGCAAAATTTAGAGCTCCCACTGTAGCATTGTCCGATTAGCCTTAGCAGCATAAAGTGACGTTAAATGAACAAACAACAACAAACTGGCGGTTGAGCGTGGCCTAGGACAAGTCACCTTCTTACAGAACCGTTGTCCATGAAACAGTACAGTCTCTACCATGTTCTGAACCCCAGACCCATTTAGGGGTTGTAGTAGTACAGTTTTTTTTTATCACTTTTCCTTACATTTTAATATTATTTTTACTTAAAAAATGCTAAATTATTTTGTTTAAAGATCGTCGATTTAAAATCAAATGACCATACTTGCGAAGTTTGTCATTGTAATGCTATTTTAAAGTGTAGATTTTATTCCCTTCCTAATAATGTATATATCACATTGAAAATATTTTTAAGTATAACTTGGAGTGAGATTTCCGTCCCTATTTGATATGCTTGTAAGAACTGTTGATGTTAAATGTTCTCAGATGTGATTTCCGGTTGGTTAATGCTCCGATGATACGTGAATTGACTGGTTGGTTTATTCCAGTATTTATGATCATTAAGGCTTTGCTTTTTGAGATTTTCCTATTGATATATGGGCTAAGTAAGACATTAGCTTGAAATGTAGGTATTGGTTGTATTACAATTCCATTCCAAGCCAAAAACCCTGGGGAATGTCAAGACTATATATATATATATATATATATATATATATATATATATATATATATATATATTGAAAAGTAAAAAGAGACCTTACATAAATGTTAAGACCGTGGAAAAATTCCTACGAAAAGCCTTAAGTATCCAAACTAAAACAGAAATAGAAATTATCTGTCCAATATATTGGACAGATAATTTCTATTTCTGTTTTAGTTTGGAGACTTAAGGCTTTTCGTAGGAATTTTTCCACGGTCTTAATATATATATATATATATATATATATGAAAGATATATATATTAGTGATAGAGACAGCAGTTGTAAACGATAAAGATGTAAACAATAGTAGCCTGCGATGTTAACGGTTGAACAACGCTACTATATAGGGCAGGCCACAACACAGCTAATAATAATTTATTTGAATAACAGTTAGATGAGAGAGGAAGCTGGTTTCCTGGCAGGACCTGGCATCCTGCGAGGATAGGGTCCTTCTTGCACAACCGTCCTTCGCTATCTCATCTCCATCGCTGTCATTCCGGACAGGATGGGATGCTGAAACTTATCTGCTCGTTTCCATCGATTATGAGAAATATGATATACTAAATATACGTGTGAGCTATTTTAATAATAATTCTTCAGCCCGGTGAGTAGATGGTTATGTCGAATTTTCAACAAACTAGGTTTCTTGTACACGGGGAAGAATAATGTTTTTTTTTGTTTATAAGTGGCTTGAAATAGAGTTATTGTCTGTATTATGGCTCCATTTCAAGCAAAAAATGGAGAAAAAATGACACGATTCAAGTTACCTCTATACAATAATATTTAAAAACTTTGAGTTAATTACTTATTCATTGGAGCTGCAGATATTTCCCCTAATCACTACACTTTCAGCCCTTATGATGACCTAAAAGTAAGGCTGAAACGTTGGTACTTTAGAAATATATTTAGTTAATTTATGTATTTTTACTATAGTAAGTAGTTTCTTGTATCTAATTTATCTAAATTGAAAAATAAAATATTGAAACACTAAATATCAATAATTCTTCCTTATCGGGGCCATGACAGATTTTATTTGTTGTCTCTTAAGGAGATGATTGGTATTTAAAGTTTTTTAATAAATTAGAAGAAAGAAAAAAATTTAATTTGCATTATCTGAATTAAAAAGTTGCTCCGAGGTCCGGGTCTTAAGAAGTTTCTTATAAAGGCGTACTCTTGTCCTCGAGGAGAAGAGAAGTAGAAAACTTCTTGAGGGAGATAAAGAAGATTTATCGACAATAATTTGATTCCAAGCTACTTTTCCTTTATCTCTTCTTCAAGATGATTCTTGATATGATCGGATACAGAAAAAAATGGTAATTACATTTTTATTTTACAAAGGAAAGGTATGTTTGTATATTAGAATATATAGGCATTTCTACATCTTTTGTTGTAGTATTCCTCACAACTAAGAATGAAGAAAGGAATATTAGGAAACAAAAACTTATCACTTAATCAACGAGTCTTATTTCAAATTAATTTAGACGTTGAAAAAATCCTACTAATATTATAAATGCGAATGACGTACTATCCAAAACTACTGAACCGATTTGGATGAAACTTTACAGTAATACAGGTTATACATCAGAATAACACATAGGCTACAGCAAAGGAGGATTTAGGGGGGGCACGGGGCACGTGCCCCCGTAGACAGTTTTTTAGATACTGTGAATCCATTATAGTATATAATTAAAGGCAAATAGCATGGTAATAGTTGTTAAAATAACAGAAAGAACATGAGTGAAACTATTGTTTTGATATCCTACTAATCCTACTATTATTATAAATACGAATGTTTGTTACTCATTCACGCAAAAACTACTGAACGGATTTGTACAAAATTTATTGAGTAAAATAGGTTATACATCATTGGCTACAGCAAGGATGAATTTAGGCGGGCCATCGATAGCAGCTTCCTTTTTTCCAGACCTAATTAATAAAGAATTTCAACTAATTTAATTAAATTCAATTACCTACTTACTATTTGAAATTTGCTGGATTATAAATTATAAATTTAAAACATAAAGATGAGAAAAAACTAAATTATTTGAATTTTAAAAAAGTATTTACAATTTAAATGTTTACAATAACAATGTACAAATCAAATCTTCAGAAAAGAAAAATAACGAAATAGTAAATTTCGAGAGTCAAGTGTGCTCCTTGAGCCACATATTTCCCGAAAGAAAAACTAGCATTTCTAGTTGAACATTTAAGAATTGTAGAAAAAGGTCACTAATGAATGAGGAAGTTAAGGTTATAAAAACCTAGAAGAGCCAATGCTAAATACCAAGAATTTGGTTTGTTTGCACAAGTGTGAGGCTAATGATGACACGTCCAGTGCGGCATCAAAGCCATATTGAAGAGAACCCTTGAGCTCTAGCAATTCCGAGTTCAATTTCAAAAGAACTCGACACTGGACAGAGACAGATCAGCATAATTCCGAGAATTTCAAAACTTGAGGGTAAATAAGATCCATCGATATATCGATAGTAACTATCGACTCTCGCCCAACCTATTTCGAGCTTTCGTCCACGAGCCAGCACCCAAACTCAAATCCTCACGTCAGTCTTAATGCAATCTCCCCACCTACACCTCGGTCTACCTTCGGATGTTTACTATTAGGCTTAGCTTTTATAAACATTTCAGAAATTTGTTCTTTACTAAGCTCAACCATTTTACAAGCCCATCATTAACTTTGTGACGCTATCACTGGGTGAATGCTTCGCAATTCCGCGTTATGTAACCTCCTAAATTCTTCAGTACTATCCTTTTTCGGACCGAATATTCTATGCAATACTTAATGTTTGAAAACCTTAAAACGTTCATCCTTCACCACGTTTCACATTCATAAAGAAGAGATGGAAGGCTGATGGTATTATAAATTCTGATTTTTAGATTTCGGGACAAAAGACACGAGGTTAGTAATGTCAAGACCTAATAAAAAGGAGCATTCCCTGCCTTTGATTATTGCTTTATTTCCTTTTTAATTTCGTTTTTTCTAGTTAGCTAAGACCCTAAGTACTCAAACTTACCGACATCTTACCCGAGTTTACTTCGAGCCCCATTTCATTATCTGCATATAACAATGCCATGGTATTTAGTTTTATTACATGTATGAGAGGAAAATAGTTGACTGGATGATAAATGGAGAACGGAGATAGTTGGGGGGTGCAGTCATAAAAAACACCAAATAAGTACTAGACTTATATTTAGTAAGTGCCGACGTTTCGACCTACAGTGTAGGTCATCTTCAGGGCGACTGGGAGAGGAGGAGCCGCTGGGTGCACCGGCTAACCAACAAATTTGTGATGATTGTTTGTGAAAATGATTTGTTGGTTAGCAGGTGCACCCAACTTCTCTCTCCAAATCGCCCTGAAGATGAACTACACTGTAGGTCGAAACGTCGGCACTTACTAAATATAAGTCTAGTACTTATTTGGTGTTTTTTATGACTGCACCCCCCAACTATCTCCGTTCTCCATTTAGTTTTATTGTTTCCTCGTCCTCAATTTTTATTCTTAATTCTTTCTCTTTCTTTAGCTTTATAAATGATTAAACCTCAACAATTAATTTATTGTTATATTTAAATTACATTGGTATCTATTTTTCCTGACTAAAAATAAAATACGTTTTTTTCCTTTGCTTCTCGAAATTCAGTCAATACTTGTTAAACTATCTTTTGGCGACCTTCTGAGACTGTTCATAGACTAAATAATTTACCTGCCACAGTCAGATTCGAGAATAGAACCTTCAGCATTGCAACTCAGCACTCCCGCTCTTTGTATATTACTAGAATAGAATAGAAAAATAAATTTATTCTGCGACCAAGTCAATATGAATAACATAAATGTATACAAAAATAATTTAATATATATATGGTCAAGGGCACATTATAAGAATGGTGCAATTAAAACTAAATGGTATGTTCGGGTAAAAAAAAATTAAATACCAAGAATTAAGCTGAGAAAAAAATATATATAAAAAAAATAATATGCTACTGAGTGAATTGAAAATTGATAGAATGATGCAGGAAAAGCTTGGGTTTGAATGTGAATAACAGAGAAACATGGCTGGTAACCAATTAAAGGTTATCAGTTACTATATTTTATTAGTTATTAATGACTTATAATAGTTTATATATTTTATTGTTAATGCTAATTTCATGTTGCAGATACAGAGGGTGCTGGCATCTCCTGACATCCCAATAACCGCCTTCTCTTGCTCCGGCCGACCGATTGGTTATTATGCTGACCTTGAGACCAATTGTCAGGTAAATTAATTAATTGAATTGCTTAATTTAAATTATTTATTTATTTTATTTTTATTAAGAATCGCGCATACTTTACATCATAATGTTACCCGTGGCCTCTTTCCTAGATCTCGTGGACTCCTGGAAAGGGCTGGTTGGGAAACAGAGTATAGTATAAAGCAAGCAATAAAATAAAAATAAGCAAATAAAAGCTAATAACTACAATATAATAAAAGATTCACAACGCAATCTAATTAGTAATCCAGACACTACTACCCATAAAAAGAGAAAAAATATTTAATGGTCGTAATTGATTGGCTCTGTTATCAACTGGATCTAACACCTGGCTACACCCACAGCATAGTCAGGCTACAGTAAAAAGAGAGATTTCTACCTTCAGGATTCCACTATCTTCCGATTAGATCACCACACTTCTCCCCGAGAGTACGAGTCTTCAAACTCAGACATATTGAAAAAGAACCACTCGTTATTTGAGGTTAATTCCCGCGTTCGTAAACATTTTCTGTACACTCCTGTAAGGTGCTTTGTCCTAGCGGACACATTTGGCTAATGTATTTCTTGAATCCTAATCAGTCTGGAATCCTGGACTCTCTTCCAGTGCACGAACCTGCAACGTTTACTGAAACTGCACGTGGGAACTGATTGGGTTGCTACGCCTCGATCACACTGTTTAGGTTTTATCATCATCTGTACTTCCTAATGTTTTATGTAACCTTCATTTCTTGATGAAATGATTATGTAAATATGCACATTTCCCATAATTACACAATTTAATTTTTTGAAAGGAAGAAATAGTTGGGGGTGCAGTCAATGAAAACACCATAATAAGTGAATACTTATTTATTATGTGCCGACGTTTCGACCTACAATATAGGCCATCTTCAGGACAAATATATCAAGCGGCGGCGAGTGTTAAGATATATTTGCCCTGAAGATGGCCTACATTGTCGGCACGTCGAAACGTCGGCACAGAATAACGTATACACTTATTATGGTGCTTTCATTGACTGCACCCCCAACTATTTCTTCCTTACATTAGAAGTTCCAGTCAACTATTTCTTCTCTAACATAATATTTATTTTTTTATTTGATTTTCTTTAACGCCACTTCGACTTCTGGGGCCAATAGCGACGACTGCTCTTCTTATATTTTTAGATTAACTTCGTGTGTTTAAAGTACATCAGAGTCTTCTGTAGTTTATTATTTATTATCTTTGAACTGTAGACACATTTTGAAGTCCAAATTTATTTTTTCTATTTGATGCTTCTTGCATTCAAACAGATGCTTCACGGTAATTTCTATATTATAACAGCTTTGGCAGGTTGGTTGGTACTTCCCTAAAAGTAGACGGAGGTGTGCCAGCTTTGTATACCCGATTTTTAGCCTGCTTATTGCGTCGCATTCTTTTGGTGTCAATTGTAGGGATCCAAGCAATATTTTTATCTTTTATTTGAGGGAGATGGTTTAGCGGAATGCTCTCCCACTCTTCGTTCCAATTTTCTTTAATCTTATTTTATTATTAGTGTTACACAAGGAACGAATGAAAAGTTAAAACACGCTATGACTGATACCTGGAACCGAATTTCACTTAAGGAATCATTCGTTTTCACTAAAATTAAAATAAATCAAATAAAAGAAAGTTTATAGGAAAATAAGATCTTAGAGAGGAAGATTCGCTCCTCGTGCTTTCTATTTCAATTAATATTCGCCATTAGTTAGTCGCATTAGAATCCTCGCAGATAAAACGGTAAATCGATATCACATTGATAAGAGCCAATCAAACTGTGCCTGAAGGCATGAATAATCGATAAGGCTCAGGTTTAGAGTCGAGATAGGAGATCCCTCTCCAAACTGATGACTTTAGTTTAGATTCAAAACCGAAGCCTACTTGAGTAGCCGGAGATCCAATTTGCGGATGCTAATACCTCTGGTGGAACTTTTACCAACTATAATCGATTATATCCTCTCAAATCAGAAAACTGATCTGGATTGCAGAATTATAAATTGGCTGTCGAAGGAAATCAGATTCAGAGGTAGCTTGATAAGTTTCCTCGTCGGGAATTAATTCGATAACTTTTCAAAAATTTAAAAGTTTGTTTTCGTACTCAAATACATTGGGAGCGAGGTAACTCGGAGTGTTGAGTTGCTGTGTCAGAGGTCCCAGGTTCAAATCCAGCTGAGGCAGATAAATTATTTAATCAGTTAAGAGCCACGGATGGACTCTGGAGGATCTGCAGGATCTTCTCACCTAGGGCTCTATGAAATGGCCACCGTTCTACTAGATGTGACACTATGTGAAACATTAGTAGTACCTCAATAAATAGCGTAAGGGGCATTAAGCAGGTGGCTTAAAAGTCCCTTAGGGTCTTTACCTTTACTCTTAAGAGGCAGTTGTTGGCAAGAAGCGGACAACTCAAGATGTAGGCTGTCACTCACAGCAAAAGGGCCTCCCTTTTCTTTCTTTGTAAGTAGATGTATAAGTTATCTTGTAACTATGATCAGCACCAGTAAATATAATGTAATAATGTTATAATTTTATTATTTAATAAACAACTCCTGGTCAGTTAACCACGTCAACCTATGGAGAAGAGAGGGATATGTCTCTTATTTAATAATGGTATACAGTTACTATGGATTAAGTATAAAGATCTCAGGGCGGCCACCCATTTTATTATTTAAATATTGTTCACGTAGGCTTCCACGGTATTGTCCATATGTTCTTTACATAGCATTCCCTGTTCCTGTGGCAAGGTCTACATTGGACAAACCGGAAGGACCATCGGAAGAAGGATAAAGGAACACATATCTAGTGTCAAAAACTTCAAGACGGAAAAATCGGCTGTAGCAGAACACTTCTACAACACCAACCACCACATACCTTTCGAAAACACAGCTATACTGGTTAACGAAAATAATTATCACCTCCGCACCATAAGACAGGCCATTGAAATTATCAAAGAATCCAATAATTTCAATAAGGAAAACGGTTACAAACTTAGCAAAAACTGGTATCCTGCCATAAAACAAAAGACCAACACATCAACCTATTATCCGCAAACATGCTACAATACCGAACACATACGAACTCACCCGAACACAACACAACCTACGGACTCGGCACATGCGAGCCAATGGGAAGGCAGACTTCGACCGAGACCACCCCCCACCCCTAAGGTATATACACCCTGACTCTACCATCCGCTCTTCATTTACTGACTAGCCCTGAGGAAGCTCACAATAGGATGAGCGAAAGCTTGGCAAACAAAACCAACACCATCCCGGAAAAAGAAAATATGGACAATATTAAAATATTGTTCAGATCAAAGGATCTGACTTTTTCTCGAGATCATTGCTTGGGCAGTGAAGCCAATATAGGAGTTCATTGGGAGAAAACCTGAGGGTTGAGAGTAATCTAGGACACAACCGTTGTGTTATAAACAGTACAGTCCCTATTAAATACTGAATCCAAGACCTTGATGGGTTGTAGTGTTACAGAGTTTTTTTCTACTACTTAAACATATCTTATGATAATATCCCTTCAACTAACCTTTTGAGCTGATCATTGACTTCGACTAAGAAGATGAAAACAGGCTTTTATCAATGCAAAAATGAATCTCAGTCGATTATCAAAATCAAATGCATAAAAAAAAATACTGCATTTTCTTGCTTCTTAGAGTTCCAAGCATCTTAAAGCTAGTGAATATGTACAACGTTTCTCAGAACAAAATAATGACTATTGTTAAACTAATAATAATAATATTAAGGATTAGTGAATCCAAAGGCTCAAAGCCGATACCACCAATCTCTGCTCACAAACTTCCTTCCACGGACCGTTGTTAAACTAAGCATATTAAAATTACTCTCTTAAATTAAGAGTTTCAGATTAAGCCCTGAGGAAGCTTGCAGTATGGTCAGTGAAACGATGGCAAAGAATTTGACTAAACGGTCAAAACCAGAAGAAACACCTGCTGAACACGTTAAAATTGACTATTATTCAAAATTCACTCGAACAGGAGAGAAGCTTTAAATGTCTGGGAGAACACATTGATGAGAATGGTGTATTGGACAATAAAATCCGGGAGAGCGTTAACTCAGTTGGTAAATCGTTCTATGCACTAATAAAACGTTCCTGAATAAAAAGAGTATCCAAGAACACAGAGTTGAGGGTATATAAATCTACTTCTCTCCCTATATTAATATAGGTACTCTTCGGAATCTTGGGCATTAACCACCAAATATAAAAGTAGGATCCAGGCTTCAGAAATGAGATTCCTTAGGAAGATAAGAGGGGAAAACAAGAAGAGACCGAATTCGCAACTCGATCATTAGATCTAGCCTCGGAGTGGAGCCTTCAGAAAAAGTCATTGAAGAAAACAGTCTATGATGATTGGGCATGTTTTAAGAATGGAAAACAACAGGCCGGCCAAGAAGACATACGAGGCTAAGGTTGAAGAAAGAAAGTCCAGAGGAAGACCCCGAAATTCCTGGGAAGAAGGTGTTAAGGAATGCTTCGCAAAGAGAAATCTGGAATCTGGAATGGTAGAGGATCGTACGGTGTGGTCCGGGCTGTACGGAAGGAAACCTCACACTTCATGAGCGGTAGAGAGGATGGGATATGATGGTGGTGATAATAGTAACTTATGATTAATATGACGGTGATGATAATAGTAACATATGATTAATATGATGGTGATGATAATAGTAGCATATGATGGTGATGATAATAGTAACTTATGATTAATATGATGGTGATGATAATAGGAAGTATTAAATAAGTAGTAACTTATGGATAAATAAAAACGTCCTGTGTTTTCCAAATAATATATTTTCTCTTCTTTCCTCAATTTTATTCTAAAATTAAATAGCACTGTTTTCTCTTTTATTCAGATAATGAAAGTAAATATTCCTTTTGAAAATAAAAAAAAACTAAGCATTCTTGAAGAGAGAAAAAAAAATAAATTTAAACAAAGGAAAAGAAAGATAATAAAAGCTGTCTGGTATTACCGCTAATTAATCTTTAGATCTGAAGCAAATTGTACAAAGGAAACGACTGACTAATTGTTCCTAAAACGGATTTATCAAGGCTCTTATATTCCGTTATAATCAAAGAGAGAGCTGAGCTATTAAATCAACAATCGCCGTTGAAAATAAGGCTCGAGGTGTATAATTGGTACGGCAGCGTTTTGACGAGAGAGAGAGAGAGAGTGAGTGAGGAAGAGAGATAAAGAGTGAGTGAGAGAATGAGAGAGAGAGAGAGAGAGAGAGAGAGAAAGAGAGATTTTGATAAGAGCTTTAATACACTAATACGATAAATAAATATACATCAAACACAGAGAGAACATTGTTTTTTGTTAATGAGCTTTGTTTGGACCTTTCATCGCCTTTAATCGGATTTAATTAACTTCCATTATAATTAATATGGCTCCAGCTTCATAAATTATAATTAAAGCAGAAAATTCACTTGCGCCCCCTCCCCCTCAATTAGACTTATTCAAACAGGTGTATATTTATTAAATCACTCTTTATTTCGAAATGTTATGTTGTTTGCTTTAATGGCGCTACTGTTCGATGTGGGTGTGTGATATTCGATGTATCGATACATCAAAACTAGCGTAAATCCCTACTACTATGGATAGGGCTTATCGCAGCTAAGGTTAATTGTTTTTATTTCGTATTGATCGTGGCATAACACTTCTAAACTGTGCCTAGAAAGTCCTCTCCAATTTTGCATGGCAAACACTACTCCCCCGTGCCCAGAGAGAGATAGTAATGTAACATTATGGACTTGTTATGGTTGAGTCTTGTATCGATCAAATACTTAGCCCTGAGAACTCTTATGAAAAGGACGAGAGAGTATATTATACAATATTATGATTTGACACCTTTTCGTGGATCTTATCAATCCTCATGACAGTATCATCAAAAACGTTATCAAGATATGGAAGAAATCAATGTCCCCAGAGAATTGGTAAGCCTTGTGGAATTGCTGATGAGGGAGTTGGGAAGTCAAGTCAATATCCAAAATGACTTATTTGAAGTTTTCGAGACAAGAAGGCCTCTGCCCAGAGCAGATTCGAAGAGTTTAATGCTCTTTGATACGAAGAGATATTAAGAATAATGTTTGGAGCTGTAAGAATTGGCAATCAATTCAAGGTCAGGCAGAATGTAGAACAGTATCGGATTTATCAGGGCTGGACTTGTGGCCGGAATGGTGGACTGCTATTTCGGTAAGTCAATGAATAAAAGAAACGTGGAAGGCCACGACTAAGATAGGCAGACGAAGTCGAGAGGGGTGCAGGATTGTTGGATCCAGAGCTTGGAGGATCTCGGCATAGCACAGAGGAGAACGGAGGCGACGCCTTGATGCGGCCAGGACCCTGTACTGGGTTGTACGACCTGTTGATTGATTTCGTACTGGCCACATCGGATCACGTTACAACTTTATTTTTTCCATTCCTCTGCTAGAGTTTTCTCGGTCTTCAACGTTCATTCATGCTTTCACTGGCATATTTCCTTTGATCCTTACCCAACTTCATCCAACCCCTCCGGTTTTTTCATTTTGCTCTTAAATTCACTTCTTTCTAGCAATTGGGGCTCTGCGACGTACTACTTTTTGTAAACCCCCCTCCCATCCTATGAATATACCACTTATTATAACTCTCTCAAAGAACGGTAATAATAATATTATTATCTTTACTCCAGGTGTACCACATGTGCGGTGAAGGCCAGCGACAGTACAGCTACATGTGCCCTAACACCACACTCTTCCACCAGAGGATGCTCATCTGCGCTCACTGGTACCAGGTCAACTGCAGCAGATCGGAGCTGGACTACTCGGCCAACCTATTGATAGGACAGAGGGACAAGCCATTCGTACCGGACTACTTTACAGGTAAGTCGATAATAATAATTATAACAAGAAAGAATACAAAAAGCTCGTAAAGGCCACGGGTTGATAGCTTTTTACCGCACCCCCAGATTATCAATATCCCACATAAACAGTATTAAGTTAATAGCTTGGGAGTCTGCAACTGGATGGCAGCAGCACGGGACAGACTTATGGCGGCTGCTGGTTGAGGAGGCCTGGACGCGTCGTGTTGTAGCGCCAGACTAATAATAATAAGTTAATCTAATAGTACCAAAATTGAATAATAACTTTAATATACATAAAAAAATACGTGTATATACATTATTACGCATATACCTTATTAAAATGGGCTAGAAAAAAGTGTTTTTAATTTTTTTTCCAGGATCAGATTTTAATCGAAATTCCTCAGTTATTTATAGAGATGAAAGTGACAATCCATTGCTGAAAAAAAATAAAAGAAAAAAGCGAAATTAACGACCAGTTTCTTATGAGTGGGTTGAAAATTTAGATCGGACTGATTAATCAATTCCGCTTGTATTAATTTTAAAAATTTCACTTTTTAATTGGACAGAGAAAACAAGATTGTTTTAAGGTCAATTAGCAAAAATCTGAATTAGAAATTCTAAAAATGGTTCCTAAATAAATAAGGTTTCTGTTGTTCGTTGACATTGACATTAATAAAAATAAAATTAAATAAATTTGTACCACTAAGATTTGTATTGGGTCCATTAATAGGGAGTTACTTTCAACATAACAATACGTTGAATGTAGGTTTTAAAAAAAATTGTTGTAAAATAAAATATTTTGTAGGTTGCGCAATCTCAATAAAACTTAATTGAAGGAATAATTAATTGAAGTAGTAATTAATTGAAGTATTATTCTTTAAACCTTTTATCTGTATTTAAATAGATGTTAATGAACTTAATTTTATTTTCTAGCGTTATTATTATTGTCACGTTCAACAATACTTAGAACATTTCAATCATTTCATAAAACAAGAAATTTAACTTTGACTAATAAAATATTTTAGGGAACCTAAAAGTTCAACCAGTTATTGATGTTTTAAGTTATTAATAGTATCAATTCCACAATTATTAAACAATATATAAGTTTTTTTTTAGGGTAAGAGAAATAAAACCATTTTCTAGTTGTTGTTTATTCTTAATTTTCATTCTATTAGAGACGTTTCGACACTATGGTGTCATTTTCAATCTTTTCTTCTCCTGCATCTTTTAACTTTAATAAATAAATTAACAATAATTACATTACTATACATAATTTAACATAAATGTCCAAAGATAACACACTATATCTAAGCATGACACCATAGTGTCGAAACGTCTCCAATAGAGTGAAAATTAAGAATAAACAATAACTGGAAAATGGTTTTATTTCTCTTACCATAAAAAAAAGAAGAATTAAATCCAGTTTAAAATGTTATAAAAATAGGGTACCCAAAATAAGGGGGAAAATCTGGCGTTTGAACGTGATCAGGTCACCTCCTTGCAGAACCGTTTTCCATGAAACAGTACTGTCTCTACCATGTACTGAACCCCAGGCTCGTTCACGAGTTGTTGGTTTTTTTTTGTTTTATAATTATATTCAAGATTATGAGTACATCAGTGGAAGTTCGAAATAGATATTGTCTGTAAAATGGTAAAATAAAGAAATACATTTATCTTATTAACGTTATTTTGTAAAATATGTTCTTTTGTAGTCAATTGCCTCAAATCATATTAGTTCAAGCAGATTTTACTTTTAGTAAAAATAGAAGCGTATCTTTCCTTGTCCATCTTTAATTTCTATAAATGTCTATATATCTATAAATGTGTATAACTATAAATGTCCAAAGATAACACACAATATCTAAGCATGACACCATAGTGTCGAAACGTTTCTAATAGAGTGAAAATTAAGAATAAACAATAACTGGAAAATGGTTTTATTTCTCTTACCCTAAAAAAAATAAGAATTAAATCCAGTTTAAAAAAAAATAAAAAATAAAAATGAAAATTTATAAGAATGAACAATATCTAAGTTAAATATTATTATTCTTGTATCAATGGAATTCTAACCTTTAAACTAAAGTTGATTGAAAGAATTTTTCTAACTCATACAAAGGCCACTAGTCGTCACCAGTCTCGAGCATGTTGGAGACGCGAACATATTACTCCCAATAAAAACCGCACAACCCGGCTAAAGAAGTTTTCACGTCAAAAACTGTACAACTCAATGAACCCATGGAGTGTCCTGGAAGATTGCTTTGTAAGTACTGTACTGTTTCTAAACCAACGTTGGTGTAGAATGTTTGGTCAAGATCACGCTTAAAACACCAAGAATTCTTTCATATTTCGCACGGCCGAACCAAAGCTAATAATATTTTGTTATATTTATTTCTTCATTTATCTACTTTCGAACTTTGGAACATTAAATGTTTAGACTGTACTCTTGAAATTGCATATCTAGCTTAGAAATAAAACTTTATTCTAATTTACTTTACTTTCTTTTCTTTTTTTTAAAAGAATTCTTTATTTCAAAACGAATTATAGGCAAAGGATGAACTACTTTGAAGAGGATTTTAACCAAGTATCCTTGCCCTACATTTAAAAACCCTTCTATAAAAGTTGAGGAAACCCTAAACCCTAGATTTATAAAACTCTCCGTCGGATTCTGTATAACTTCTCTCCTCTGCCGCTTTGAATAAATTTTAGAAATCGATTGGTATGGCCAATTCAACATATATATATATATATATATATATATATATATATATATATCCTTTTTGAATACTAATCCGATTTTTGGAATTTATATTTAAAGTATGCTGAGGTTATATGTTTTATAACATCAAAGCAAATATGTTGTTGTTTATTAATTTAACGGCAACTTAAGCTACGAGTACTATAGCTATTCTGGCGAAGCTGCAGCGGGAGTCCAAAATTTCGCCTATCCAGATATAATTAGGATCGGGGTCTTTAACGAGTACCTGACATCGTACAGGCTCGAGACGCCCATTTTATGTCCCTTCCGAAGGACAGGATAACTGAGGGTTTAAAAAAAAAAAAAGCCTTTCCAGCGATATGTAAAAGATTAGAATTTACTTTGAAAAAGTTGATTTATACTTGAAATTATTATCAACTCACGCAATTAAAAAAAATATTGAGTAAGTTGAGATAGGAAAGTTCAAACAACACTGCAACGTATTTTTTAATAGTTATTTTCTGGTCTGTTATTTTCATTTTTTTTTTTGCTCCATTTCTTTATAAAAATATTTTTTGCATTGTGCTTATTTATTAATTTTTGAAATGGAATAGCTTTATAAAAATTTGTTTTCTACTTGGAATTATAAAAATTTGGTTTGCGTAAATAGATCTGAACTCCTTCTACCATTATAATTTTTATAATTTTTTTTTTTAATTATTAAACCATTATGATTTTTACAAGGAATATCATCATAAATTCATAATCGTCCGATTGGAGAATACATATATACCCATTTATTTTTCCGAATAACCTTTAACTATTTTAAGGAAGAAATAGTTGGGGGTGCAGTCAATCAAAACACCTAAATAAGCATAACTTATTTATTATGTGCCGACGTTTCGGCCTACAATGTAGGCCATCTTCAGGGCGAATAAAACACGCTGCAGCTAGGCGAGCTCAGACACAAGTCATCTTTTTTAACTATACCTGATTCCAATTTTATTTTCTTCACTGGTTAGAAACAAATAATCTTTTCTCCTTCGTTTTAATTTTTTTTTTACTTTATTATTGCCCTATAATCTAATTTAGAACGTTTTATAAAACAATATTGAGACAAGTGCTTGGTAAACAGAGGAACCTATTAGCTATCGCAAACGCCTGCCACGAGAGCAGGCTGCAAAAACGCGACGCACGTCAATGTTGTTGGTTAGTATGCACGACATGTTTGCAGGCGAATATTAACACTTATTTGTATGTCTCAAGGATTTTAATTTCATAATCTAAAAGGGTCATCGTTTTAATTTAACAAAATAATTAAAGGAATAAATGAATAAAATATAAAACATGCCATTAAGTTAATATTAAATGTGTAATTACTTTATTTTCAATACTATTATTGATAGCTTTTTAGTTTTACAATATTTATTTTTATTTTTATTTTAGTCTTATGAGCAATGATTATATTTTATCAATGAGTTTTAATTCAAATTTATTCATCGAAGCATTTAAACAATGTTAAATAACTTTTCTTACTTAGTTTACATCTTACCATTTAAAATTAATAGAGAAATTTTTTAAAAAGGATTAAATATTGATGATATATTAATAACTGAACACTTCGATTAGTGAATAATGGATTAGTGATTGTATTACTGAGTAGTGTATATGAGTCTTATTTCAAATTAATTTAGTTATCCAAAAAAATATTAAAAAGATTTGGAAAAATTTTAAAAAAATTCTCATAAGTTATCTTCTAAGAATAAAGCACATTTTTGATTTGGGTTACTTCTATCGCTAATCTAAGTCTTTTTTTTACTTTATTATTAAGGTAATTAAGGTAAATAAGTTATTAATATTTAAAAAATAAAAACGATTAGTGAATAGTAGAACATCGATAATATTAGCAAGTGCATATCATGAAAACTCGTGCGTGTGTGTGTGTTTTAGAGAATGAGTTTGCGTGTGTGTTACTTATCTACAATGACCACGTTGATGACCTAAACGTTGTACGTTTTTAAACTCCAACAAATAACTTGGAAGAGGTATTTTTATTCTTATTCTATAATTATATTCATATTAAGAGTATATTGGGAAGTGGAGTGGACTGACTCAGTGGTAGAGCACTGAGCTGCCATATTGGAAATCCTGGCTAGCAAGACTTTTATTTAATCTCTTAACAGCCGGAGATGGATCATATGGAATCTAGGACCCTCCTGGGGCTCACCCAGCCTCTATAAAATGTTATAAAAATAGTGTACCCAAAATAAGGGGGAATATCTGGTGTTTGAACGTGATCTAGGACAGGTCACCTCCTTGCAGAATCGTTGTCCATGAAACAGTACTGTCTCTACCATGTACTGAACCCCAGGCTCGTTCACGAGTTGTAGGTTTTTTTTTTGTTTTATAATTATATTCAAGATTATGAGTACATCAGTGGAAGTACGAAATAGATATTGTCTGTAAAATGGTAAAATAAAGAAATACCTTTATCTTATTAACCTTATTTTGTAAAATATTTTCTTTTGTAGTCAATTGTCTCAAATCATATTAGTTCAAGCAGATTTTACTTTTAGTAAAAATAGAAGCGTATCTTTCCTTGTCCATCTTTAATTTCTTTGTTTCTTGCTCTGTTTCTTCCCTTTTTATCCCTCGATAATAACACTATATATTTTACTGAAATAAGTAAAGAATTACCTTAAAAGCGTAAACAACGACATGACACTTTTTGAAACTTGCAAGTTAACTGAACAATATGCCAGTGATTAACAATTCGGCCAAGTTATAAAATAAAATAGTCTAAAATGAGCCGGCTATTAGAGTTGTTTTTTACTGAAGGGAGCGGAATAGGTCAGTGCGTAAAGCGCTGAGATGTTGTGCTAAAGATCGCGATTTCAAAACCAGCTGCAACAGATAAAATCTTTAATTTGTTAACACAAACCTTTAACTTGGAGTCTTCAAACTATAGTGAAACAACAAGAAACTGCCTCACTTTTTCAGGATATTTCTACACTTACTAGATAAACGCTCTAAGCTTCCAATTAATTACAAAGTACTCATATACATGACTATTATAAAACCTATTTGGACTTACGGAGTAGAGCTTTGGGGCTCCACTAAGCCATCGAATTCCTCTCGTATACAATCCTTAAAATCCAAAATCGTTCGTGAAATTCTCAATAATCCTTTTTGACGAATCATCTATGAGCAATGGAAGTCATTCATAACGACCTCAATGCCGCACTTGTTGCTTATTTTTTAATGATAATAATAAATTCTTTATTTATTCTAGCTCAAGTCCATTTACACTAACATTACAGGTATATAGGATATTATTACGTCTTAGAGTATATTAATACAGGGTATTATTATGTCTTATTAAGTGAGAAAGAATTAATGAGAAAAAAAAGTTGTGAATTACCTACAGCGATAACATTTAAAAGAAAAAGAAAACAGAGAACAAGAAATAAAAAAAACAGAAATAAGATTACAATAATTATATAAATATAAACAATAGATAATTACATATATATGCAAATAAAAATGTCAAGTAGAAACTAAGAAAGCAGAAAATGAAACAAAAATATGAACAATATCAACTAAGATAACTAGTTGTTAAAAATATCTAACTGGAATTAGTGAAGCGTCAATTATATATATATATATATATATATATATATATATATATATATATATATATATATATATGTAAATAATGATATTAATATATTCAAACAAAAACACATCATTCATTTATCAGTTAGAAAATATTAATCTGAAAACTGAGTAAGTTATTTCCGATTTTTTGGGAATTGTAAGGATATAAGGTGATTGAATATTGAAAGATTATTGGAACAACGAATGGAAGGGGCGAGGATCGGATAAGGAAAGATCTATCAAAATTAACAAGTCAAAAAATATATAAATAACTTATTAGGTCCGAACTCGACATGAGTCCTTTTGACAGACTTATTTCCCACTTGTCCTTATGAGTCCTATTATTATAGTATTATTTGTCATGAGTCCTTATGACAAACTTAATTCCCACTCAAACCCACAAGTTTATAATCTAGCACAACCTTTTCAATTCCTGATAATTCTCGGAGGCGTTTGAAAAGAAGATGGTCTTGTGACATTCCATTTAGAATTTATTAGTACTTTCACTGGGTAGTTTCTCTTCTTCCTTTATATCATGTCATTATAATTTACCTATTGTAAATTTCAAAATTCAGTTTTTAAAAACTTGTCAATCACGTAGGGGCCTAGTGGAATCTGCAAACCCCCCTGGGGCTGACCCAGCCTCAATTTGGGGGAAACCTTGCAGTTGAGCGAGATCTCGGCCAAATTACCTCATTCTCCAATCGTTGACTTAAATACAATACAGTCCCTTATAATGGACTGAATTCAGAACACTTCATCGGTTGTACAAGCTTTTTAACAATTTAACGTGTTTTTTTTTTTTAACTTTAATATCGACTAGAGCTAATTAGTATTTTTTTTCACGTAACGGCCTTAAGAGACCACGCAAATATAATTATTTTCACTTCTTTTCTCACCCCTTCTCTCCTTCCTTCTTTCTTCCCACCTTTTCCTCATTCTTTCCGATTGTCCTTTCCTTCTTTCCTCGGTCCACGCTATTCCTTTTCTCGCATCTCTCTGTCCCACAAGGATCTTAATTTCTTTTAGTCTCTCCCCATAGTCATCCCTATCGAAACAGTCTTGGTCTGTTATTTTCAGTCTCTCGGTTTCTTCCTTCGTCTATTTGATATACCTCCTTCCAGCACTCTTGTATCCTCTCATTTTATAGTAGACTTCTCTATTTAGTCTCTTCGGGTGCATCCTCACCATCCGTAGAACCTTAATCTTCTAATTCTTATGTCCTTTTCCAAATCATTTACCTCTTTGTATATTTCCTTATTAGGCCTCAACCTACTGCTTTTCTGTGTCTTCTTTGGGCCGTAAATGCTTCTAGGTATTCTTCTTTACATCTCTAACATTTTTATTTAACTAGTAATATTTTTGTATGAGAGGAAAATAGTTGACTGGATGATAAAATGGAGAACGGAGATAGTTGGGGGTGCAGTCATAAAAACACCAAATAAGTACTAGACTTATGTTTAGTAAGTGCCGACGTTTTGACCTACAGTGTAGGTCATCTTCAGGGCGACGATGGGAAAGGAGCCGCTGGCACTTACTAAATATAATCTAGTACTTATTTGGTGTTTTACCGGTGTTGGTGTTTACCGTCGGCACTTACTAAATATAAGTCTAGTACTTATTTGGTGTTTTTATGACTGCACCCCCCAATTATCTCCGCTCTCCATATTAATATTTTTGTTGAATCCAAATAAAATTTGTTAGGACAGCTATAATAATAATTTTTTTTTTTTATACGAACCCCCCAAGGGACGCTCCGACCTGATCACACTAGAGAAGCGGAGGGACGAAGCCAAGAGCTCCCGGAAGACCCTCTACCCCGGAGATAACGCTCCTTCATGTCCTCAATGACCGTCGCATATCCTCGCCTTTTTAGATGCGACTTCTTCCAAGATGTGCTTCAACTTCTTCTATTGTCTCTCTTATCAGGACAATTCTTATCTTCATGACCCAGTTCCGACCAGTTACTTCCACCAGTTCGCTAGAATACTAGGCTAAAAAGATAGGCGAATCAAGTCCGTTTTCTTTATTTTTTATTCATCTTTAACTATTTATTTTATTATTAAATTATTTTGCTAGAGGATTTTATAATATTCAAAATTCTGAAATAATATTAGGATATTTTAAAAAAATAGGCAGCCATGAGAACTGTCCAGAGAAGTCAAAACTTTGTGATAACTATGTTCACGAACAATAATTGTATAATTTTCAAATAGTTTATTAATTACTCAAACTATATGATGGGCTGCACAAGCTCAATACAAAATATTAATAATTTAATTGAAATAATAATTAGTTTATAATTATATATATTATACCTTCTGTTTGTATTTACAAAGATGTTAATCAGCTTTATTTTCATTCTTAGCATTAATATCATCGTTTAGTTCAATAATAATAGATCTTTTGTACTTTCAATCATTTCATAAAACAACAAATTTAATTATAAGATATAAAAGAACATAGTTATTGATGTTTTAATTACCAGGAGTAGTATCAATTTCACAACTATCGAACGGCTGTTATGTTATCGCTCAATATACATCTCGGTGACGCGAACACCTAAGTTTTTCCCCTACCAAAACGTTGCTAAAGAAGTTTTCACTTCAAAAAAACTTTACCACTCCAATCTATGAAGGGTCTTGGGTTAAGTACACGGTAGGGACTGCACTGTTTCTGAGACAACTGCTGTGCAGGAAGGTGATTTGTTCGAGATCGATCTTTTTTTTAGGGTAAACTTTTTTTTTTTAAATATTTTGTATTATTTTATTTTAAATAATATACAAATTTTAAAACATTGGTGCGATAATCCCTTACAATAAAAGTTAAACCAACAGAAAAAGTAAGTACACAGGATTTAATTAATACAACATTTATATATAACATATCACAAAATGAATATTATTTATAATATTATGTGTTTTGTTCGTTTGTGTCTGTATTTTGGTGTTGTTGTTTTTGTATAATTTCCTATTTCTTGTATGAGTGTGTTGTCTGAAAGTTGGCATGGGTTGAAGAATCTGAGGGTTATGAGATCGGTCTGAACCGCGAGGCTGTTCGCACAATTAAGGCTACCTACTTCAGAGGCCCAAGAGGCTCTTTAAGAGGTTAAATAACTTATCTACCACAGCCGGATTCAGGTCTGCGATCTTTAGCAAAGCGACTCTGCGCTTTACAGACTGAATTATCTCGTTCTCTTTTAGAATGTAACGGAACGATCTGACACCTCTTGGGCTCACCAAGTCTCTACAAAAAGGGCACTCGTAATTGGGGAAAAACTAGACAGTTAAACGTGATTTCGGCCAAATTACCTCATTGCACATTCATAGGTTTAAAAACAGTATAGCCCTATCTATCTACTAAACCCCCTTCAAGAGTTGTTTCTCAAATCGATTAGAAATAAGAAGTAAATAAAAAATGCAAACGAGTAACTGAAATGAAACTGAGGTTTCACGATGTCATCAGTCTTCATAATTTTTAAATTATACCATATTGAACTATTTTATTATATTTTAGTAAAGTATGTGTAGGAACCCTCCTCCCCCAAAAAAAACCTGAATAACGTCCGGAATAGAATATATTGTGAGTACGCTCTGCCATTGATCAAGTTTAAAACAACCCGGCCGCAATATAGAAGACGAATGGCAGCAATAAAATGTTCATTTAATTGCATTCTTCTCTGTCATTCCTCTTTTATTTTATGTGCCGTTTCCCGATTGTGGTAACCGTGGTAACAGTTGGCAGGCTGGAAGAATATAACGTCTTTGTAAAACTGAGAATCGTTACTATCCTCGAGAAAATCTTAAGTAATTCGATTCAATGCTTTAAAAAGAACTAACATTTGCCAAAGCTTTGAGAGAGAAGAAAAATAAACAAGATAAAATAAATACCCTTGCATGTAGAACTACATGCAAGAAGGAAAACTAATTGGTGTATAGAAAAACATCAACAATAAACTTTAAGTAATACATCGATTAACTGTCGGGAACAAGGAAACTGATGGTAATGCGAATAAGACAGAACTGTCATTAGGAAAATACTTTGATTTATTAATAGCAATCAATTGAATTTCAATTTTATTGTAAACAATTTAAACACGTTTTCAATATAAAATGTATATTGAAGCATAGGCGGATCCAGGGAGGAGCGGGGGGGGGGGGCACGGGGGCACGTGTGTCCCCCCCCCCAGACGGCTGTGGAGAATCCGTTACAGTACATACTTATAGGCCAATCATGTGATGATAGTTGTTAAAATATATGAATAAAATAACAGAAATAACATGAGTGAAACTATTCTTTAGATATTTTAATAAACCTTTGAAACCTTTCTATAAATACCACAAGTTATTGTTAATTTGTTTGCCCGTTGTGCCCCCCCCAGGAAAAAATCCTGGATCCACCCTGCATTGAAGATATGTATCCCGGCCGTGGACTTATCTTTTCTCTTCAAAATAAAAATATTTAAAATGTATATTGTTTATATTAAATATCATAAACATTATGATATTTAATTATTTTAACATATCTGACATGATTCTATGGGTCATAAGTTACTTTACTGATACAAGAGCGTGTAAAGAGAGCTGAGTTGCTTTACTGAAGGTTTTAGGATAAATTCTGGCTATGATATATAGATTATAATAATTATTATTATTTAAAATATAACCAGCAAAAAATCAACCCTGTGGGATCTGCAGACCCTCTTGGGGCTCACCCAGCCTCTATAAAGTTGAGAAGCCCAGGCGCTTGAGTGTCATATTGGCCAGATCGCCTCCCTTTATAACCATTGTCTTATAAACAGTACTGCCTCTACCATGTACTGAATTCAGTACCCAACATGGGTTATAATGTTACAGGTTTTTTAAGTTATCATAATGCACTAAATAAAATAAATCTGAATAGCATGCAAGAAACCATTTAAATAATACTATGTATTTAAAAAATCTAGAATTCAAAATCGTGTAAATAATGTAATATTTTTATTGGCTAAGTCACTATTGACACTTTAGATAGTTGAATAGGGTGTAAACTTGCAGATGAAAAACCCTGTATGAGGGTGTGAGGTGGTTTTGAATAATTTGTTTTTTATGTAATTATTTGAATATTAAATGTTTAAATATATTAAATTACACTTTACTTCCCCTTCGACTTTATCTGCCATTCAGTTTTACAAGTTAACCAGTCCTAATAGCCTTTGATCTCCAAATTAATAGAAAACCGAAATAGCTGATAATATTTTGCTAATTTAGGCATCATCATGTCAGAAGGAGTCTTTTATTTTTATTATCTTTGATAGCTTACCACTTTTGTTTGTCTGTTACCATGATAAGTGTGTTTTCTATTATTATAATATTTATTTATGATCAGCTGTTTTATTTTAAATTTTCCTGCCCACTATCAAGTAGACTTCCTAATGGTTAACTAATTGCAATTGGACCTTAGTGGTGGTGGGATGCTGTCCCTGGTAGTTGGCTTTTTGAACTGTGGGTTTGGAATGTGATTTCTTGTTTTATTTTTATTTCTTTAATTTTATCACAATCTTTCTGTTCTTGTGATGCCTGAATTGGTATTTTTGTTTTTGTTATTTTTAAGATTTGATGTTTTTTATTTCGAATTTTTCCACACATATCTTAACAATTATTTACCTTATCCTTTGA
Source organism: Arma custos (assembly GCA_037127475.1). Lineage (NCBI taxonomy): Eukaryota > Metazoa > Arthropoda > Insecta > Hemiptera > Pentatomidae > Arma > Arma custos. The sequence goes on along the minus strand of CM073760.1, from coordinate 119,324,829 downwards.
GCTTTACCTGTTGTATATTTCAAAATGTTATATTAGTAAAATAAACAGCCACAGTCTGATCTCTTTTTGATTTTTCCAACCTTTTTTTATAACAGAACTTAAGACAGGAGAAATTAATTCTTTACTTGTACAAATATTTTAAATCCTGATGTTCCACAGGACTGGAAGAGGTAGGAGGAGAGCCTCCGAACAGCGAGGACCTTCAGCACATCGGCACCAGGAGATCAGACAAGAGCCATTCCAACAATCAGGATGACTTGCAAATCTCCAGCTCAGCATCTTTCCTAACTCCTCGACGGAACACAATACCGGAGTCAGCAACAAAGCCTACAGCACCCACTTCTAGACCGACCAACGTCTCCTTCAGAAGTACCATCGAGACTCCGAGTTCTGATCCGGCCCTAGCAAGGACACAACCGATGACCAGGGCTCCCCAACCCACACCGAGGTCAGTTATAATGTAACTTCCCAACCAAACATTAACCCGTCCGTTCCCAAATGTGAACCACTCATGAACTTTAATTTTTTTTTTACTTATTTATGCTAGTTGATCTCTAAAAAGAATAAATAAACAAGTTTTAAATTTGTCTATGCCTTAATTAAGCCACTGGGATGGTGCCCCCTGTAGGGTGCATTGGGCCTCCGGGTAACAAAATCACTCAATTTCAATAATCTAAATCAAATTATCCTGAAAATCATGTCAATTCTAATTGAAATGAATCAATTTTTTTTTAATTTATTGTTGTGAGATGTAGGGATATAAGTTAACAAAAATCAATATAAATATAAATTTATTTATTTCACTTACATATACCTAAAAGTAAAAAATATGAAAAATATCATGTCGTATAAAATAAAATCAAGGAACAGTCCAACTAAAAATAAAATAAATCCTCACATATTAGTGTGAAATTCGAACCAACAATGAATATGGAGCCCTAATCCACAAGCTTTGCACATATAACGTGTATTTTTAGAAAAAGTGGATACCACCACTTCCTTCCTTTTAGGGAACATCTCAATGACTCAACGTTTTCCTCAAATCTATCGACACCACCAATGTAGGAATTGTAGGAAACAACAACACGGGGGCAGTCCACTGTTATTTTAGATTTAGTTTCATCTATAAATCCAATGCGCGGAACTTTTGTGATAGGGTTCGCTCCGTGGCAGTTTGATGCAATGCTGACTATACTATTATCATTCCATCTTATAATGCTCAAATTACTTTATATACTTTGAAGAGAATGTTCCTCTTGGGGTCTTTTTCATTTCTGTTACCTGTGTAAGAGGGCATCCTTCCATTTATCTCTGATTGTGCCCGTACAACCAAAACCCTTCTCAGACATAAGTCTAAGAAGAGGAAGGCCTGTAAAGAAATTATCAATATAAAGATTGTAAGGTCCTGAAACTGAAGGGAGTCTTGATGCAAGTTCTGCTACAACAGCTGCTCCTAACCCTATTTCATCTTGAAATGGCAGAGGAGCAGATTTAGCTCCTTGGTAAGGTTCAAAGTTGATAAGATATCCAATTCTTGTTGCTGCACACCAGACTTTGTATCCCAATCTGATAGGTTTTCCTTTCAGATGCTGCTTTGAGCCATGGTGGCCATAATAAGGAACCATGGATTCATCAATTGAAATATGTGAAGAAAAGACATTTTCAAAATTACAAAGAAAATTGTTATTGAGAATTGTAAAATATTCTCTGACTTTAGAAAATTTATCATTTTTTGGGAGCTTATTGTTGTCACAAAGATGCAAGTATTTTTGGATTTCGAAGAATCTATTTCTCCCCATACTTTGGGCTACTGCTTTGTTATAGGTATCACTTTGAGTCTCCCAAAATATTCTAATACACTTTGGCGTCATGTAACCCGTAAGCAACAAGATACTCACAAAAATTTTTCTACACTAACATTCAGAGCATGATTGTGGCTCAGTGCATAAATGTTAGACATGACTAGTAATTCATACATATCTTGGGAAAACATTTTCTCAAAACATTCGACCGGTGTCAAATGTGGACCAACATTAATTCTAGTGAATTCTTAAGCATCCCCTCTCCCTGATCGTAGTGTGAATGAATCTTCATTTTCCTCCCACTTGGTTTGAACCTTTGCTGCTCTTTTGGGGTTTTGAGTCGTCTTTCTTGTTTGTTTTCTTTTAATTTTTTTTGTTTGCTCTGATGAAGTCGGGAATTCTTCAGCATTGTCAGATATCCGTTGATTTGTGTGTCAATAGGAGGGTCTTCCTCCGGAGGAGCAACCAGTTCCACTTTACTTCTCAGAATACTGCCTGGTAAGTGATTTAAATTTGTTTCCAACTCGTCTCCACTTTCTTCTTCTGTCTCATTCTCATCCTCTGGTGGAAAGAGAATTACTTCTAGATCATCAATTTTTGCTCCTGATTTCAACAAATCAATCACTTCATGCAATGGAACCCTGGAAGAGAGAAATTTCTTTTTACATTCTAAGAGGTTATTCTAAATAAAGAAAAACATCATTTACAATAATAGCAATTTTCATGAAATAATGAGTAAGCATTTTTTAATTACAAATGTACAATAAAAAAAAGTATGAAATTATTATTCAAGGAATGCAGATTGAAATAAAATTTGATTATATACACAAAAAAGTATTCTAGTCTTCCAAGTAGCCAGAGTGCCCAATGCACCCTACAGCTAATGCTTACTATAAGATCGGCTCTCAAGTTTTATTTTTGATGGCTTACATATAATATTGCTACTATTTGTTCCAGAAAATGCCCACCTAACTATAAATGCAAACATAATTTGAGTACTTACATTTTTCTAGTCATGGTGAGTGAAAATAGAAGAAAACTTGTCAACACCACCAGAAACCAGAACACTACTAAGTTAGAAAGATTATATTGTCTAGACTGCAGCTGATATCAACTCCCCATGTGTACTACCCTCTGACCTAGTTCCAGTGGTACACAAAAACATCACTATAACCTCCAAAAAAAAATTTTTTTATAGCACATAACAAAAAAAGTGCTGCACCCTGTAGGGTGCATTGGGAACTGTTGGGTTAACTCAATTTGTTTAGTGTATTTTTTTTATTCTAGATTTCATACTACTTAAACAAATGGTACTTGTGTATTAGCCGGTCTGCAGGGACTGTTATCAACAATTGTTTATAACCTGAACACTGATAATTCAGGTAGTGATAACACCTACCTTTTTATTCATATTAATGGAAATTGAAATATACATAATGAATAATAAAATGGCAATTCCTCGACCCTCATAACCACTTTCCTCTTCTTATATAAATGTTTTCCTAACACTTAAGACGAAAACGTCTCCATTTCTATACTGGTCAAAATTCATTTGATGACCTTTTTACACATAAATTCATCTTTGGAATTATTCCGAACTTCTGGAAGTATTTTCTTTTAAAGACATCTATACCTAAAGTGTTATTCTATTCATTTTAAATAACAAAAGGAATAAGACTAAACAACAAAATTTAATTTAATCAACAATACAGGAACAAACAATTTAATAACGCACACACTAATAATTCAAATGAGACAAGATATAAGAAGAGGTACACGAGATAAAGAGGTAGGTTCCATGCAGACCGGCTATTACACAAGTACACATTTGTTTTGTCTTTAAATATGAAAGTAAAAATATAGATACATTTTTCAGAACGATTATTCGTCCCAGGAGACCATCCTTCAATCTGGAGCCACCAGAAACAAACGTTGAGGAGACAAACACTCTGGAGCTTCATCTGCAAGATCCCAGGCGAGCTTTTTTCATTCCTGAAAAGAATTCTGAGGTACCTGGAGCAGATCCGATTGTCGTGAGCATCAAAGTACACAGGGATTCGAGTTTCAGGAAGGACGTTCCAGTCAATCATCAGTTGTCCACTCGCTGTCAAAAATGTCACCCGTTGTTCATCATCGACAAGAACAACTGTTCCCCGTGTGTACTTGTCAGCTGATGCTATTCATAAGATAAGGACCAGTATTCTCGAAGGCATTCGTTTCGACTCATTATTGGATTTCTTTTTAGGGAATTCTGATATAGAAGGTTTACTTCCCCCTAATATTTTTTTTATTTATTTATCCATCATTGCCGACAGGGGCGAAATCTTTGGCACAGTATTACCAAAAGTACCCAGAGAAAGGAGAATAATGAAAAAAAGCCACATATGGTGTAAATATTACAATTATGTACAATGTTAGGAAGTATATTTTTAACATTGATTTTTAATTTGATGGCAATATTACTTCAGGCAATAGCTCTCATGATACAGATTATGTTGTCATATATATTTATTTTTAAATCTTCCAATTCCACTTCTTTCATTAACAGTATATTATAAATATTGTTAAACAATAATTCACATTTATTCAACAAAGAAATTTTTAAAATGATAGAAATCATTTTTGTGATATACATTATCAGAAAATATATTCAGTAAATAAAAAATATATCATGAGAAAATATATAAGGTGCCATTTTGGTGCTTTTTAAATTTTGCATCCATGGTTCATGCACACTACAAGTATATATTTAAATTTATTCAGAAGTTAGATTATAGCACTATAATTTTTTTTCTCTTGTTGAAGAAATGTTTAACAAGCCAAAAGGCATGTATCAATTTCACAAATGTCAAAAAAATAAATAAATATTTCACACCAACAGCCAAAAAACTCATAAAAAAAGATGTAGTGCAGCCTGTGTTTGTCTATGTTTGTTTATAAAATCCAAATTACTAATTACTATACTTAATGATATTTTAAAATTTTAAGCAACATACTTATTAATGTAATTCATGTTATTTGTAAAACAAAATTTAATAGTTTTCTATTAAACTACTAATGTTTATAATAGAATGGATTGGTTTTTAATTAATAATTCTTTGTTTTTTATATAATTCGATTAAAGGATATTGTATGAGAAAATGCTATAATATTTTACTTTTTATATAATTGAAATGTTCATAATTTTAATTAACTGTCTAAATGCAGTTCTTTATTTATTAACATAAAAATATTTAATTTGAAATGTTATTTTAAAAAAAAATTAATAACATAGATAGGAGGTTTTATTTATGGCATTTATAATTATTTGTATAGCTTTTATTAAAAATATTGAATTCGGATAGAGCTTCCATGTATTTATTGAGAGTTTATTGTCTAAATATGTTGTGATATTAATGAAATTAGATGTTAGATTTTTTTTTCTTTTACATTGTAAAGAATATAAATAGAAATTAATTAGTGTTTTTACAGTGATCAAAGTAGTTAGAATAATTATATAAGTTTATATTTTATTTTATATGTTTTTTTTAAATTATTATCAAAACTATTTTATTTTGTTTAAAATATAATTAGAAAATAAAATTGTGTTGATTATTTTAAAATTTATATTTGCTATAAATATTTTTTATTACATAATTTTGAAATAAATTATAATTTTTTAATGTATTTTTTTCCAAATATTTTATTGAATGCGATGAGTCGTATTGATACACACCTATTTTTACGTATTTTTTATTTTTCAAACACATCAATCACATTATAAATCTTCATTAGAAAAATAAAGAAACTAAGAATAAAAGTTTAAATAATGCTTAAGCAACAAAAACTCAACACGTGTATTTTTTAGCAACACGTGTTATTTTTAATAAATAATATTTTTGTCAGTCATCACGGAATATTTACTTCTTTTCTTACTTATTTTTTCATTTTTCTGTATTGGAGACTTATAGTGTGGATTGAGTTACTGGAAGATTATAAAAATATACATAATAATGCCCTGTCACCTTAACTTTCTCCTTAATTAAATACTATAATCTTTAATATGGATAGTAAAATGTATTCCCCAAATGTTGAGGTTAAGATGGTAAGATAAACCAGAATGCCTCAAACATGTTAAGATTTATAATAGCTGTATGGACATAGGAAAGGTTCAGAAAGATTGATCCAAGAGTAACCAATTTTTATACATAGTAAGCAATTCATGCTTACATAGATAATCATTCTACCGAACAACTTATCATTTGTGTAATAATTTTTAAAAAACATCAAAATCAAATGAAATATTTAGAAGTATTTTTCAAATTTTATTTGATTATACATTTTCTTTAATATCCAACAACATTCATGATTATGCAGAACTTTCAATTATGACTTTCTAATGACTTGTGGTTCATAGTCACTTTGGGTAGCGTTGTTAAAAGCTTCAGCATACATAGGTAACCGCTGCGTCATCTACAAATAAAAATTAATATAAAATATTATGCTTTATGAATAAGCATAAAATTTGAAAATTACATTCTTATTCAAATGAATCAAATATAATTAAACAAAGATCAAATGTTAAAAAGGATTAAAAACTCATCAAACTATAAATATATTATTCTATTAAACTTAATGCATTTTTTAATTTTAATTTAGACTATCTATCTATTTAATTATTATTATAAATAGTAGGGTACCTCCTGCCCGCCTAACGGTGGACCGACCACCATTTTGCAAGTTATACAACTATTCATTTAATAGATAATAACAGTAGATACTTAACATTTCAGTAGAAATACCAAGATATTATTTTAGGAATTGAAATTTAGTATTTATTTTGTATGCCCCTAGTGAGCCGATCAATATGAATACCCATTTAGTATTGTTTGTAAATATCGAGTATTTTCAATTAAATAAAATATTTAAATGTTTTTGTTATTTTATTTATATTTGTTTGATCTATATTGAATTAATAGTCCTAAGATCGAAATATTGGAATAAGATGTAGCTTTTTTTATTTTTTAGGTTGATGCATTCCCTTGTTCCCATTTAAATTTAAAAGCAGTGCTTTATTTTTGTATGGCTTACAGAAGTCTGGAAAAAGTAATTTTGTGATCTGCCAATTTTTAAAAATATTTATAAATTAACTGATAAGCACAACAAAGGACTGAACAAAAATAGTTCCTTGATCCGTTGTGTGGCAACCTTTATAAAATATTACATCACTAGAAACTTTTTAATACAATTAATAGATTTATTTCTATTCATTTCTTTAGTTTTATATGTTATAACCATGTTAGAGTGGGAATATATTAGTGGAATTAAAGTGTGGAGCAGAAAAAACTCTCAAGTTCATCAGTGAGTAAAAAACAAGATATGAATAATAAAAATAAAATAGTTATTAAAACATACCTTAAATCCCCAAATGTCAGAAACTTGTCGGTTTAAATTGAGATCCAATTCTGCGATCAGCAATCCATCATTTACTCGGGATAGCCCCTATTATAAAGACAAGATAATTAAAATTAATTAACGATCAGGCGCCAAAATAAAAAATTTTTTTATTTAATTTATGAGGTAAACCGTTAAATGTTAAATTACAGACCTATTAGTATGAAAATTCCAGGAATGACTTGTGAAATTGAAAATTACTATATAGTCGAAACGTCTTTGTAAAAAAAGAAAAAAGAAAAATTATGACTGGAAAATGGTTTACCTCATAAATTAAATATTATATAAAATAGTCCAGTTGAATCCATATTATAAAGCATACTTTAATATTATAAATGTGGTTAATACAGGAACAACCAATGTAAAAAATGTTCGCTATATAATGGTTAAGTATAGAAATCAATAAGAAAATTTGGATTTATATGTATACATAAATGATATTATTTTCATGATAATAATAATAAATGATGTGTGAATAAAATCTTAGATAAAATATATATTTTTTAACTAATCCCAACTAGTTCAAAAATCGATATTGCTTGTTCTTGCAGAATGTCACCAATATAATATCAATGGATCACTATTTAAAATAAGAAAGAATAAATATTTAAGAAATATTACAGGATTGTAAATAAATTTTGAGTGTTTTTATTTTTTAAGTCCAAAGTACACAAGTTTATACAATCTCTTTCTTACACAACTAATTGATTAGATATATTTAAATTATTTTTTAAATATTCAGTGAAACTTCTCATTGATTAGCAATTACAGGGATATACATATATTCATTAAAAAATTAATATGTATGTGCATACATCAAAATTAATTTCTTTATGTAATTAATTAAATTTTACTTAGGCAATTCTATTTTTTATTATATGAATACAATCAATATTTTTATAACTTAATATTTTTAAACATATTTTAAAAAACAAACATGAACTTAATAAAGAAAATGTAACATGAGTTTTAAAACTATCTTATTTGAACTTACAATTCTACCGACTCAGATATTCTTGAAATAATTTTAACAAAATAATAAATAGATGAAAACTCATTTAACAAACAGTATTCAGTTAAATTGATCAATCTTACCGGAGTCCTTGATCCGTCAGGAGCAGCAATATAACTGGATCCATAAAAGTGCCCGAAATCTTTATGAGCCGGAAGACCATTGCCAGAAGTAAATTCGTTGGGGAACATTTCAGTCCCGACTCTGTTGATAGCACACGAGAAGTAATGGTTGGCTATGGCTGCGCAACGAGCTTCGATACCCCAAATAGGTTCACTAAAAATTTAATGCATAATAGAATATTAAGCATGTTTTTCAATTTTTATGATTTCCATTTCATATTAGATTCCTCACTAATGTATGAGTTGGTATTTTGAAAAGGCTCATCTCTGAAAACTAAAATTTTTTCATGATCAAAAAAACCTTTCATCATTTTAGCAATATCTCAAAACAATACTATGTGGGTACTCATATTTTAATTGGCTGTCTAGGAGGGTAGGAAATAATTACTAAAATGGACCTCAACCTCTATATTGATAACAAAGTAGCTCTACTAAAGTGCTAAGTAGCTACTGTAATCCAATTAAATTAACAGTTGTATAATTTGTATAATAGGAATCGGTCCACTAATAGGGATCGGTCCACTAATAGGGAATGGTCCATTAATAGGGATCGGTCCACTAATAGGAAGAGGCCCACTGATACGGAGAGGTATGGTATACGCATTAGGTATTGCAAAAACAATTCTGATAAAAAATATGAAAAATTAATTCAAGGAAATTAATGATGTGTTCTGCTTCATAATGAAACAAAAGTCACACTTTAGTTGTTGTACAAAAGACAAATACTATTAGATGTACTCTACACGTATAAAATATTAGGTATATTTTATTTATTTAAAAACTCAGCATATGATTTGTTTACATTACTAGAAGCTGCTTTTAAATTAACTATTTTGTTTATGTTTTCTGAGATATTCATGGATCCTAATACATAATACATCAAGTAAATAGAATGAACGATATATAATGATATTCGATAATGGAAAGTAGAGAAATCATCCACTTGTAGAACTCGAATAACAAATTCAACTTAGGAGGTCACAAGGCCATCTTCTTTTCAGATGCCTCGGATGATTATCAAAAATTTAAGAGGTTGCTTGGTTTGGAATTAGGGGATTTGAGGGAGAATAAAGATTGTCATGAAAGGATTGATATCGAGGTCGGGCCAAATCAGTTACAAATGGGACATTAAGGTCGTTATGGATGACTTTGTTCGTAACAAAGTAAGGACCATTGTGGATTTTACGAAAGTTGTAAGGATTGGATACGAGGAGTTTGATAGCTTAGTGGAACCCCAAAGCTCTACTCCGTAAGTCCAAATGAGTCTTTTGTAATTAATTGGGAGCTTAGGGCATTTGTCTAGTAAATGTTGAAGTAGCCTGAAATGGTGGGGGTAAAATTTAAACTCTAGGAATCAAATTTGATTCTATTTTTATCCATACTTTATTCTATTAATTATTAAATTTTATGATAGAAAGCTTTGATAAGTAAATTAATATACCTTAGATTTCCAACAGTTGCAGAAGGATTGAATACGATTTCGGCTCCATTGATTCCAAACATGATCCAGTTCAAAGGGTGATGTCGCCCATAGCAGATATTGACGGCTATTCTTCCAAAATCAGTCTGCAATCAATTACAATAACTATTTACTCTTATTATGAAATTAAAAATGAACTTTAAACAAAATTGAGGAATATTATACTTCAAAAACTGGATGTCCTGTATTCCCTTCCATGTAATATGTCGATTCATTAAAATCTCCAACGCGAGGAATGTGATTTTTTCTATGTTTTCCCAAAACATTACCTCGATTGTCAATGATGACAGCTGTGTTCCAAATCACATCGCTTTCATCCCTTTCAAGAATGGATGACACAATGACCATGTTATGACGTCTACATAGCTAAATATAAATTAATACATAATTGTTATATAATGTAATGATAAAATGATAACTTCAATGCAGCATATATCTTTGAAAAGTGTAAACATAATATTACTGTTTTCAGAAAATTTGTAGTTGGCCCATTTTCAGCAGATTCAGCAAATTCACACCAAGGAACTTTTTCTCTCGTACAAAATGCAAAAGGCATAGCTATGATTATAGGACCAATAATTAATAACTATTAAAGCTTGTACATTAAAAATATTATAATTATAATTATATCATTAAAAATGTTTTATAAACTTACGCCAAGCTTCCTGTAAACATACTATATTAACTCCACACAAGCCAGCGGCATCAACTATAGATTCAATTTTGTTATATATAGCATCTCTTTGGTTGGCTATAGTTTCAGTTGTTGGCAACACAATCTTATTTTGGATCAACCCTACACGAACGATCCTAAAATATTATATTTTTTTGTTTTAATTGAAAATATAAATGAAAACAATAAAAAAATAATACTATAAACCAAAAATATTTTGATTTTGAAGAGAAAAGATATGTCCAGGGCCGGGATTCGAACCCGGATCACCCATATTTCCGTCAGGGTGCTCTACCACTTGAGCTATCCTGGTTCGTACCTCAGTCAGACAAATCCATTCTCTTCACTGATCCCATATCCGTGTGTTCTCGCAATTTGCGATGTATACAAGGGGAAGAATGTTCATTGAACATTACTTTAATTGAGATCATATTGGCTTACGTTATTATATATTATTATAATTTATTTGATTTTTTTTTTTATTAATTGTTATAATTTTTAATATTTTTATTTTGAAGAGAAAAGATATGTCCAGGACCGGGATACATATGTCCAGAGAAAAGATATGTCCAGGGCCGGGATACCAAAATACTTTTGGAAAACCAAGTCTCGGCTCACTGCAGCTCATGGGAGCTGTTCTCGAGAATTGAGTCTGATCGCATTTTGGCTATGAGATCGGATTCGAAGATAAGGGACTTTATGTCACCCAAATATAGGGTCAAAATTGGCACACTTAATCGTCACAAGTCTTGCAACGGCATCAACTGTTATACAGATGGCTCTCTTAAAGCCACTGGTGCTGGGGCAGATTTCTGGAGGAAGGAAAACCCTGGGGTAGGCACTTGGACCTCCATAGGTAGGTATACCTCTGTTTTTCAATCAGAGGTACTTGCTATAAACTACGGTGTACGGTCACTATTGGAGGAGGGGATGTCTTTAGAAGGATAACCTTCTTTACAGACAGCCAAGCTACCACTGGTTAATACATTCTAAATTATTCCGTGATAACCCCGATGAGAAGACATGTAATGCTCTTCGGGATCTGGAAGCATTAAAAACAATCATAGCGGCATATACGGGTCATTACAGACTCAATGCCCATATGTCCAGGCTAGGACTGGAGGGGCTTCCCACTTGCCGCTATTGCCGTTCAGAGGACGAAACACCCTATCACATTATCTGCCTATGCGATAGGTTTGCTGACCTACGATTTGCAATCTTTGGTCAGGACAGAGTCACTAACCCCAGGCAGGTCGAACTAATCAACCCTGCAAATATTCAAAAATTTGTGGGTTCAGCCAAGTTAAGATTGTAATAATCGCATACGTAGGGGCGCACAATAGACCAAGTATGGTCGCAGTGCAATTATGCCCACCCTTAAAAAAAAAAAAAAAGGTAAAATGAAAATGCATCATTAAAAATTTATAAACATTTATTTAAAAAGAATTAGATAATATAAAATCATTATTTTGCTTTCAATAATAAAGAACAGAATATAAAGCAAAGAAAATTTTTAAAAAATAGTAAAAAGTTAAAAAAAAAATAAGTTGTATACCACAGTACAAATTTATTTTCCTGTACTTTACAGATTTCATTAGTTAAAGAAAAATCTTATTTCGAAAACTAGTTTACTCAGAATAACTGATTATTGCGCACACGGTGTGCAGGCCATTTTATAGCCTCGGAAATCAATTGCACACATGGTCTCGAATGGGTAAATGTATTAATGATATCAACATAAATATATATTTTATATCCAATAGACAATCCTAAAATATTAATATTGTAATATATTTATAAAACATATTTAAGGATATAAATATATCCTTAATATGTTAATGATCTTGATATTAACTTAATATATCCTTAATATCAAAACAGCCAATCCTAAAATATTAATACTATCTTGCATTACATTTATAATATTGATCATATCATATAATATTAATAAAACATATTAAAAGTACAAAGATATCCTTAGTATCGAATAAACAAATCCAAACTATTAAATTCTTTTGTTTCAATTAAATAAATTAATAATATAAACCAAAAATATTTCGATTTATTTGAGCCTTTCTTTAAAAAATTAAGATATCTTTTATGGTTAATGATGGAGTATCAAATTTATAGGAGGCAAAAAAATGATTGATCGGCTTTTTTATTATTATATTTTTTTAGGAACATTTTAACACAGCCAAATAAAAGAATTCAGCAAAAAAAAAAAATTATAAAACTAAGATATCCTTATCAGTTAATAATGAAGAATATAACATTTATTAGTGGCAAATGAAAATTGATGTTGATGTTGAAGAGTGATTGAAGTTTTTTATTATATTTATTTTTTGTTTTTTAGAAAAAAATTTACACAGCCAAACAAATTAATTCAGCCAACAAAAAAAAATTATAATTGAACGTAGCATGTTTACAGTAAATTTGGCCAAAATAAGTAATAGTGCCTAATTTTATAACAATAATTATCAGCTTTGTAAAAATTATTTCAAGAAAAATATAAAAATAAATATTTTAATCACATTACAATTTTTGTATGTAACAGTACTAACATAATATACTTTCTGATTGAGACTGAAAAATTTTTTAGTTAATTTTATAACTTTTAAATAATGTTTAGTTAAATAACAAAAATATGTAAATAATTATTATAAAATATCTGTTAATTTTTTTAAGCTCTACTGAGTAATTTGTCAAGTCTGATTATTTTAAGAAAAAATATCAGATGTATATACATAAATAAACATTAATTGTTATCTATGAGAGAATAAGTGATGAATTCTAGTCGTTACATAATTGAATAAAGAAGAGTATAACAGCTCTGATTTATTGATTTAATATTTTTCAAATAATCTGGCTAAAGCACATAGTTTAAAGAAGATTTTAGAGGATCGTTTACAAGAAAATGATCTAGAAGAATTTTTATTACACCACTATTTTATCGAAAACTGCAAAATTAAATAAATTTAGGAATAATTTATAAAAGTATCGAACACCAATCAAGATTTTTGATAATTAATGGTCAACTGTTTTGCTTTTTAAATATTTTTATTTTTAAAGAGAAAAGATAGGCTTCCGGCCGAGGACCTATCTTTTCTCTTTAAAATAAAAATATTTAACAATCGAGATTTTATTTCTCTAGTTAAACTCTGGTTCACCAAATCTATGAGTTGTCATTTGCTAGTTGAAAAATTTTCTTATATAGTCATCTTGGTCGAAGTTTAAATAATTTAAAAAAATAAACAACTAACCTTTTTGGTCTTAACTGTTCTTCTTTTGCCTCAAAAACATAACCTTGAATATCAAAACCTTTTTGTTCTTTTAAGGCTAAAGCTTTCGGACTTATTTCTAATTCTCTGTAAAAATATTTACAATATTAATACAATACAATATTTAACAATACAATATTTAACAGCACAATAATTAACTTTAAACATAACAAAACTAATATATTTTTGAAAATTGACAACCAAATATTGTACTTACTTTAATTTTTTACCATACAAAATTCTTCTAGCTTCTTCAAGATCTTTTTCTTGTAAATTATCTTCTAAAATTTTCTCTAAACTTTGCGTTTCACCAGCCATATTATTCAAAAATGTTAAATTGAAAGGAGAGAGCTGTAATACTAAATACTAGTCTTTGTTCAGTTATGTAATGACTGGCATTCAACACTCATTCTCTATGAGATAACAATTAATGTAAATTTGTTTTATTGATACATCAGATTTTTTTTCTTTAAATATTGAATACTTATCAAAGAACTCAATGAGGCACAAAACAATCAACTGATATAAAATAATTATTAAATATTTGAATAAATATAATTTCAAAGTTGTCAAATTAACAATAAAAATTGTGATATCTAAATCAGAAAGAAGTCTTATTTATTATTACATAAAAAAACTTCTTATTTGACTGCAGATTAACAATATATTTTTTTTAATTGCTATGATGTGTAACATGAAAGAATTTTCTACTATTAACAATTATTTAAAAAATTTTGAAAAACAAAAAATTCTTGAGGTTTAACAACAGATTAATATTAAAATAATAGATATGATTAACTTATTTTAGTATTATTATTGCAATATTATTCAGCTGTGTTAATTGGTCTTGTGAACTGTTAACAAAATCATTTATAGGTCAATAAAATATTATCTCATCAAGCAATGCAAGTCTTATAAGAGGTGTCTTCCTCCTGTCTTCCTCCTGCGAGAATTTGACACCATAATGAAGTTTTAAAGAGAAGGCTCCACAGGACTTCAGAAATCTTCAAATCCAATTGTATCTACAAATAAAAGCATTAGGGCAGGACATTGTTGAGAAATGGCAACAATAATGGTTGGGTATTACTGATAGTCAAATAACCTCCACAAATTTTATTTATATATTTCATCCACAGGTGAAAACCGTGGGTGAGCTCAAGATATCTTTATGTAGGGCACCTATTGTACTACTGAGAATTCACAATTTTAAAGCTAAGAATGATAAACACAAATAAATAGTAATTGTGTTGATTTGTAATAATTAATATTCACTATTTGGTAACACATCTTTGGACTATACATTACAATCCATTATTAGATACCATTAGTTGTAACTCTCCAGCAAACAAAATATATTTTAACATAGATTTAGAATGATCCATATTTTTATAATCTCTTTATTTGCTAATAAAGTAAAAAATTCATTGGCTTGACTCAATCATTACTCAATTTTTGTGTTGTTCATGTAATTTTAATGTTCCCTTTCTTTTTTATTCAAAACATTGAAAAGGGAAGAAATGGTCCGGGTGGAGGTAAAAAAAATTCTCTTAAGCAGAACTGTTAATTGTTCAACAGTTCTCACTGTTTAAGACATTTTTTTTTACCTCCATCCTCATCGTTTTCTTCCTCATACATATTTGGTCAAAAAATATTATTTAAAAAAAACTAGTATTTTCCATTTACAGGAAATATGCAAGGGAAATGTGAGCATAATTTATATATTTCTTAGAAACTATGAACAATAAACATAAAGATCTAGAGATTTTGCTAACATTATGCACTAAATGGATTCACCAAATGGTAAACACATAGAACTACAAGTGCAAGATGAATAGTTGCATAAGGGCTAAGTCTATCCATAAATTTTTGGATAGACTATCCCGGTTTATAACATAAAAATTAAACTTCATATGTACAATAGCTAATGCTTTACAACTAAGAAGCTAAGTTTGTTATGTTAAAGTTAATATGCTTTTGTCATATTTCTTTATATGCAATTTGTAAGTTGCAATTACTTTAAACAAAACTGAGGAAGCCTTAAAAAGGAGCTGAAGTTTTGGATATGATTTGACTTTGAAAAAACAAGAACAATCTACTGGGGATAAATGAACCATTGGCCAAATTACTTTTTTTTTAAAACCACATTCAAAAATTTTGTTTAATGATATAGTTAATATAAAAATAATATCAACTAAAACTATTTCAATCTTCATCAATCATTGTATATCATCATGATATATTATATACAATATTATATATAATCATTGTATGTATATGTATATGATATATTTTAAAGAGAAATGATATCTAACTAAAATATTATGTTTTTTTGTTAATTGTTTTAATTTTTATCTATTTTTCTTTTAATTAATGCCCGGGCAAATCTTTTCTCTTTAAAAGAAAAATAGATAAAAATTAAAACAATTAACAAAAAAATATAATATTTTAGTTAGATATTCTTCTTTTTAATGAACATTGCTTCTAGTAAGTGTTTAATTTTTTCTAGTTTTATTTTGTCTTCACATGTTTCTCATTTATTTAATTTCCTAAAAATCAGTTCTATGACAATGAAAGGCAATACTATTTGAAAGAAATTGTAGGCAGCATAGCCTGACACTGTCCAAATAGTTGAGGTAAGTGACACCTGAGCGCGCTGATTTCAACAGGCCCTAAAACATACTAGTACCTTTTTTTCTAGTACTTAGGTTGTGTTTTTGGGTTTTCTTAATTGCAACATATTCAACTAACATATGTTTAAAACCTGATCTTTTATACGATGATAATATTTGTTAATCTTATTTTTTGTTATTTTATATATTTCTATATTCTATATCCCATAACCAATTAAGTGATTCTAATAATCGGAACTCATTTGTGCGTTTAGTTACAGATGGGAAGGCGCAAAAGTAATCGGAAACCTCCTCCAAAAAGAAAAGCAATTGTACCATTAGATACACAATTTGATTGTCCTTTCTGTAATCATGAAAAATCTTGTGAAGTTATGATGTAAGTTAATATTTTCTATTTATAAATACATATTATTTCATTTTGACATACTCTATATTAGGTATCATGTATTATACCACAATTTGTCATTCAAAGAATATTGTCTAGAATTTTTTTGTGCAATTTATAATGGAGAAGATGGTTCGAGTAGTGGTAAAAAAATATTAAAAGTGTTTTCCCACAAATTCTCCATTTTCACCCTCGGAACTATCATGCCCTGAAAAGATCTGCAAGGTGGATTGAAAAAAATGCTTTTCATTATTTATTTTTTTAATTACTTAAGAATTTCCTTTGATTGCCACTCAGATCATTTTCTCCTTCATACATCTTATATAATCTACAAATAATTATTTAAGAATTAAAACTCTATAGATATTTGTTATGATAGATAATTGTTACAGTTGATTGTAAATCATTATTGTTAATAATAGATGACTGCAATTAATTATCAAGCCTTTTCTTCCTTTGATGCAATGACAATACAAATGAAAGTAAACATAGTAAAGAGTTCGGTGCTGTTATTGGAGACAAAACCCTTCTCTAGAGTAAGTTTGACTTTTATTGCTGGATTGAATAAACATCATTACAACACCTTCAAAAGTGCATTCAAACATCAAAAAATCTTCATACCAGAAAGGCAAGGATGCCAAAAAAAAACACATCTTGATTTACACTTTTCAGTAACAAAAAGTGATAATAGTCTCTCAAAATGTCTTTAAGCTGTGAAAAACTTTTAGAAATAGTAAAATATTAGGATTTTATCATGCTTAACCCTTTTAAGACCAAACTCGTTTCCAATTGAATTTTTTTTCTTAGTATTCCCTTTCTTATTTTTATATTTAAACATTTTATTGATCATTACAAAAACAAAATTGTTTTTGTACATTTTTTTTTTAATGTTCCCAATTGGGAACAATGGCTTGTTGAGGAGTCTAATCAATATTTAAGTCAATTTACGAAATCAACTTATTGTGATAAATTTAGTTTTAAATTGTTTGTGATACATTCCTAATAATATATAAAAATTAATGGATTCATAATCGTAGTTTTAAAAACTTAGCGGAAAAATGAGTAAAATTGACCGATTGCTACAAAAAACTACGATTCCAAAAATTTGTGGAGTCGATTTCGGTCACTCTTTTTAAAAAGAAAAAATATTTTCATACAATTTAATGTTTTATTTAATTGTAGTTAAATTGATAATGCATTTGGTAAAGCAGAAATATTGTTAAAAAATTCTGAAATCTATGTTCCCAAATGGGAACAATGGTCAGTAAACGGTTAAAAGGGAACCTATGTAAAGAAATATTAGACAATAAAAGGGCGAATAAATAAGTTAAATTATTTACCAAATGTTATTTCAGCAATAATTAGACAATTGTAGTTGACACTTCAGATATACAACACAAAGAACAGTAGTATTGATGGTGAAAATGTTATGGTTAAGGGAATATAGGAAAGGTATTAGGCCGTTTGTTAGTAAAGTATACTAGAATGCTAATGAGTGGAGTTGCTCAGTTTTAAAGCGCTGAATTGCGATGCTGAAGATTCTGGGTTCAAATTCAGCTCACTGGAAGAATTTTATTTTATCTGTTAGCGGCCGGAGAAGGATCCTACGGAATCTATGGCCCTCCTGGGGTTCCTGAGGCTCATCTATAAAGTGGGTACCAAAAATAAAGGGGGAAAATCTGGTAGTTGAGGGTGATCTAGGATAAGTCACCTCCTTGCAACAGTCTCTACCATGTACTGAGCCCCAGACCCTTTATGGGTTATAGTGGTACAGGAAATATTAGAATGCTAAGGAAAGAAAGGACTAGAAGATTCATTGAAAATACTGAAAAACTTGGAACTTGGTAAACAAAAAATGATAAAGTCTTAGCTTATTAAGGGAAAGTTATAGGGTACTAGCTTATGCCCACGGCTTCGCTCGCGTGGAATTTGGTGTACCACATAAAGTTTCGTGAAAGGTCATTTTAAATAAATAATTTAATTATTTTTTTAAAATATAAGTTACTCATACATCCAAAATTTCAGATGTCCAACTTCAAAACTGACGGATTCTATACAACCTTTGAACCCCTATTACATTAAAGGAGAACCCTTGGGTAGAATTATCCAAATTTCTTCCTTAAACTATACAAAGAACCTATCTACAAATTTCAAGATGCTAAGTTCCTGATTTGCCTTTAATTATGTACTATAACGGGGGGGGAGAGGGGACATGCCTTCGTGCCCTCACATAAATCTGCCCTTGCTGTAGCCTATGATGTATAACCTATTTTACTCAATAAGTTTCATCGATATCCGTTCAGTAGTTTTTGCGTGAAAGAGTAACAAACATAAAAACAAACACTCGCATTTATATTCTTAGTAGGATATCACAACAATAGTTTCACTCATGTTCTTTCTGTTATTTTAACAACTATTATCATGTGATTTGCCTTTATTTATGTACTATAATGGATTCTCCACACTGACTGTCGGGAGGGGGGGGGTTCACGTGCCCCCGTGTGCCCCCCCCCTAAATCCTCGCTGACTATAGCCTATGTGTTATTCTGATGTATAACCTATATTACTGTCAAGTTTCATCCAAATCCGTCCAGTAGGTTTTGCGTGAAAGAGAGACAAACATACAAACATTCACATTTATAATATTAGTAAGATTTTAATAAGGTTGGGAAATAAATAAGTATTGGTAGAATCTCGAAAATATTGACATCACATATCAACCATAGCAACCCTTAATAGGATATTAACTTTTGAAGCAATTCTAAATAGATGTGAGAGATTAATAATATCAATTTCTAAATTAAAAGATTGATTAATATTTATAATTAAATTAGCTAGGACAAATCAACAGGTTAAAAATTATATATTTATATAATTATAAGAAATATACATGTTAAGATAAATATAAACGTGTAAGAAAATTATTTTGGTTAGTAATTTTCTTTATATGTATTATTTTGATTTCAGGGATAGAGTAAGGAGTAGCGCTCGGATTGTCTGTAGAATATGCTTAGAAGATTTTCAAACCATTACCAACTTTTTATTTGAGCCCATTGACATATATAATGATTGGATTGATGCTTGTGAGAAAGCCAACTGAATATTTAATGTTTGCCTTTCTCTCATTTTTTTTATAGTTATTTTCTATTCATCTGAGAAATGTACATAATTGTTAAGATTTTTTAATAATTTATTTGTAAATATGTATCAAAATATAATATTTTTATAGTAATTAAACTTAACATTGTCATAGCATTTTTTAAATAAATTTTATTGTATAATATCTATTTTACTATCTTTTTTATAATATCTTAACCTATTTTATCTACTTTCTTTGTTTTTTAAATGTACTGTATTTATTGAAATGTACAACTGTATATTGAATAAATCAAGTAAATATAATGAAAGATAAATCATGTCCCGAGATAAGGTAAGGAGAGATACTACCCAGTAATAGTACTCAAATAACTACTCTCATGTTCACAACAGCATCTTATCATTTGTAGATGAAAGGATGAGAGAACTCTGTTTCTTTCAGGTAACATTTATGTAGATGTTTAATTACCAACTGATTCTTAACATAATCATTACAGGAATCAGTATCATTGCTTCCATAGAAAAGAAAGGATCATAGTGTCCTAATACTTATTACCAAGTATCGTCCCGACCATGTTTGGTTTTGGAAGGAATATGTAGAAAATAAGAATAGTCAAAAATGATGATTATAAAAACTAGGGAGGTAGAAAATAAACCTATGGGAGTAGTAAGACCTAAAGGGTCCAAAGCAATGGAGGACAAAAAAAAGGTAGTCTACGAGAGTTCCTTGAAGAGACATAGAAGAGGAAAGTCGACGAATATGAGTTGAATACTAGAAGATATGAATGGACTTACCCCTTTTACCTAAAGAATTCAATTCAATTCAAAATTAAAACGGTTGCTTAATTGCTTCGTTCGATTCATCTTTGGGATCCCTAGAGATGCCTCGGTGACCCGATATTACGAAGAATTGAAATGGCTCTACCCTTCCTACCGCCGTAAGTACATCCTAGCATCTTTCCTTTACCAAGTTATCCAATCCCGTCGACCATCTTACATTTTCGATCTCCTTCAATTCAAAACCACAGTCCTCTCCCGCAACACCCGTTCTCGGCTCTCTGATCTATATACAGCATCCCACCGAACTGCAGCTTTTGACAGAGCTTTCCTGATCCGATCCTCCTCCCTTTGGAACTCTATACCTTCTTCCATTCGTCGTTCCAATAATCTTCCAACCTTCAAATCCCGTATATTCCAGCACCTATTATCCCTACAATTCCCAAAAAATCGAAAACAGTAGGGGATCAGTATTGACTTAATGCTCTCTTTATTCGATGAATGAATGATGTTTTTAGATGTACATTTGTGTGTGTTATTTTGTATTCATATATTTGAGTGTGTGGAATTTAAACCACGTACATATGTATTATTAATGTCATATAGATAGATATTAAAAAGGACAAAAAGGGATGAAAGGTAAATCTCGGATAATCTTGTTTAATCTCTCTTTTTTGTTTTTTTTCTTGGCATAAATTTGATATATGTGACCATAAATTTGTTTCTCTAATATAATTATTGTAAACTTATTTTAATTTTTTGTCTTTCTTTTCTTCTAATATGTTTTTGAAATACTGTTATTGTAGGTAATTCACATTTTTTATTTGTTCATTTTTTTTTATTCGTTCTCACTAATTAAATTAATTGTAATAATTAATTAAAAGTAATTATTTAACACTCTAAGATTTAATAGCTTACAATGCCTGTATTGTTATTCTATAGGGACTCGTCCCAGAATAAATAAAGACATTATTATTATTATTATTAAAGATAAGTTGAATTTACTTTATGGCAATTATTTATTTATCTGAATCATTATTGTTCACGTCTTCATATATATATATATATTAAGACGTTATATAACTATTGGAGGTCCAGGGATGTATGTAGAAATTGACGAAAGTCTACATAGTAGAAGAAAAAACAGCACAGGACGATTTTGCCTCAGCAGTGGATATTTGGAGGAATATGTAGAGAAACAAAAGATTGTTTCATAGTTAAAGGTTCTGAAGATATTGTTGTTTTTAATGAACATTGTAATAAATGTTTCATTGTTTCTTGACATATTTCTCATATTATCATATTTTAAAGAGAAATGATGATATCTAACTAAAATATAATATAATAATTTGCCCGGGCAAATCTTTTCTCTTTAAAGAAAAATAGTTAAAAATTAAAACAATTAACAAAAAAATATAATATTTTAGTTAGATATTCTTCTTTTTGATGCACATTGCTTCTAATAAATGTTTCATTTTTTCAAGTTTTATTTTGTCTTCACATGCTTCTCATTTATTTCATTTCCTAAAAATCTGTTCTATGATAATGAAAGGCAATACTATTTTAAATAAATTGTAGGCACCATAACCTGACATGGTCCAAATAGTTAAGGTGACACCTGAGCGCGCTGATGTCAACAGGCCCTAAAACATACTAGTGCCGATTTTTTTAATTGAAATTGGAATATTAAATTCCTACCCCAACAAAACTGTATGGGAGGTGCAAATGTAATACTAAAAGATACCTGTAAGCAGTTTCCTGTGTTTTCTTCTTTTCAGTCATTACAAACATTATTTAATAAACAGCAGCCGATTGTCATTATTTCTTGAACATTAAGAGATATCGGTTAGGGGTGCAGTCAAAGATAACACAAAATAAGTGAAACTTATTTTAATTTTGCCAACGTTTAGGCCTACAATGTAGGCCATCTTCTAGCCATCTAAGAAAGAAACAGAAAAAGACTATATAAAATGTTGCAATACCAAGGAAGAATTACAGAAGCTATATTACTGAGAGTAAAATAAAATTATAATAGAATTATGAATGTATAACAGAAATGATAATAATGTAAAGAGATACAGAGAGCAAGATGAATTATGAAAAAACTAGTGCAAAAAAGTACAAACTAAGG
Organism: Arma custos; assembly: GCA_037127475.1. Lineage (NCBI taxonomy): Eukaryota > Metazoa > Arthropoda > Insecta > Hemiptera > Pentatomidae > Arma > Arma custos. The sequence goes on along the minus strand of CM073760.1, from coordinate 119,302,010 downwards.
TACATTGTGTAAACAGGTGAGACATAATAAGAATGGAAAAAATAGTCAAATTATATCTTTTATCATTACCTATAGTTTAACTATTCTTTCCATTCTAATCATGTCTCACCTGTTTTACCTTATGTCTTATAATGTCTCACCTGTTTTACCTTATGTCTTATAATGTCTCACCTATTTTACCTTATGTCTTATAATGTCTCACCTGTTTTACCTTACGTCTTATAATGTCTCACCTGTTTTACCTTATGTCTTATAATGTCTCACCTGTTTTACCTTATGTCTTATAATGTCTCACCTATTTTACCTTATGTCTTATAATATCTCACCTGTTTTACCTTATGTCTTGTAATGTCTCACCAGTTTTACGTTATGTCTTATTATGCCATTCCTGTTTACACAATGTACCTTACTATGTTCTCTTTTGCAATAGTTTTTTCATCATTTATCTCACTAAATGTATTTCTTCACATTAATATAACTTCTGTAAGTCTTCCTTGTTACTGCAACATTTTATATAGTATTCTTCTGTTTATTACTTAGCCCTGAAGATGGCCTACATTGTAGACCGAAACGATGGCACAATTAAAAAATAAGTTTCACTTATTTTGTGTTATCTTTGACTGCACTCCTGACCAATTCAATCCATCATAAGAATTGTCCATCCAACTATTGTCCACTCTAAGCAAGAAATATCATTTAAGTATGGTTGATAGTTCATTTAATGTCATTTTATGCTAATCGGAAAATGCTACAGTGGGAGCCTTAAACCTTTTAAATATTGAATGGCAAGATTTAAAAAAAAAACTCATAATTAGTTAATAAGGGTAGGAGTCTCAATAGATAAAGTATCACTTTAAGATGAAATGAATATACTACTTCAAAATGAATATATGATTGAGAATTTATCTACTCAACATTTACCTACATAGTTGTTTATAAGAAGCACCCAATTCCATATTTCTTGTCACAAGAAATGTCAATCTTATCCTTAAATACAACCATCATTTGCATAGCCGTAAATAATTTTCCAATATCTAGAAAATATCCTGAGAAAGGAACTTGAGTGGAATTCACTTAAAGATACTAAGTACAGCAATTAAAGTTACAGCTTCTTTTGAAATGCCTGTTGCTACTGAATTAGCTTGAACTGTATAGTCCGTTTTTAACCCTCACAGTAACATGATAGGTCCGAGAGGCCTGTTTCAAAAGTATATCCCCCTCCAGGCCACCCCTTTGAGTTCCGGAGCCGGGTTCCACTACCTATTCCTCGAGGAGATTTGCTAGTAGTGTTCTGGCCCTTCAACAACGCAAGACTCGTCATTGAAAGCTGAGTTCCCCTCTTTTTTTGTGAAGTACCAGGCTTCAGAGACCTATGATGTACCTGCTACGTAAATTTTGTATAGGCCTGGCAGGCTTATAATGTTACTTAAGAGTATGTTAGGCCTGAAAAGTCTACATTTTTTTTTTATTTTAACCAAATCATTCATAATATAATAATGTTTTTTCTCAAATTGGGGTCAAGTCCAACAAATTGTCATGCGGCTGCTTATTCCACCAAAAAAATAATAGAACCAGGTAAAGGGAGTCATCGAAACTTGACTGGAGACAACTGGTTCACAAGCATTCCTCTCGCCGAAGAACTTTTAGAAGAGAACAATCTCACGTACATTGGAACGATAAAAAACAAAAAAAAAAAAACAAGCCACAGCTACCAATTAGGTTTACTGATATGAAATACCAAAATCGTCAAGTTGGGTGCTGGTTGTTTATTTTTAGAAATAATCTAACTGCAGTTTCATATATGCCGAAGAAAAACAAACTTGTATCATTGGTATCAACCCTCTACTATGACAACGCTATCAACGAACACAATTTATAAAAATTAATTTCTCGACTAGACTTCATGATAAAACTCGCTGAAGATTATCAGAAGCGTGGACGCACAAACGGCTCTAAATGTCTCTGTCGAAAGTATTGAGGATCAATATATACAAATGTCTAAAAATACAGGAAGTGACAAAGTACAAGTAATCAGGTTAAAAAAAATGAGAGAAAAAGATCTTACTGCTCATTATGTAGTTATAAACTTTAAAAAAATCCAAAATGGTGTGTGACGGTTGCGGGGAACCTATTTGTGGAGAGTATCACAAAAAAATGTGTCCTAATTGTACATAAAATTAAAATAAATGTAAATAAATTTTATTTTTACGACCAATATTTAAGTATCAAAAGACTGAAATTTTTTATCAAATAAAAAGTTAATTTCTAAAATGATTTTTTTTATTTTCCTTACCTAGTAGTAATAATAATAGTAATAACAAAGTAATAATAAACTTGATCAATGTGAAAAGCTTGTCAAGTGTAGAAAGTAAATTATTTTTGGAATCTTAATCTCAATGGGCCTGAAAAGCCTAGCATGTCCCTTAGCGGTTAAAATTAAGGGTGTTACTGTCAGGGTTAAGCTTCTGATACAAAACAACCTGAAAACTCAATCTTCGATATTAATTGATATTGTTAATTTCGAGATCGGACAAAACAATCATATTAATTAATACTCTTTTAGTATCCCTTTAGTTATTTCACTAAACTGAACTAAATAATTTTTTTTAACAAACTAACAATAGTGTAACACCCCCCCCCCCCAACCGTTCAATCAGACTTAACGTTTCTTGTTATCGTCCATACAACTTACTTAAGTGATCGAAATTTATTAAAATTCATCTTACTTAATTTAGGACAAAATAAAATGACCGTCTTATGGTTTATTCTCATTCTCATTCCTTTGCTTATGCATATGAGCATTACTTATTTATTTATTTATAAGAACATAAATAAATTTTAAAAATAAGAGTTCTCTACTTCATCTTAATAGACGTTTTTCAGTTACAGAGGTCTAAATATGAGTTTTACGAAGTTTTAAGTCAAAATAGTAAAATTAATCAACCGATTATGGATAAACCGTATCACGAAATTTACTTGTTAAGAGAACACTCCGATGAAAAATGCCATGTTCTTTAATTTAGTAAAGAATGAACTTTCTATGCGATGCCATGTTTTAAATGTTACAAGACAAAAAAAAAAAAAAAGAACAGTCTCAGATTCATAATATTGTTATTTAATTTTAACCCCCCCCCCCCTCTATCCCTAGACTCAAACCTTTAGAAAAAAATAAATCTTTACATCCAACTTAATTTTTTTTAATCAGATATCATATTACTCAACAACTGCTTTGAAAAAAATATATTAGTTAACAAATAATAGGCCGTTGAAATTTTTTGAAATATATTTTAAAATATAGTAGGGACACAGTGACTTGCTCCCCTGCTAACGTGGATAGATTTTTACATTTCATCCACTTTTATTTTTACAAGGTTGGTATTAAGGGTCATTTCTGGCTCAAAATCGCGATTTTTTCTCTCTCTGAGGTTGATTAGCCATTTTAGAATCATCCTTGGTCTGGTAAGCATCTCAGAAATATTAATAAGTAATATTAAAATTCAAGTATCTCCCTTTATAAAGTATATATGTATCTTAAGATTTTAAATCGGAATGAAATATAGCGTTATAAAACACTGAATACTTAGAAAAGAAGTACTTAATAAAATTTATACTTAATGCATGATTTTTCGAAATCTTTGGATCATTCATTTTATCTGTATTTCACAAGTCTTTAGAATTGCAAAGTTAGTTAAAATTATAACTAATAACCATTCATTTAACAAATGATTATATGCATATTGCGTTCCTTTGCTGGTATTCATTCGTTAAAATAAAACAGGAATTTTTAAAACTAAAAACTGTCCCTTGATATAGTAAGTTAAGAGGTCTGCTAATGTTGAACTATGTAAAGTAATAATCTTTCTACATATACTATTTATCACAACTTGCAATGTTGATTTTATAAATTCAACTTCCCTATGAAATTAAGGTACCAGTTCCGCAAGTTGTTGCTTCAGGTTGAGTTACAACAGTTTTATCTTTTTATTCATTTCCTTTTTAATATTCAACAAAAATACAAGTCATCTTGAGCTTTAGTATGGAAAAATAATTAGTTATTGGAAATGTGTAGATTTCGGTAAACACTTCATCAAGAAATAAACGATTCAACTGACATTTTAAAGTATAGATGGTATATTTATATCGTAACATTCATTTCTTGATGAAATGGTTACAAATATAAAAAGATTTCCCATATTTATACTCTTTTTTCCATATTAAAGAGATCATGACAATTTTTATTTTTGGAAAAAATTAAAAAGGAAATGATTAAAGCATTAAAACTTGTCAAAACTCAACTTGAAATGACAACCTACGGAATAATTACCAAATAAATGAATATGGTTATGGACAATGATAATTTCTCCTGCAACTCAGAATAAATAAGGCGAATCGAGACTGGTATCACCATAATTAAATCTACATAAATCAAAGTTGGAAGCTTTATAAATTCGATATATAATAAAATTCCTTCCATCATTGGTACACATATTAACTGGTGAAATTTATAATGTTGTGTCAAGTTTAATAAGTCCAAATACAATATTATCAAGCAATCAAGATGCTCACTTAAGACAGAAATCACTTGATGTAATAATAAATTGGAATTTGTAATTATGATGTTTCACCATTTGACTTCAGTATTTTTTTTTCATATTCTTTGGTTTTCGTTCTGATGTAAATATAAGCTGTTAAATCAATATAACTAACTATTCCAGTTACAATAAAAAAAATCAGAGTACTGTTTTTCTAAATTGAAAATAAAAGTTACACAAAATCAATGATAAGTCAAAAACTTTGAATGGAAACAAATGGACTAAAGAAATTAACTGTTCAAAACTCATTAATATTTTTCACAGTAAGAAAATCTATGTACACATAATTTCAGTAGTCCAATATTGTTTTATAAGCCATATGTTTAATAGACAGACTATGGCGAAAGTTTATGTATGCCGCTAGCTAGCAATAAGTATTATATGTAATATGTTATAATAATTTATAGAGTTTTTGTTGTTAAATAAAATAACAATTGAACTTTGTTCTTCTTTAATTATCCCTATCATTTTCATAATCTAATAAGGTGAAAGATTGCACATCTGACATTTTCTATTTCTAATGTTAATTCCTACTTTTTGTTACTAAAACAATCAATAAAATAGAGCTAAAACTCAAAAAGAAACACTAACATTTATTAGATTACCATTGGAAAAACCACAATGCAAAGCCTTATGTAGACACTTACCAGTCAACGTTACACCTATCCAGGCATTATAAAGACACAAAATAATGCGTGAATAGGTGAAACATCGACTGGTAAGTGTTTATTTTACTCCAGAATTTTGAAACATAAGGCTTTGCATTGTGGTTTTTCCAATTGCATTCTAATTTACTAAAACAATATTAGTTACTATGTTAACTCTTTTAGTATCAACTGTGGTATACTGATGCTCATAAAATATGGTTATTTTATTTCATATGATATATCTGCAGTCCTGGTGAATAAATGGTTTAGTAGAATTTTATCCAAAATGAGTTTCTTGTTCTCAAGGAAGTAATATTGTGTTAATCTCGTAGTTAATTAGTGACTAAGGCTGGCCTTGGCTTGAAATGGAGTTATTTTTTATATTACAACTCCATTTCAATCCAAAGACTATGAGAATGACTAGATTCCTCTTCCCTAAGTAAAAGAAACTCATTTTGGACATAATTTGACTTAACAACTAATTGACTGGAGCTGTAGTTGTAATATAGAATGTTTTTTGTTGTTGCTTAAAGGCGTAAAACCCTTGGGTCATCAACTTCTGTAGATTTTTGATTTTTATAATTATTTATCTTTTTAAAAAAAAAAAGAGAAAAAAATAAAAATATATATATCTATAATAAGGAAATAAAACAATTGGTAAAAAACAACAAATTTATTTATAGTAGGGGCAATGGACGATCAAATATTGGTTATTAACTTACAGTTTGTAATGAATTTCACCACTTTGTCGATTTCAGATTTGTTGTCTCTAAGTGCTTCTCTAGCATCGGGTGGTATTTTGAGCTGATTTATTATTTTTTTATAGAAGCAACATTCCTCAAATATATGTCAGATACAAATATTTTTATTACACCTAGGGCATATCGGAGGTCCAGCCCTTATATAAAAAATAATCTGATTATATAAAAAAATAATCTGAAATGTAAATTATATGTGATGACATGTTAATATGTGCATTATGGGAAATCTTTGTCTTGATTTAAATTGACATATAGTAATGCAACATAAAACAATGCTTTTAGTTTCCTCTTAATATAGAGTTTATAAATATATTCACTGTATAGTCAGAAATATAGAATATCTTCTTTGGATTTTTGTTTTAAGTGATTAGAATTCACAAATCAAATATTTTATGTTTTCGGTAATTAATTAATGAAGCTTAGTAGTTGCGAAACCAGACAAATATTCTTCATTATTTCCCTATAAGGCCTAATTTGTGCCCTGGACTTGGGCCCTATAAATGCCTAAATGCTCATGATTGACACTAATTATCAGTACCTTACATGTACACATAATTAGTAGAAGAAAGATTATTGGAATTTTGAGCAAAGCCTTCAGAAACTACTGCATTGGTTGAAACTTTTTAATTCAGGAACAACATATTTTATATTCCATTCCCAACATGTTTTTTTTTTTTTAATTTTTTTATAAATTCATATTTTGAGTTGTATTAAGTTTGAACTTCAAGTTTTATGAGAATCATGATATTAGTTAAAATCAAAAGTTTTAAGCTTTAAACATTTTCTAAAGGTAAATAAAAGAATTTGGATACAGGGGTGACCTGTGATCTAGTGGTTAGCATAAGCTACTAAGCCCAAGATCACAGGCTCATAGGCCCGGCATGTGGCTCTAAGATTTTTTAAAGGGAATAAAAAAATCCTCTAGTTATGCCTTCCTTATGGAATTATTATGGAAACGGGGGTCCCCAAGCCTGTATGTCAGATAACAGGTACTCGTTAAAAATCCCCATCCTAATTAAACCTTGGTAGACAAAATTTAGAGCTCCCACTGTAACATCATCCGATTAGTTTGTCAAACAGTATTTCAAAACCATCATTACAATTACCCATTTTTTTTAGCTCACATGAAACTTTCAAATACCTCTTATGATTCTTAGTGAAAAATTAGGTTTCTTGAGTTAACATGTCCATTTGAATAAGCTATATATTAACCACAATAAACATATTCATTTTACTTAAATAAATGAATCTCAGCTTGTACCACATGTATTATTACTGGTATAAGTCTTAACTACTACATACAAGGGATACAAGTAAAATTTTTAGGAAGTTCATTTGAATTTAAGCTATAATATTTTATTTTACTAATACTAAAATCATTTTTAAATAGTCCTCATACAAGACTGAAAAGACAAGAAACTGCTTGACGTTTTCACCTACTTCAACATTTACTGGACAAACGTTCAAAGCTCCCAATTAATTACAAAAGACTCATTTATATGACAGTTATCAGACCTATTTGGGCATACGGAGTTGAGCTTTGGGGCTCTACTAAACCATCCAATTCATCTCGTATCCACTCCTTACAATCCAAAATCCTTCGTAAAATCCTCAATGCTCCTTATTATGTCACGAACAAACTCATCCATCATGATCTTAATATCACATACGTTGCTGATTTGGCCCAAACTAGATACCTATCCTTCCACACAAGCTCCATACACACTTGAATCCGCTAGTCTCTCAACTTGCTTCCCATACTATTCCTGATAACCCTCCGAAAACATACTATTAAAGAAGATGGCCTCGAGACCTTCTGCTATAGAACTTTATTGGAGTGCTATCAATGGGTAGTTTCTCACCAAGTGTTTTCTTTTTCATGTCCTTTGTTCACACAGCAGATTTACTTGATGTAATATAATTACAGTTGTAAATATCAATAAATTATTCTAAAAAAAAAAATTTTAAATAGTGTTGAATTTTAGAGGATAGGGAGGAGGAGAGGGATAAAAACATCTTGGAAAATGTTAGAGATGAATCTTGAACTGCAAAAAATATTTTACATTGTTTTCATTGATTTATGCCTTGTTTAATTTTAATAATAATAACTGTTGTTAATATTCATACATATATTGTACAAAAGTATTTCATTATAACTTTTTTTTTTTTTTTTTTTAAATTTTTGTTAGCTAAATTGACATGCTGTTCAATTCATTCAATGTATGCGATAAAAACTCATATGCGATAATTAATTGTGTTATATTTTATTAATTTTTTTGTTCCATTTTTTTACAGAAAGCTCGCATGATGTTCCGGAATGGTTGGAGGTTGTAGCTTATCCTTTGAATGCAGCTTAATCAAACTTATACTGCAGAGGGTTTGGCATTCTGCAGAAGAACTGTGAAGAGATTCCACAATTCACTCGACAGCGTAAGACTCATCCCAGGAGGCGGAACGATTCGCTCTCTGGAGGACCCACCCGGCAGGCCACCTTCTGAAGCTCAGCTCTCTCCGTCGCAGGTTAGTGAGGCGTTCTTGGTCTTGCAGGGTAGTCGAAAGGATGCGATCCCAGAACTCCTGTGTTCGGCTCATCTCGGAACAGATCCATAGCCATCGGGGTCCTCCAAGTCCTCAACTTCCAGGGGACTCTTCACCCTGGCTCTTTTCATTTATTTCTGGATTTGACTGTCTTCTAGCTTATCCTAAACTCTATCGAGGTTACTTCTACTCATTGAGATGTTGCGTTGTAACGGAAGATTCGGAGGAAGGGGAGATCAAAGTATTCTGCGGTTCGCCGTGTTTGGAAACTGAAATCGCGTTATCCAAGCGATGTCACAACTGATCAGTCTCTGTGTCACAGTTCCACAGGAAGAAGTGCACCGCACAACTTTCTGAAGTTGGTAACAAGCAGCAACTATTTTGGCAGTTGATTTTTTTTATATTACAATTTTAAATTTAGGCCTTATTATGTTTCTGATAGTCCTGTCTGGGTCTATCGAAACCTGCATGCCCCCAGTAATTTGAACTTTTCAATATAAAAATTCTCACACACCACCATTTTAAATTCACTGTAAATTTAGCTGCATTTGCCCGGTTTTAGTTACAATTTTATAAATTAGCAGATACTTTTATCAAATAAATATTGTGGTAATCGATTAATATATATTATTATACCCCTAAACTTTTAGAGCTGGCTTTTATTAGTTGCGGTTCAACGCCTCATTTTTTCAGGAGCTATAGGAAATCAAACCAAGTTAGATATAGTAGAGATATTAAATTTGAGGGATAATTTGGTTTGATTTGCTGGCACTTGAGGATGGGGTTTTGTCCTATACACTAATAGTTAAAAATCCAATGATTTTGATAATTTTCATAATTATAGATTTTAACTCTAATTGGCTATAGGCCTTTAGCCACTGAATTTTAAAATCGTGATCACTCGGTAAAAAAACAATTAACTTTTTAAAATCTAGATCAGAATCCTTTTAATCAAGGATTTTCTCAGTTCCGTTTTTAAAACCGAAATTTTCAGAAAACCCTATTTAGATTCATTTAATTTCTGTTCCAACTTTATTCAATTGAGCGATGTTCTTCTTCCTGGATGACCATGATACGAAAATCGCTCAGCAAGTGCTATCGCTTCGATAGCGCGGTTGGGATTCCCTACCTGTCGAATCTTTGAATGCCTCGATCATTTCTTCTTTTGATTCCTCCGTTACAAGGCAATAGCTTTTCAAGTTGGAGTGGCTTCCAGAGGAAGGGTTGGTTGGGAGAGAATAAAATTCGGGAATGGGGGAGAGGTGCCGGTTGGAGTGTTCAGAGGTGGTTAAGGACTCGAAGGACGTCGGTGATGGTGGCACTGTTCCCTGCATGGGCCGAGTACAGGAGGATTGGGTTCAAATCCCTTCATCCACCCTGCAAGAGTGAGGGCTTATCACTGCTTAAGGGGGATGAGACGGACTTTAGAAGGTGGCTCGCCAGGTCCTCAGGAATGCGGATCGTTTTGTCTCCCGAGGAGTCTTTTGTTGCCGAGTGAATCGTGGAATCTCCTCGAGTAACCTCCGGAGAGAATGAGGTCCTTTGTAGTACAGGTGAAGAGGGTGGAGATTACAAATTGGATGGAAGAAGACGCACGTCATGATGAAAATTAATGGAGACTTCATGTTGAGCAAACACCCAGGAAGACGCATCCTGCACGAATAAGGTAAGCTGTTTAGCATACAATTATAACGCATTGTATAATTTTTAAATATTTATATTGGTATCAGTTCCGCAGTTTTTTCCACTGTTTAGGGTAAAATTTACGAAGTACATAGTTTCCTATTTACTATGTGGTTTTTATATTGATAAGTATGCAGACATTGGTCGGGGGTGGAGTAAGTATCACACTAATCAGTCTAACTGCTTTATTGTGAGGCGGCATTTCGACCTATGTTTTAGTACATTGGTCATCGGGACTGATAAAAAAAAATATAACTCCAACAGTGTAGATCCAGAAATCACATCAACAATTTAGTTATTAACCATAGATGACAGTTTTCATTTTTATAACTTTTACACATTTTTAGAACGAAATGCCGGTATAAAAAATATGTCGTACATATTAGTCTCTATTATTTTATTGACCTCGTCCCTTTCCAATTTCTGCATAGTCATTATTTATATGCTCAACCATTTCGTTATATTTAAAATTTCATATTTACAGGGACCTGAGACACTACAACAACATGTACAGAACTACAAAGATCTTCTAGAAGCTTCTGTTGTCTTCCTTGTCTGATGATCTTCCAGACGATAGTAATGTCTCTTCAAGTCGGTCCTGCTTGGTCATCAGATTCGACGTAGGTCATCCGATTCCATGAAGATCTTACTATAAAGAGAAGGCGATCAAGAGCAAGGTAAGAATTTGTTTTTATTTAACTATGGATTTTAATGGTTATGAAAAGTGCAGAGGCGTCGAGGCGTTTGTCCTAATCATTTCAAACAATAGACTAAAAATATCCAAATTTAAGCAATGATTGATAGAAATAAACTTTATTGGGAGAAATAAACAATATTATATGGATTTTATAATTTTAAGGATTGTTTAATAGTTGAATAATAATGAAACATTTACTTGTAACAAATAAACTTTTAAAGATTGTATATGCATAGTCATTGTTTTGTTTATAGGTTTATTTTATTTTTTCTGGAAGAAGAAGATATGCAGCAGCCTTCAGAGCCACCAGCCTTCGGAGCCAGCAGCCTACACATCGTCGATCTTCAAGACTCCGAAGCCATCACACCTCGTAGGGTGCCAAGTCAGTGGAACAAGTTCTAAGCATGCACTGTGGCCCAGTCGAACAATATTAAACTATTAAAGGATCAATTAGAAAAATGATTTGACTATATGATTCATTTTTTATTTATTATTTTTTGCTTTACATAAATTATAACTTCATTATGAGTATTGCAAATTTAAAGTTTGTAACTAAACTTTAAATTATTATAACTTTATCGTTATGAATTATCTATAACTTGCAAAATTGTTTTTGATCTTGGCCACAGTCCTGCCCACTTTGGATATTGCATGTTGCATGTTTGTTTTTTCACACATGTACACTCCCAAGGAACATAACAACATATGACACAATATTAATTTTATTATTGTTTTTACACAGTAATATCAATTTCAATGAAATCATTCAAATATTTAATTGCATATAAATATTAATTTTTTAAAATAATTTTAAAACTTTTGATTTTTTAAAACTTCTATAGTACACAAGTTTTAAATAGATTCAAATTAAATTCATTATTTATTACTCATTATTTATTAATTTAATAAAATACTTTTTAACAGTAAATTTCTTATTGCAAAAATATATTAATTAAAATTTAGGGTAGTATTTCTAGGACACAAGTCAGGTAGGCTAGGTCACATCCTTAGTGGGCAGTATTTTTTGCATGATGCATGAGCATGAAATATATTTTTTAGCGACCTCCTCTCACATCACACACCACAACACTTTTTCAATTTTTTTTATTAAATTTAATTTATTAAAAGTTAATTTAAATTTTATACCAATCACTTTCATAAAATCATTAAATTCATTGAGCAGATTAGAATTTTTTGTCATAGATCAAATTTTCAATTAATTATGGATATTTAATTAGAATTTTATATACATCTTAACTTGATAGATTTAATGCTTTCATTCATTTCTATTGAATTAATAAAGTCATTATTATATTAATTTAAATTCAATTATTGTCATTAGTTATCAAATTTATTACTCTAATGTGAGAGTTGAGGATCTTCAGGACCTTCCAGACTGCGGCTCCTCTCTCATTAGACACCACAACACTTTTTCAACATTAGAGAATTTTGAATTAAATTTTAATTTTAACTTTTAAATTTATTCCTTAATTTAGTCTATAAATTTAAAAATGTTATAAGTTTGAAAGTAATTTTAGATTGATAAAATTTTATTGTTAATTATTATTTTTCATACGTTTATATAAATATTATTATTTTTTAAATATTCTAAAATACATTAAATTCAAATTAAAAATTCATATTGAATTAAGAATTTCATAGCTATATTTGATTTTTTATCACTAAGTGAATAGTGAAATTCTTACACTTTAGGTTTAGGTACACATGAGAGTTGAGAGCAAGATCTTCGCAAAAGTGAGTAAAACTGTTGCATGAAGTAGTGTTTTGTTTATATTTATTATTATATTTATATATGTCATATTTTGTTATTTCCCCAGACCACCTTCAAAGTTGAAGGGGTGTCTGGGGCTTGTATTTTATATTATGTAATTTAGGTTTATTCGTCGAATTTAGATTTATTCGTCGAAATTAGGTATATTCGTCGATTTTATGATTAGGCATAAAATTGGGTTTACTCGTCGAATTTAGGTTTGTTCGTCCCGTTACCCAAAATTCCTTTGTACGTCGAATGCTAGGTAGGATTGTGGACTAGGCCTAACGGGGATACCACATTAAAAAAAACGCACCCCAAGCACTCTACCTCAGCGGTGGTGTGGAAAAGAGTGCACTTTAAAATTATTTTTTTTTGTTTATTATATATGCAATATATTATATTTTTATTTAAATTACATATTATTGAATAGCGTTCTCAGGGCAGGGTCCTTGCATGGGGCCTTGATGGTGAGTAATGACTCCAAGACCCGAGTTCAGTACACCATGCACCCTCACCAAAACAGTACACCGCAACAGCACACTCCATGCACCAACATTTTACAGACAAAGGTCACTTACAGTACACACTCTAGGGTCACCTCTCCTAGATAGCCATCCCGGATGGGAGAGCAGTCCTGCAGGCTCTGAGGTGGGAGCCCCACCAGCAGGCTAGGATATAGAGATGGGGTTGATGGCCCCCCTACCTCAATACCAATCATTACCATTATTATTAATATTTCTATAATTTTTTTGTCTTTATTATAATTACGGCAATTTATTTTTTATGCGCAAAAACTGGAGAATCTACTGCAGAGGTACTAGAAGGATGCTCAACGTTGATGAAATAAGACATGAAGTAGCTATACAAATAGTTATGATCTTTTACATTACTATGCTGCTGAGAAGAAGATGATGATGATGATTACCATGTCAGGTAAGTGAATATACTTTATAAAGTTGATGATTATAAGATACTAATTGTACATTTTACATATTAGTATTATGATTAAGTAGCTCATAATATTTAATTTTAAAAAATACATAAAATAGTCTTTATGTAAAATAGTCAGGTTTGTGATATGCACCAAAATCACTCATCGGAGAGATGTGATCACTTTGTGCGATTATGTTTCCTTTAATAAAATTTATCAACAATTTTTCTTCAATTCAATAAACAATTTATTTACATTTAATTTTAAATTAATTAATTATGTTACATTTTATTAATTTTTTTGTTCCATTTTTTTACAGAAAGCTCGCATGATGTTCTGGAATGGTTGGAGGTTGTAGCTTATCCTTTGAATGTAGCTTAATCAAACTTATACTGCAGAGGGTTTCTGCATTCTGCAGAACTGTGAAGAGATTCCACAATTCACTCGACAGCGGAAGACTCATCCCAGGAAGTGGAACAATTCGCTCTCTGGAGGACCCACCCGGCAGGCCACCTTCTGAAGCTCAGCTCTCTCCGTCGCAGGTTAGTGAGGCGTTCTTGGTCTTGCAGGGTAGTCGAAAGGATGCGATCCCAGAACTCCTGTGTTCGGCTCATCTCGGAACAGATCCATAGCCATCCGGGTCCTCCAAGTCCTCAACTTCCAGGGGACTCTTCACCCTGGCTCCTTTCATTTATTTCTGGATTTGACTGTCTTCTAGCTTATCCTAAACTCTATCGAGGTTACTTTTACTCATTGAGATGTTGCGTTGTAACGGAAGATTCGGAGGAAGGGGAGATCAAAGTATTCTGCGGTTCGCCGTGTTTGGGAACTGAAATTGTGTTATCCAAGCGATGTCACAACTGACCAGTCTCTGTGTCACAGTTCCACAGAAAGAAGTGCACCGCACAACTTTCTGAAGTTGGTAACAAACAGCAAATATTTTGGCAGTTGGTTTTTTTTATATTAAAATTTTAAATTTAGGCCTTATTATGTTTCTGATAGTCCTGTCTATCGAAACCTGCATGCCCCCAGTAATTTGAACTTTTCAATATAAAAATTCTCACACGTCACCATTTTAAATTCACTGTAAATTTAGCTGCATCTGCCCGGTTTTAGTTACAATTTTATAAATTAGCAGATACTTTTATAAAATAAATATTGTGGTAAAGAGCTGCCTTTTATCAGTTGCGGTTCAACGCCTCATTTTTTCAGGAGTTCAAGGAAATCAAACCAAGTTAGATATAGTAGAGATTTTAAATTTGAGGGATAATTTGGTTTGATTTGCTGGCACCTGAGGATGGGGTTTTTTCCTATACACTAAGTTAAAAAGCCAATGATTTTGATAATTTTCATAATTATAGATTTTAACTCCAACTTTATTCAATTGAGCGATGTTCTTCTTCCTGAATGACCATGACAGGAAAATCGCCCAGCAGAAAACTCAGCTTCGAAAGCGCAGTTGGGATTCCCTACCTGTCGAATCTTTGAATGCCTCGATCATTTCTTCTTTTGATTCTTCCGTTACAAGGCAATAGCTTTTCAAGTTGGAGTGACTTTCAGAGGAAGGGTCGGTTGGGAGAGAAAAAAATTCGGGAATGGGGGAGAGGCACCGGTTGGAGTGTTCAGAGGAGATTAAGGACGTCGGTGATGGTGGGTCTGTTCCCTGCCTGGGCCGAGTACAGGAGGATTGGGTTCAAATCCCTTCATCCACCCTGCAAGAGGGAGGGCTTATCACTGCTTAAGGGGGATGAGACGGACTTTAGAAGTTGGCTCGCCAGGTCCCCAGGAGTGTGGATCGTTCTGTCTCCCGAGAGCAGTCTTCTATTGCCGATTGGATCGTGGAATCTCCTCGATTAACCTCCGCAGAGTATGAGGTCCTTTGTAGTACAGGTGAAGAGGGTGGAGATTACAAATTGGATGGTAGAAGACGCACGTCATGATGAAAACTGATGGAGACTTCATGTGGAGTAAACACCCAGGAAGACGCATCCTGCGCGAATAAGGTAAGCTGTTTAGCATACAATTATAACGCGTTGTATAATTTTTAAATATTTATATTGACATCAGTTCCGCAGTTTTACCACTGTTTAGGGTAAAATTTCTGAAATACATAGTTTCCTATTTACTATGTGATTTTTATATTGATAAGTATGCAGACATTGGTCGGGGGTGGAGTAAGTATCACGCTAATCAGTCTAACTGCTTTATTCTGAGGCGGCATTTCGGCCTAAGTTTTAGTAAATTGGTCATCGGGGCTGATAAAAAAAAAATATAACTCCAACAGTGTAGATCCAGAAATCACATCAACAATTTAGTTATTAACCATAGATGACAGTTTTCATTTTATAACTTTACACATTTTTAGAACGAAATGCCCGTATAAAAAATATGTCGTACATATCAGTCTCTATTATTTTATTGACCTCGTCCCTTTCCAATTTCTGTATACTCATTATTCATATGCTCAACCATTTCGTTATATTTAAAATTTCATATTTACAGGGACCTGAGACACTACAACAACATGTACAGAACTACAAAGATCTTCTAGAAGCTTCTGTTGTCTTCCTTGTCCGATGATCTTCCAGACGATAGTAATGTCTCTTCAAGTCGGTCCTGCTTGGTCATCAGGTTCGACGCAGGTCATCCGATTCCACGAAGATCTTACTATAAAGAGAAGGCGATCAAGAGCGAGGTAAGAATTTGTTTTTATTTAACTATTGATTTTAATTTAAGCAATGATTGATAGGGGAGAAATTTTTCATAATTTTATAATTGTTTATAAAATTATAATTTTAAGGATTGTTCAATAGTTGAATAATAATGAAACATTTACTTGTAACAAATAAACTTTTAAAGATTGTATATGTATAGTCATCATACAATCATTATGATGATATATTTTATATCATCATTATATACAAAATATATATATATATATATATATATATATATATATATATATATCATTAATTGTTCCAGATCACATCCAATAATTCTGAGAGTACAATATTATATTGTACCTCAAGTACTAAATGTCAAAGATCAGAGAAAGTTTACATTGAAGTTACTGTGGAAGCACACGTCTTAATTTGTAAGGAGAAAATAACATGCATCTATGTTGAAAATAATGCATCAAAACTTATAACATAAAGGAAATAAAAACAAAAATTAAAAACAAAAGTTTATATTTTTATATCAAATAGTATAAACAGATTATGCTGGGTCATCTGCTTTAGTCGCTCTAGTATAAATTACTTGTGAATGGTGCTTCACCACTTGCTTGATCAAACCTGAACAGAAAAACAAACAAGTTATAACGCTAAAATTATAAGTTAAATACTGAGCTATGACTAACTTCAAAATTATAACTATAATTCAGAAAAATGCAGACTTTAACATTCAATGGCACAAATAAAAGTTTATAAAATACTAACAAACAATACTCAGGTTCAATACCTAAAGTAAAATCAATCTACCAATTTAACATTCAAGAATTTATTCTGGTTGTGCTGAAGAAAGAATAATTGTATTTATGAATTAATTGTACATTTTAAAAACCTAAACATCCCAATTTACTTAGGTAACAGTTATCGTCAAGGTTTTAAAAATACTACATTGCAAAGGCATACAAAATTTGATTGGAGATACATTAACAACAGAAAATTGTACATTCATTAAATTTCAAACACAAGTTGTAAACTGTCAAACAAAATAATGCTTGTATTCTTTATAACATTTCTAATAACTTAGCCTCAACCCACAAGTTTATATTATAATTTTTCTTTCAGTTAATGCCTTACTATATTTTAATGTAGTATGCATGGTTTCGGAATAGAATTTGTAACTGATTTATAATTAATAAATCTTTACCAGAACGAGAAGTCTTCGAACAAAATAACCAATTTAATAATTCACAAAATCATACAAAGTGTGCCATTAACAATAAACATTAGAGGTTATTGTCCCACATTAGAACACATTGAACTTAAAACAAGTATCAAAGCATAGGCCATATTATGACTGGAGGGACTCTACACTTCCTAAATAATAAGAACGGCAATATATTGAAATTGGATAAAATTTCATGATTAAATACTACTTACTGCAACAGTAAGAATAGCATTTGAAATTGAAAAAACAAAACAAATAGTAAAACTAGTGAAGAAACAAATAAGTGTGTAATAAATCGAACTTTAAACCATTATAACAACAAAAAATGGAGAGCGTAGATATTTGAGTTATTAAATATAAAAAAGGAGTAATTAAAAATAATAATATAGAAATTAAGGCACTAAAACGCTTGACTAAAAAAAACAACAACTGAGATTTGTTAATAAACCAAACAAAAAATAATGTGTTATGATGGTTTAAGATAAATACTAACACCAATATTTAATACCAATAAAGGATAATTTAGAAGTTTCATGTTATATCCCACTAGGGTAGAAATAAAGTTTGAACATTTGTGTGCAACTTAATTACCTTATATAACCAGTATCTAATAGAAAAAAGAAGGAAAATTATAAGTTTCACCACTTGAGTTGAAAATTTTTTTAAAACTAATGTTATCCTCAATAAAAAAAAAATGTTAACACAATGTATGTAAAGATGCATAATTATAAAACATAAGAATAAAAATAATTACCTTTATTGAGCAACTCGGTAAGGGCTTTTCTTGCAAGTGATCCTCGAACTTTGTGTCGTTCACTAACAATGGAAGGTGTGATCAGCCTGTAAGCTGGGACTTCCTTGAGGAGTTTTTCATATGTGACATTATCGAACAAAACTTGGTTGTCTAATTTGTCACGAACTTTTCCTTTCGACCACTTCTGTAAGTTAGAAAAAAATAATTAAATAACTGTATGAATATTCAATATGAACATAGTAAAATATTTAGAAGTCAATTGTAAACAATCATACTATATTAAAAATAAATACTACAATTAATTGAAATTTATTGTATTCAAGTAAAGAATCAGTGTATTAGTACAATTGAGAGGTTAAAACATTGAATAAACTAACTCAAGAGGTTGGGTATGTACAGGTTAAATGACCACATGGTGATTCATGCCAACCGATTATATAGTAAATAAAGCAATAGAATGAGTGATAAAATTAGTTCAAATGAAAAATTAATTAATATATATTAACTCAAGAAAACATTCGTAAATAGAAAAATAAAACAATACTTGCCTTCTTCTTAGCTTTACCCCCAGATCCTCCTTCCTTCTTCTTCGGGTTTTTCGCCGGCTGCTTCGACGAGCCTCCTTTAGCGTCCTTCTTAGGAGGCTGTAAAAATAGAAATCAATATTAACGTTCATCTTAATAGTATAACTAAAATTAATAATTAAAACAATTTCAAATAAGCACGTCCGACACTCACCATGTTGGGAAGAAAACGGAGTCACACGACTGAGGGAAGGGATGGCCTTACGATCAATGAAGCCTCAATCATAAAAATGGTTACTGTATATTGGTGTATATTTTACTAAAAAAACAATTAATTCAGAGAGTGTACTTTTTAATTGTTTTCAGTAAATTTTAGGAAATTATTAAAATTAATAAATATATCATTTTTGTATAAGCTGAGATAAATATATTTTTTAAACGAAAAAGCGGATTATTCGAAATGAAATCACCTCTAGTAATTACAAGTTTTTAAGTTATTAATTTTTAAACCAATTATTCTCTCTTAACACTAACAATCACTCATCTAAAACTAAACGCCTAGTGTTGATAAATCACTCAACTGTTTTGTTTGTTTTAATTAAACAACATAATATCCATGGAAACTGTTTACTACAGTCAATCCATAGCAAGATGCTAGCATTAATTAAACATTTATATTTTACCCTTGTTATAGATGATTTTATTCGTACTCCTGGTGTTTTGGAATAACTCATAACAACTAATAGTATTTTTTTTTAAATGAAATATTTTATATTTTATAATGAGTGAACACTCAGGTAGTAGAAAGGGTAGCTCTGCAGAAAGCATTAAAAGGGTACATTCAGAACAAGAAAAACATGTTCATTATGAAGACACTTCAAGCCCAGGTATTTAACAATATTATTTAACATCTGTTTTTTTTTCTTAAAGCATAGGTCAATCAGTTTTTTTATGTAAGCACTTTCATTAATTAGATTAGATTCGATGGGTAATTGTAGAAAATGCAGCCGGCCCAAATGTCTATCAAAATACCCGACAGGCCGAGTTTATGTATTAAACAAAATCAGTAATGGAAACTGTGAGCTTTGCTAATCAACTCATTAGTCTTTATCACAATTTAATGCATTACTCTTCTTTTTTTATTGTAACTTTCAGGTTTTCGATCACAACGAGAACATGCAAATGCTTCGAATATTATTGGTGTCTTGAGAGAATTAAAAGATGACATTGTAGATCACTCTCAACCTTATAAAAATACAGGTATTGTTACAAAAATCGCCTTATATCAATACAAATATACGGTAATTATTTCACAAGTTGAGCCACAACAAGCTTTAACTATTCATTTGTTTTCCGTTTAAAATTTTCCAAAAATGTAAGTTATCATGAGCTTTAGTATGGAAAAGAGAACGTAGTTATGGGAAATTTGTATACTTCAGTAATCATTAAATAATCAAAGAAAAATATGGCCAGGACCGGGACTCGAACCCGGGACCTTAACCTCTCCGTGGTGACGCCTTAACCATCTCAGCTATCCTGGCTTCGCTTCATGACCAGCCATATCCCTTCTTTTCAATTGATCCTACATATCCGTGTTCTCGCGCTCTGCGATGTATACACGGGGAGAATGTTAATTTAACATTATTTTATTTTGGATCTAGTTGACTTTAAGTTGTTAATATTATTATAATTTATTTTATTTTTATATTATATAATTTTTTAAATATTTTATTTGAAAAGAAAAGATATGGCCAGGACCGGGACTTGAATCCGGGACCTTTACCTCTCCGTGGTGACGCCTTAACCATCTCGGCTATCCTGGCTTCGCTTCACGGCCAGCCATATCCCCTCTTTTCAATTGATCCTACAAGAGAGGTGAAGGTCCCGGGTTCGAGTCCCGGTCCTGGCCATATCTTTTCTTTTCAAATAAAATATTTAAAAAAATATATCATCTATACTTCGAAATGTTAGTTTAAACTTTTATTTCTTGATATAATGATTACCGAAATCTATTTATTACCCATAATTACATTCTCTTCCCCGTACATGCCTAATAAAAAAAAACCTGTACCACTACAACCCGTGGACGGGTCTTAGGTTCAGTAAATGGTAGAGAATGTACTGTTTCATGGACAACCAAGGAGGTGACTTGTCCAAGTTCACGCTCAACCGCCAGATTTTTCACCTTTATTTTAGGTACCCTATTTTTATAACACTTTATAGAGGCAGGGTGAGCCACAGGAGAGTCCTAGATCCCATATGATCCACCTCCCACAGCAAACAGACTAAATAAAAGTCTTGGCCTGCTGCGGGATTCGAACCAGGATTTCCGGCATGGCAACTCAGTGCTCTACCACTGAGCCACTCCTCTCCCTTCCCGTACTAAAGCTGTTAAGTTTTTTGCATCTCTTGTAAAAGATGTTATTTTAAGAGACTAGTCCTTTTAAAATTCTACTAATCAATTATTATTGTACTGCTTTAAAAGAATGTTTGGTCTATAATTTTTTTCAAATTAAAATTTTATATGAACATGTTTTTTTTAAATAATTTATTTTGTAGCTTGGATTACACTTTTAATTAATAATTAAGTTAATGGTGTAATAATTAATACTCAGCCAATTTAATAATTAATAGTCTGCCAACATTAAATTTTTACTTATTTTTTGCCTCAATATATATCAATATTTTTCTTTACAGTTTGGTTAATTTTTTTAATATCAATTCTTCTTAGATTTTTAGGTAGAGAAATGTAAAATACATTAACAGTTGAGTGAAATGGAAATTCTATATACTTAAAGGTATTGATGAAATAAAATTTACTAGAAGAATTTATTTTTCTAAAGGAGGATCTTAAAAAATAATACTGATAATGTTGGAGCGAAATCATTTTTACTATTTTGTTATATTATGCCTTATGTAAAGCAATATAAGTAACTAAAGTATAAAAAGAATTATCCTTTTTCTATATTAATGTTGTTTTATTTTAATTTCAGGAAGATCATGCATAGTGTCACATACAGGTGCCACCACTGGAATGGGCGATGTTTACATTGAACAAAATGGAAAATTTGTCAAAGCCCCAAGAGAGTTATTAGAAAACTTTAATTTTAGTACAAGAGAAGTTTATCTTGAGCAAATAGGGTAAATATTATCTAAATATTTATTAGACTCAAAGAGGAAAAACTGCTTATGGCTATCATAGACCTATAATTCAGAAATAAGAAAAACTATTATTTATGGCTATATTATATTCCTCTCTGTTTTAAGATTAATGACTGAGTAGTGTCTATTTTATAAGAGTATTAATTAATTAATTTTACTTGAACATAAGACTGGTAGTATTTGCAAATCCTAATTTTTCTGATTGAAATTGTAACAATAACAATTATTCCTGTAATGCCAAGTAAGGGAAACATTTTTGGAAATTGATTTATATTTAGCCTGGAAATAAATAACGTTTAACCATGAGCTTTAATAAAATACTGTTTTTTTGATAGCTCAATGTATCTAATGCTGCGTTGATGTGTTGAAGGTTCCAGGTTTGAATCCATCAGTGACCAGCCATAAATGGACCCTGTAGGATTTGGAGACGCTCTTCCAGTCTGTACTAAGTGGGTACCCTTAATTTGGAAATTAACCTAGTAGTTTGTTTATTTATTTAAAATCACTTCATGCTGTTGTGACTAAGATTATGCTGTTAAGCATAGGGATCTTTAACGAGTACCTCACAATGTACAGACTCGGAACCCCCATTTATGTCCCTTCCGAAGGAGACCATAACAAGGATTTTTTGATCTCTTTTTAAAAAGTCCTAAGACCACCTAGTGGGTAGCGAATAACCTAGTGATTGAGTGTGGTCTCAGACAACTCACCTGACTTCACAACAGTTGTCCTAGAGAAATTACAGTCTCCACCATGTAAATTATCATCCAAATCATCAAGTTTGAGTCACCTTAGCAACCTAATAGCTGCTGAGGTGGTTGTTCAAATCCATGCTTGGCAGGTTGAAAATTTTTGAATGAATCTCTACCTTCTCATTCTGGTTTGAATAGTTGGTTACAAGTAGAAATAATTTACTTTGTTATAATAGAAAAGATTCTGTTTGCTTTAAGGAAAAGAAATAATGTCAAACATCAATAAAGTTTTAAAGCATATGTTAATCGATAATTTTTAATTTAAAACAGTTACTTTTTGGTAATATTCTATTACAGCTCAGAACTTAGAACTCCTTTGGATATGGCGATCGTGACAGAAAAGGCTTGTTCGACTATCAGCAGGATATTACTTGGGATTCTAGCTGGTGCCTCACTTCTTGCATTTATTTTAGTAATAACAATAACGTATATTTTTTTTTTTTTTGGTTAAAAAAATGCATCAGTTTTCTTGTTTTTGGCATGTATAATTGGGTTGTCCTGAGAATAATGCAGGGTTGTATGTTTTCTTTAAAACACTCTTTCCCCAAATAGTAAACTGATTATGTTTGTTGGAATTTTTACTTTTATAAATGCAAACATTGTCTCTTTAAAATATAAATGTTTGTTCATCTCTGTAACATTTTGCTACTTGGAAATAATTCAGTCTTTACCAAGAAGTCAAAGCATAATTTCCACATAATTTTGTTTTACGAGTTCAGCTCAGTCGGAATTGGGCCCGAACGGCCAGAAATATCAATGAAGTCTGTGGCGAAGGCAGTATAAGTGAGTGCACGGAGGTTCCAGAGATTTCAAGAGGGAGACTTGAGCCTTAAATAAAAGTCCAACAAAGATAAACAATTTACTATTTGGAGGGGTGTTTTAAAGAAAACATAAAATCCTGCATTATTTTCTGGAAAACCGAATGCATTACATGTAATCAGTTTCTAAATTTAATTCAGCCACCGTAGATAGATACAATGTTTATTAAGTTTAAAATATAGGAATTGTATTATTTTTTTAAACATTTATTTATAGATACTGATGCTCGTAAATTCAAGGCCCAGTACGGAAATTTTAGAATTATGGCATTTTTTTGCCATTATATCTGAAGTCTGTCGAACATTGTTTTTTGTTATGCTCACGATATGTCTCGTCTCTATTTTTGATTGGTATGTATAAATAACATCTTGAAGTATTATACATTTTTTCTAATATATATTTACTTTACAATATAAATTTGTTCTAGGCTGGACCTTGCCCACGCTGATTTGCAGCATGTGATAGATACTTTCCAAAGGAGGAAAATAGGTTTTGTTTTTATTATATACTTCTCTGCGATGGTTGTTTTCCTTATAACAGCTCCTTCGAACGATTTCATAATTTACAAGATGATGACTAGTAATCCCTCTCAAGACTCAAATATCAGCCAGAAAGAGAAACAGGTTACGATGCAAACGTATTAATTTCTTTTTAATATGTATTTTATACGCCTCGTTCAACTTGCGGTTTATGGACAACAAAGAAATTACAATACTCTTAATACGAAATGTTTCAATTACACCAGGTACCATTGATATCCACTACTTCCGATTTCAGCCTTTCAATATTGAGTTAAAGTAAAAGCTTGGATTTTCGGTGCTGATAATGAATTTAACAAGCTTAACTTAATGGATTGTCTTTGAATGCTGTATTATGTCTTTTTCATTTGTCTTTTTATTGTTTGTGGATTTTAGATATAGTGACATTGTTATCTTATCTTTTTCATAATTTATTATGCCCAAGTTGACATATGTTATATATGTTGCTCTTACAACTATCCTTATAAATTTATTTATTTTTTAAAGGAACTCGTGGACAACCTAAGCTTTTGGAAGGTGTTAACAATAGTTTATCTGTTGCTGTGTATCATCGGATGGCTCTTAGTCACTCTAACAAGAAATGAAGACTTATTTTATATTCATTTGTTGGGAATGAAGAAGTACGAAGCTGTCAGTTCACCGGGTTCAAGCAACTATCCTATTCAAAGCAATATGTCCCCACTTGAACATATTAGCACTCTCCCTTTCCACTAGTCCTGGTTATTATATAATTTTGTTTTTGTTTATAAGAATGAATTTACAATGAAGAAATGGTATAAACCATTGATACACCTGTATATAAAGAACATTATATTGTTTTTGTTTAATACAAAAACACAACATTATGTACAAAATAAAAAAATTGGTCGTCTTATTTGTTTATTTAAATCATGTAACTACAATTATCATGAAGAATTTAAATTGGAGTTCAAATTTGGACTCAAGGTTCAAGAGTTTTTCTATCTCTTTATTTTATATCGGTCTCAACAAGGTGATTGGGGGAAATACAATGAAGATTATAGAAGAGACAAAGGTCCTTTAATTTTGATAATTTTGTATGGCTGACTATTCGAAATACTTTCCAATAAAAGCTAGATGCCACAGTTAATACAGCGGAAATTCTGTCTTCTTATGTTTGTTGTTTGTTTGTATCTTATGTTTGTTGTTTGTTTGTATCTTATGTTTGTTGTTTGTTGGATTTCTACTCGAAGTATATTAAATTATATCAAAAAAGCTCCAGAGAAATTTAATGTGATTTTTTTTCATTAATTTCTTCGTCTTCCAATGAACTTATTGTATATGATCCAAACTGTAAAAGTGGTAACTATTCAACAGGTTTTAGCTTCTATCTGAGTCACTACATGCTTTAACTTTTCATTCCTTTCCCAAAATTTCAAATTATCATGAGTTTTAGAATGGAAAAGAGAATTTAATTATGGGAAATGTTTATACTTCGGTAATTATTTCATCTAGAAATGAACGTTTCAACAAACATATATCATCTATATTTCGAAATGTTACTTCAAACTTTCTTGATGAAATGATTACCAAAATCTACTCACTGCCCACAGTTACATTCTCTTTTCCATACTTCAGCTCACGATAACTCGTATTTTTGTAAAATATATAAAATTGAAAGAATAAACAGTTAAAACTTATTTTGTAACTCAAAGCGACAACCTGCAGAACTAATACCGTAAAAGTATTGGACTTGGGTTTTCGCCTAGATCTGATTGCAACTTGTTTTCTTGTCAAAGCTTATATTCTATAACTCTCATTCTTCCTCCTAAGATGATGGAGTACTACTTGAGGATGTAGTATGATTATCATTTGTTTCAATAATTCTATAGTGTTATGATTCTTTCTTATACTTAGGGATAACAAAATCTTGTAAATGAAATAACTTTTTGCCATATCAATTATAAGGTAACTCACAGTTATTTTAATTTTATCTAATGATTGATTATCCAATTATTTATACAAATTTCTTTAAATGAAAATTTGTATAAATAATTGCTGAATGAATCATTTGTAAATTGACCCAGAAATTACTTCTGGTAGTTAGCGCTACCTGTTATCCAACCAAAGAACTAAAGATTATTATAACCTCTCATAGATCTCGCTGCATTCAAACACGTGCCAGAATTTGTTTCAAAGTGAACTTTAATTTAATAGGGTTAGAAAAAAAAAAAACATTTTACCACGTTTCTGATTTCCTTTCCTTACTCGAAGCCAGTGACTATTTTGAAATTCAATGATCAGTTCAGATTTCTGGTTGGTATGGAGATTTTATGAAATACAAATTTGTAACGGAGAAAAAAAAAAACATCCCATTTTAGGTATATATTTATTAGGTTGGTTTAATATTTATTCATTTGATACTCAAGATCGCGGATTCGCTGGTCGGGAGATGGCCTTAAGATTTTTTAATGGGAGCAAAAAATTCGGAGGGGACGTAAAATGGCGTTCCTGAGCCTATGCGATGTTGAAATGAAATGAAAGATCCCTATCCTATCATACCTGGGTAGGAAAAATTTAGGACTCCCACTGAAGTATCGTCCGATTATCCATTGGGACATAAAGCGATGATTAATGAAACAAACGATTCATTTAATCGTAAATTTAAAAAGGAAACTATTTTAAGTGGCTGTAGTAAATAATTCGTTGAATGTTTTTGTAAAATTCATTTTTCCTAGTAAATTGTACTAAAAATAAAACAGAGCCTTCGGAGACAAAGATTCTCCTAAGTACGTTTGTTAATCCTAGAGATTAGAAGTGAGTACATGATGAAAACTGTACTTTTTCTAGGATAACAGTTGTGCAGGTAGATGATTTGTCCAAAATTACGACCAAGCAACAGGTTTTTCCCCTTACAAAGGTGACTTTATAGAGGCTGGGTGAGCCAGCAGAAGTTCTATAGATCCAACAGGGTCAATCTCCGGCTGTTAACAGATTGAATAAGTTATCTGCCTCAGTCGGATGTGAATTCGGAACCTTCAGCATTGCAACTTAGTCCCCTCCTCGCTGAGCTACCCTGCTCCTTCCAATTCAAGAATATCTAACAAATAATTCCAATATAAAAAAATATAAACCTAATTATATTTTAAATAGTCGTAGCATTGATTTTTTTAAGAAAGTATTTTTAGTTGTTGCGATAACTAATTTGTTAATTTATCATCATCATTTCTTTTTGTTTTTTATATAATTGATACGCTGTTAACAAGATTTCATTGTGTTAAAATATCTTAATAATTTAAGGGAGTAAAAAATCCTTAGTTACGCCGTCCGAAGGGACGTTAAACGGGGGTCCCGAGCCTGTACGATGTCAGGTACTCGTTAAAAATCCCTATCCTAATTAAACCTGGATAGGCAAAATTTAGAGCTCTCACTGTAGCATCGTCTGATTAGCCATAGCAGCATAAAGTGACGTTAAATGAACAAACAAAGTATCTTATAAAACTAGTTTAATTAAGTCTCGTGAACAGTCATTTTTCTTTTCTCCTCAAGGTCCCCTGCAATCACAAGATATATTCTTTGTTCGAATGCACGCTCAGTGAATGTATTTGTTGCTTGCTTAGAAGCAGTTAAGTTTACCTTGGTCTGCAACTCAAATCTGAATCAAGGAAGTGAAAGTGAGTTTGACCTTGCCTCGTACAAAGAGCATACCTTTTTAAAGGTCACTGTTTATAACTCATAGCTCTAAGTTGATGAATCGCGTTTTAAATAATCGATCTGAACGGCTAATGATCGAACGACGACTAACGGTTCTTGTAACTAAACAAAGGCAATTAGTTGGCACAGTTGTCTTTTGCTGATATTTTTACCCGATTTCAGTTTTTTTTTTTTTAAATATTAATCTTATTTTTATAATATGTAATGGCTGACCAGCATAACAAATTTGCTTTTATCATGGTTTTGGTAACATAGTTTAATGCGTTACGTGTTCAGTAAAACTTAAATTATTTAATGGAGAACGGAGATAGTTCGGGGGTGCAGTAAAAAAAAAAACACCAAATAAGTACCAGACTTAAAGCGTCCATTGATTAGCTTAGCCGGTCCACCCGCCGCCTCTCCTAGTTGCTCTGAAGATGGCCTACATGGTAGGTCGAAACGTCGACACTAATTAAATTATAAGTTTGGTACTTATTTGGTGTTTTTTTGACTGCCCCTCCCACAGCCCGGAAGAAGACCTACAAAGTAGGTCGAAACGTTGGCTATCAATAAAGTTTTTCTCTAATTACACGAGAAATTCATTCAGTGACCTCTACCCGGACCAATTTCTTCCACATATATTATCAAGGTCAACCATTATCATTCAATATGTATGCAATACTCTTATTTGCGTTGCAGCTGTTGTAAAATATCAATTTGATTAATAATTCTCTAAAATTCTAGAAAAATAACTACCGAATTAACGTTTCTTCGATCCACGTAAATTCATACCAAAGAATACCAAATGCAACACATGTCACATCAACGTATTTTATTTTACATTTTATATTGAGGTTGCTGTCATTGATTGATTGAAGGGCAGATTTAGAGGGGGGAACCGGGGCACGTGCCCCCCAGACAGGTTTTTGTGTCCTGTGGAGAATTCACCATATGTAGTAGATAATTATAGGCAAATCACATTGTTGTAGTTGTTAAAATGACAGAAGGAACAAGAGTGAAACTATTGTTTTGATATTTTAATAAACCTTTGAAATCTTTCTATAGATACTACAAGTTTATTTGTAAGTTATTGTTTTGTTTTTTCCCGTCTGCCCGTAGTGCCCCGTTAGGAAAAATCCTGGATCCACCCTTCAGTCTCTTTCTACTTTTGATGTGGGAAATGCAGCATTTTGTCTGGCAACGCATGCCTACAATGGCGAAATGTAGACAGTTTATTAATTTCCCAGTATTTAATATAACTAAGCGTTTTTCTTTTTTCAATTGAATTGTATAATACTCAACATGAATGGAAAAATATGCTAGCGAAATGACTAATATGATTCAATAATACAAGGAAATACTAATGAGGAAAATGATATCACTAAGCACAGAAAAGGCTGTGCCAAGGAAACTATGATTTGTTATAAAGAAAGAGAGACAAAATGTCACGTAATCCATGAAAGAAATAATGTCAGAATCGTCATATTAACTTTATTTCAGAAGAAAGTGACATTAATTATCGTATAGGTTATGTTTCTTCAAATAACATTTGTTCAAAAATATATTCTACAGGCATTGAAATAAAATATGTTTGTTTAATATTTAATTTATCTATCAACGGTTTAATATACCATAGGTCAACTGGAAAAAAAGAGAGAAATGTTCTGGCTCATGGAAGTCTCTTTCTGACTCTTAGTTTTAGTACTTAAAGGTGCGTGTACACGTGCGAGTTTTTAACTATCGAGAGTAGCTGGTTTACTCTCGAGAGTAAACCTCGCAAGTGTAAATGGTCCTGAGAGTTCTCGCCGAAAGTAAAGGGGGAACTCTTAGCAAGTTCCCTCTCTTTCGTCACAGTAGGAGGTGTAAACGCTTCTGAGAGTTACTCTCAGACATTCAATTCCAGTTTGACTTCCCGAGAGTACTCTCAAGAATGTCTTTACCAAAAAAATGGACGCACGAGGAAGTTTGCAGGTTCATCAAAGCATACGAGTCTCATCCAATCCTTTGGGACATTAAGGAGCGAGATTACAAAAATAGAGTTAAAAAAAACACAACTCTTGAACAAATAGCCACAAATTTTGATACAAATGCAATGGAAAAAAATAATCCACAATTTGAGAAATCAGCTAAGTTTATTTCAGATAAACAATAAAAATTGTACATTTTAAAATTCACAATATTCTAAATTGCTGGGCGTCTTCTAGTTCCAATTCCCGGGTCAATGTGTAATGTGTGGTAAGCGCCTAAAACTAAATCGTTCCGTCTTTGGACCCAAGACCTGACCCATTTTTTTTTCTTCTTCAATTCGTTTTTCTTTGACATACACAAAATCAACAACGCCGCTGCTATTTCTCTTTTCCTTGAAGACATCAAATAATGAATATGTGTAGTAGAATTAACAAAATGTTTACAATTAGAAGACACTCTCAGAACTAGTAGAAATCGCCCGTGTAAACGGTCTGAAGGGTACTCTCGAGAGTTGCCATGGCGAGTAGCTCTCCGAGAGTGGACTAGGATGAATTTCACTCTCCCGAGTAAAGGGTTCTGCGACTTAATCTCGAAAGCGCTTTCGGCGAGTTCCTCTCACGTGTAAACGCACCTTAACTGTAGAAACTTGAGAAGCTAAAAAAAACCTGGATAGACGGATATTGATATAGTGTTCCGATATTTTTTTCCTACACTACGTGATATCGATATCAAACCTGATTATTAAATAAAAATGTTTAATCAACAAAGAAGCAAAAATGCGCAATGAGTAATGTTCCTTTAAATAGAATATAGCACAATAGAAAAATGATTTTATTCTGGTAAAAGATCTCCCAACTAAAACAAAAATGAACAGAAAAAGAAGCATAATATCTATCTGGCCAGAAGGCTACTTAATACATAATCAGTAGATGTCAACAAAAATTCCAACAAAAGTAAATAAAACAAAAATGGATTTTTCATGACAATACACTAAAGACATGAAGAGAATGAATAAATAATAGAGAATAAAAACATAGAATGTAAAGAAAATACAAGTAATCCGTTACAATCCATTTAATCGAATAACTAAGCCTGCATAGAGGACATCTGTTTGGAAGTGAGGTGTTGGCAAAGTAAGGGTTTAAACGAGCATGAGAGAAGAAGAATGACGGATATTAGGAGGGATTTAGTTCCAGATGATGGTGGAGGAATGAGCAAGAAAGGAACGCTCGAATGTTTTGGTTCTGGACTGAGGATTTGAACTTGAGGAGACTGCAGATGCAGGTTGATGAATGGACAGTAGATATAGTTGATGAATTGGTGTAAGAAGAAAGTTGTCCAAACTTCTGAACGGATGGAAATCTTTTTGAGATAAGTCTGGCGAAAGGTGGGTGCGAGAGAACTTCGTACCTCAGCCCGTTTAGTCTCTTCACTATCTGTCGGTAAAATATGAAGTCTGGCTTTGTCGGTTAAGATTATAGGTCCCTTCCGATTAATTGTTGCAGATTGATTTTGATAAGATTTTGTTGCGTTATATCAATATCCCTACAGTACGATGTGGATATGATGGCGAATGAAGAGATGAATTATTTATAAATTAATCTGTGCCACCAGCTAAAAATTACTCAAACCAACGGCTAATGGTCTGTTCGTTGCAACACCCTTTCCCGAACAAGGTGGTAATATTTCTTACAGCTTGGGCTACCGAGAGTCCAAGTTTAAACTCATAATAATAATAACACCATAATCGCATGTTTTCATGGTCATATTTGATGGCATGCTAAACAATGTTCACTCAATCGTAGTGATTGTAAATATAATAAACAAAATATAGGGTTGATTACAGCTCATTACAATATGTTAACATAAACATTGTAAACAACAGAAATCCAGTTATTACTCTTAGAATTTTAGAAATAATAAAAACGGATATTTCATATGAAAAGTATAATATTTTTTTCAAGTACTATTATAAATATTATCTTGTAGCTATACTAGCATGGTACAGCGTACATGATAGGTGTACTAAGTGAAAGGTCGACGTGTACTTGTATTGTTGTACTTCATTATGAAATAGAACGTGCCTTGATAGTACACCTCCAGTGGGTTCATGATTTATTATATCTATCACTTACACAGTGAAATGTTGAAACACATTTCAAACTAGTATACCCTTGTTAAAACTCTCGCATTATATATCTATCCTTCTCCATGATATATTGGAACTATAACCTTTATTAGTGAAACACGTTTGTTCGCACAAATAATATTGAATTACCAATATAGTTTAAGGATAAAACCTCATATTTTATAATGAATATGTCGTAGTGATAGTTTAATAAATAAGTAATTAGTATTTACAACTCGATATAATCTGTTTCGATGAGCAATATTTAAAATTAACAATAATATCAGAGTTACTGAAAGTTTTGGTATATAGGTATCGACACGCTTCCATGGTCACGGAGTTGACATGACAATGACACGTGAGCAAGGTTCCCGTTTTGTTCGCCATTTTTATTTTAACTCTAGTGAAAATTATTGAATCGAAATTAAAACTCAAATTCGATGAAGGATATGAATGATACGGGACAAAGTATTGTTTTATGAATAATGAAATAAAAAACTTATGGTATTTTGGTTAGCACAACAAGCAAACTATGTCAAAGTTCGCGAGTCCGAAGTCCGGCTGATGGCCTTACTATCTTTAAAGGGAGGAAACGCCGTCCAACGGAGGAGACGTAAAATGATGTTCCCAACCCTTTGCAGCGTCTGGTACCAACTCTTTAAAGATCCCTATTCTAATAATACGTGGATAGAAAAAGTTAGTATGTTTGTCTCTCATTCACGCAAAAACTACTGAACGGATTTGGATGAAACTTTACAGTAATATAGGTTATACATCAGAATAACACATAGGCTACAACAAGGGCGGATTTAGGTGGGGGGGGGGCACAGGGGCACGTGCCAGATAGTTTTTTGTGTTCTGTGGACAGTCCATTATAGTACATAATTAAAGGCGAATCAGGAACTTAGCATCTTGAAATTTGCAGATAGGTTATTTGTATAAATTAAGAAAGAAATTTGGATAATTTCCACTCTCAAGGGTTTCCTCCTTAATATAATAGGGGTTCAAAGATTGTATGGAATCCGTCAGTTTTGAAGTTAGACTTCTAAAATTTTGGATGTACGAGTAACTTATAGTTAAATAAAAATTAAATTATTTATTTAAAATGATCTGTGAATAAGTGGTTAGGTCTAATTTTCTAAAAAATGAGTTTCTTATACTTAAATAAGCGGAATCGAGTTATTTTCGTAGTGAATAAGGGACTTATTCACAAAGTATTTTCAAGGTATTGGCTTGAAAAGGAATTATTGCTTATATTACAACTCCATTTCAAACCAAACACTACGAGAATGATACGATTCCGGTTATCTGAAAGTAGTTAACTCTCTCTGGACAAAATCCGACTTAACGATTTATTCACCGGGGCTGTAGATATATGCAAAAACATGTGATGACACCTCAGTTTTCTGTCCTGAACAATTTCATAAGAGTCTTACCAATTTCAATAAATATAAAGAAAGTATAGTTTAAGGATAAAACTAAAAAAGAGAAGGTAAATAGATCGATCACTTTAAAGGTATTTAGATATGAACTAAAGCTTAAGCTTACTCTCCTTCTACGATACATAGAAAGTTGATACAACTACATCCAACGAGCTATTATTAACTAACTGTAGAGGCTCTTATATCTCTAAGTGTTTTAGTGTTCGTAGCTCTCTGGCGTGCTTTCTCTAGAGTCTAATACGCTCCATTACCTGACTAAATATTAATATCATGTGACAAAGTAAAAACTAGATGTAGACATTTTAAATAATATTATCTTAGCTTACAAGAAACTGGCTGTACCTCACCATTTCACCCGCATTAAGTACGCTTTTATCCATAAATTATCTTTTGGAAAACAAACTCGAAATAATTTGTTTCGGACTTTCCCTAAGTAAATTTGAGCTTGAATAAATTGCATGACATTACATTTTTTTCAAATCATTTTCACCACAGTTTATTTACAAAATGATATTTTTACACGATGATCCCATATTTATTAAGAAGTTTAACGTAGGTACTTAATTATTGTTAAAAGCTTACTAAGGATTTACTTTTTTTTCTAAGGTATAACAAAGAGACCATTATATTTCTATCTTCTGGGATTTTTTCACACAAAAAAAAAATGAATAACTATCCGACTGCTTTTAATCTTAACCTAAAAGCAGATCTTTTGTTTGTTCATTCATTTAACTTCACTTTATGCTGCTATTCCTAATCTGACGTTGCTACAATGGGTGTCCTAAATTGTGTCTATCCAGGTTTAATTAGGATAGGGATATTTAATTAGTACCTGACACTATACAGACTCGGGACTCTCATTTCACGTTCCCTTTGAATGGCGGCATAACTAAGGATTTTAAACTCCAATTAAAAAATCCCGAGGCCACTTGCCGGGCTGCAAACCCGGGCAGGTTGGTATGCTAACCAATACATCACAGGTGAACCTTAAAAACCATATCGGCATTTAAAGAAGCGTTCCCGATCTTATTATGCTGCGTCATCATGTGTAGTGCAACAAAGAATGAAATTAATCTGGGCAAGGAAGATATATAGTATAGGTAAATTTAAAACAAATGTTCGAATAGCTGTTGCTCGCATAACTGAATTTTAGTCTACATGAAATGATAGAATATACTTAATACTTGTTTCTATTTTACAAGTTTCCAAGTAATTCAATTTTATGTTCATGTAAATGATTAGATCTCTTTGAAGAATATAACAAAGGCAGTGGGGTAGCTCAGGGTTAGAGCCCTGAGTTGCTGTGCCGAAGGTGATGCCGGGTTCGAATCCGGCAGAGACGTATAAATTTTTTAATCTGTTAACAGCTACAGGTGGATCCTGAGTGATATGGATACCCTCCTGAGCCTCGCCCAGCCTCTAAAAGGAAGTATCCTTAATAGGTGGAAAAACTTACAGTTAAGTGTCACGTTGGACAGATACTCTCCATAATCACAATTAACCACAATCCAAAATCCTTCGTAAAATCCTCAACGCTCCTTATTATGTCACAAACAAACTCATCCATCACGGTCACCTGTGGTCTAGTGGTTAGCGTAACAAACTACTAAACCCAAGATCGCGGGTTCGTAGCCCGGGAGGTGGCCCTAGGATTTTTTTAAGAGGGTAAAAAATCCTTAGTTACTCCGTCCTTCGGAAGGGACGTTAAACGGGGGGCCCGAGCCTGTACGATGTCAGATACTCGTTAAAAATCCCTATCCTAATTAAACCTGGATAGGCAAAATTTAGAGCTCCCACTGTAGCATCGTCTGATTAGCCATAGCAGCATAAAGTGACGTTAAATGAACAAACAACAACTCATCCATCATGATTTTAATATTCCATATGTTGCTGATGTGGCCCAAACTAGAAACCTATCCTTCCATGACAAGCTCCATACACACTTGAATCCGCTAGTCTCTCAACTTGCTTCTCATACTATTCCTGATAACCCTCCGAGGCGTGTGAAAATAAGATGGCCTCGAGACCTTCTACTATAGAACTTTATTGGAGTAGTGCTACCGATGGGTAGTTTCTCCACAAATGTTTTTTGTTTTCATGACATTTGTTTATATCAGAAAATTTACTTGATATAATATTAATGCAGTTGTAAATATCAATAAATTAATCTAAAAAAAAATATTTTACTCTCTGTTATTGCGCCAAATCCTCGGACAGATGATGCATTTATACTTCACTTGTTTAACTTAAGAATTTACTAGTTAGCCAAACCAACTTGGTATTATGCGAAACAGACTTTTGTTGTGAACTATTTTTTCTAATTAATGATTTATTTATTCTCTTCTTTATTATAACGGGAGGGGCAAAAGTCCCGCTACCATTTTGATTTAGTGTCGTGTCTTTTCTGTGTAATGACTACTATAAGAGAACCACGATAAGTTCCTGGTGATGTCAATATTTTTAAAAGCTCGTTTTGAAATTTATTGTTTGTGTTCATTTTTCTAGCCTTCATTTATATTTATTTATTTTGTAGTACATGTTCAGATAATATTAATTTTAACAGCTTTTGTATGTATATAACAACTGGGAATGTGATAAGACAAAATCTCTTTCCTTGAATTTGATTATTAATCGTTGTGAATAATCATACTTATGCAATTTTAATATTATTACATAGGTACGTTAACATTAAAATATTCGACCTCCAAATTGATGTTGATATATGAAGCTTACATGAAATGAGTTTAATTAATACACTTAGGTAATAAAATTTAAAAAAAACATAAGGAGAATAAATAAAAGCGAATTTCGGTGGTAAAATTTATTGTTTATTAACCATTCCACACTATTCATCTACATATGGATAAATGGACACAGATAAAGATCACAATAATTTTACAATTAATTAATCTAAAGGCACTACATTTGAGCAACAATTAAAAAAAAAAGTTATGTATAGTAAACAATATAAGTCATAAAGGCATAAATTCATCTACTACTATATTTTAAATATATATGTCTATTACTTAGACAAATAACAACTCTTAAACTACATTTTTATTTTTATATTTAACACATATAAAAATGAAAGTCTTTAAAACTTTGATATAAGTATATAATATATAATAAGTAACAAAACAGTAATTTATGGTTAGCATTTTTATTTTATTTAAAAAAAATAAAAATTAATGGTAACAATAAGTTAAAATTCAAGTATTAAGATGAATTTCTTTAAAAAAAATAAAATATTAATTAATTTAATTTAATTTAAATTTAATTAATTAGTTTAAAAACTATGCACTAGATTTAAATATCAACCGCCATTTAATGGCTATTTTATTTTATTGTTACATTATAAACAACTAACTTAAATGGTTAAATATTAAAAAACAATTATGACTGCATGGAATAAAACCATCACCATTAACTGTGATACTATTGCCTAATAAGAGAAAACATTTAATATTCGTTTCTTGAATTAAGGGGGAAAAAATCAAAACAAAATCATTAAAAAATTGTTAGTCAATATACAAAATCCGATTAGTTCACACTAAGACAACTACAATACATTAAAAGGTACAAAAATATATATTTACAATAATGTTAAACCGTTCATAGAACTTACATATGAATATATCATAGATATATGGGACAAACAATCACTGACGTTTCTGTCCAACCGCCGTACATTAGGACTAATACCATCCTCCGACATCGGTCATACTAAGTCAGCAAACTGCGGGTCGATGAATACTACATCCGACCCAAGAAGACATTTTTATAGTCGTCTAGAAATTACCTTCCAGATCGACTAATAATATACAAAAACACAAAAATAAAATAACAAACAATTAAAAAAAATTAATAAATTCTATACAAATTGCCAAAAAATGGCATACACTTTTCTCACCCCTTTGCTGGTTCCGGGATTACATACTATAACTCCGGATCAACTTGGGAGCAAGTAGATAACTATTTACAGGAGATTTTTACCTCTCTTCCAGTTTGCAGGAGCAATCCGGAAAAGAGGAACTAGAGGCAGTAAGGGTGGCAAAACTGGTATACCAAACGCTGGGACCGTTCGGTCTTCTTCATAATGCCCTTCTTGTAGTACTGCCTGATGGACCTCGAGAGCTTGTCGTAGTTCATGGCCGGCCTGTTCTTGCGCTTGCCCCAGAGCCGAGCCACCCTGACGGAGTCCTCGATCTTGAAGACACCGTTCTGGCGGTCGACCCAGCGG
Organism: Arma custos; assembly: GCA_037127475.1. Taxonomy (NCBI): domain Eukaryota; kingdom Metazoa; phylum Arthropoda; class Insecta; order Hemiptera; family Pentatomidae; genus Arma; species Arma custos. The sequence goes on along the minus strand of CM073760.1, from coordinate 119,264,514 downwards.
ATGCAGGAACCGTAAACTGACGGGGAGGCCAGCAACTCCTTCAAGAACTGCCAGAGGTGGATGTGCGATCCTCCGCCGCCTCCGCTGCGACTCGAACTGCTCTTGGGAGAGTTTTGGCTGCTGTCGCCCATCTCTTCGTCTTCCTCATCTGCAAAAGACATTTAAGAACAGATAAGTTTAATACTCTCTTAAATTGCCACGGCCAATATAATAAATCCGTTCATTAGGTTTTCTTCTTGTTTCGAGACTGTAGTCAAGATTTTTGCCGACGTTTCGCTGGCCATATTTCATCGCTTAATCTGGGACATGGGCGGAGCCTATTCCTCCAAATACCCAGAAGCTATAAATACCGAAGTAGACAAGAACATTTTCAGTTTCAGATTAAGCCCTGAGGAAGCGAAACGTCGGCAAAGAATTAGACTACATGGTCGAAACCAGAATAAAAACCTCATGAATGGATTAAAGATAATGTTTGTTTTTTTATTCATCTCAAACACTCAGACCATTTTGAAATTTATCAGACACGTCTTATAGAAGTGCTGTTTAAATTTCTGGATAAAATGAAAAAAAAAAAAACAAGTACTGCGCACCTTTCGACAGATTTAGCCACTCGTTATAATAAAACTGCTAAATTTAAACATTTCTAATGAGTGGCATATTTTTTTAAAATTTCACTTAGTTACTCAACTGAAATTGATCAAAGAAATCGGATTTAAATAAAAACAAAATATTTTGCCTAAAATTAATCAATTGAATAAAAACTGTGATCCAATGTATTGTGCTCCCCGTGCTTAAACTATGTCTAAGCTTAAATTATGTCGATATAAGACAGCAAAGAAGTTGATTTTCGAGTGTTTTCCTGCAAATACAATTTTTATTAAAGAAAAACCAATCTGCCAATTCGCTTATTTGATTTTTATTTGGTTGTTTTCAATGCCCGAAATTGCGGGTTCACAACCCAGTAGGTGGCATTAAGATTTTTAAAGGAGAGTTAAAAATCCTTAGCCTTGCTCCGTAAAAAACAAAAGATACCAAATAAACGTTCAACTATCTTTTTATTTAACATCATTTTATAGCTATACCTAATCGGGCGATGTTACAGAGTGAGCTCTACATTTTTACAATCCTAGTTCAATTAGGATAGGAATTTTTAACGAGTACCTGCCATCGCACATGCTCGGGACCTCATTATACGTCCCTTCCGAAGGACGGCACAACACTCCTTTTAAAAAATCCCAGTGCCACCGATCAGACAATATACAAAAACAAAGTAAAGTTAGGATTACATGTATCTATATTCTCGGCCTTACTTTCGAGAGAAAGCACTTCAAAAGTGGTCGGTAACTTTCCACACATTACCGCAAAAAAAGATTTTTTTTTCAATTGATTCATGCATTATTGATGTAAATGTTTTTTTAGATTTTGTCTTTGAAGGAATATTTTGCAATAATCTAAACGGGAAAAAATTTTGTTTCCAGTAATTAACTTATTAGTTATAATTTTTTTTGACAAATTATAATAAATAAAATGACCTTCATGTATCGTTCTTGTCTAGCAATAGATCCAGGGATTACTTGTTGCTTAGTTTATTTTCGTGCTCGATCAGTTAAATTATAAATACTTTTAAAAATTGAGAAATAATAAAGCCATTGCCCATGACTTCTTTAAGCTGTTACATACAGTATTTTTTAAATTAAAACGGAGAAAACTGAATGCATCGATTAAAAAAAATAAAAAGCTACATCTTATTGAACGATCACAACGTTTTCGTTAAGCGAACCCCTCGTGATCAACAAATCTAAAAATATTGATATTTTGGGCATCGATATATTTTTTTAATAAGACTGTTTAAAGAAATAATCAGATGTATTGTATTGATACAATAATTTTTCAACAGAATCAAAATAATGATATAAATAAATGTAAACAAAATATCTTTGTCTTTTATCTATAAAAAATGAAGAGGGCTTACTTCTAATTGAAAATTGAGAATTGAGAAGTCAGAAATAAAGTTTTTTAAATCGATGAAATAATAATGATTATTGCAAAGGTGTAAAGGTTAACAAAACTTTCAAGGAAATAAAAATTATTGTAAAATTTTATAAAAATATATAGATCTACATGATGAATATGGAACATTAAAAGCCAAGAAAAAAAGCACCAGAATTATTTGTTTATTCTGGATACTACGTCTTTTGACAATCGGGTTTTGACAATCATATAGATACATCGATTTATATAGTTATTTCATGATATTTAATTAAAAATTCTCAGCTGACAGTTATTGTAAATTGGACTTAATAATGGCAGCCGTTGCTTAGCAACGCAGTGAATCTTGGCCGTTCCGTTAGGATTCATTCCAGTATTTTACTGCTTAGAGCTGGGAAGAAAGGAGTGGCCTTTACGAGCAACATAATACATACTAAAAGGGATAAGAGGCGATACCCAACAGCTACGGCATTGGGCAATAAACCCAGAAAAGGAGAGGTTTGTCGTCTCGGTCGGGGGAGGGGGGAACTTCACCCGTGGATCATAAACGGGGTAAAAAATAAATAACAGAGCAAAAAAAAAGAGACGAAACAAAATAAAAATAAAAAAACTGTTTAGGAAGAGGAGGGAGCCAAGGAGAGCAAGATCTCAAGGCTGCACTCCCACTAGTGCCTCGTTCGTGAGCGCTAACGTTCAAAAGAAACTCTATTAACCTTTACCGCAAGCAAAGAACAAATAATAATAACTTTATACAAAAAATAGAAACAATTAACTTTCCAGAGCAATTTGAATATATTATCGACACCTGTGCGACCTTGGCAAGGTCGTTTTGCAATCCATCGAGACAAATAAACAATCGCAACAACTCGTTATAGGCAGATCATAAGAGAAAGCTAAAGCAATAATTATGGCTTCAATTATTGATTAGGAAACTTATTACTGGCTTTTATGATTGTAGAATGTTTTGCCTCGTGAGTTGAGGAGAATATTTACTATATGAGAAAATTTACTATGTTGCAATTGCGTGGGAGGTGGCACCCATTTTGTTAGTAATAATGAAGAGAGTAAAAAATCCATCCTTATACCATCCTACGGAAGAGACGTTAAACGGGGGTTCCGAGCCTGTGCGATGTCAGGTATTCGTTAAAAATCCCTATTCTAATTAGGACTCCCAAACTGGATTTATTGTCCGATTAGCCACAGCAGAAGAATAGTGACGTTAAATAAATAAGCAAACAATATTTTATAAATAATCTTAATATATTAATTAATAAACGATATATTTTTATTTATTTTAAGCGTTCACAGAAAGCTTTGATTGTGTGCGCAACTCTACTTAAGGTTGAGAGGTTCAAGTCAACCCTTTGATTTAAGTGATTAATTAAATTATAATAATCAATATATTTATTTAATATGTATATAATTTAAATACAAGATAAATGATTTATAAAGAAGGTCAGTCAAGGAGCAAGTTGTGTTTCGAAATAAAAAAAACCAAAGCCAGCGATGAGGTCAGTGGATGACGCACTATGAGCTGTCCTACCAGTTTGTAAATTATCTTTCTTTAAACTTTAATTTTATTAAACTTATTTAAAACATATATCTATATAAATGTTTAAACTATTGGAAATTTCTATGCTATCGTAGATTAAAAAAAACAAACGTTACTATAACGAAACAGTCACACAAATGTCGATGTTGCAAAGTGGCTTTCACAGTGGCATGTTTTATTCAAAGCGAGCAGCATCTTATGTTAATTGTTCAAAACTGGGTCAAGTGATTGTCTTGTAACTAGTCACCATAGTGTCTAGTAGGTGATTTAATATTTATAATTTATTTAAAACAAACGTGTTAATGGTTTTATTGTATGATAAAAGTATTTAAAATACTTTATAATGGCACATTTATTTGAATGTTATTGGAAAACTAAAAATAATACGCTCTAAGTTTATAAAATGTAAACGTTTTGCAGATTTAGGAAACTCTTGGAGTGAAAAATTGCACAGTAGCTTATTGAATGTCTTGTACCGATCTTTGTGGTCAATGATTGATTATTCTTTTTGGACTGTTAATGTGAGATGTGCTGCATTTGACCTGTTTGAATTTTCGTTTGTGAGGGTACTGACTATGCCTGAATTTTTGCTGGACAATGCCCATAAAATATTATAGCACTAAAAACGTTTTTATTTACCAGAGAGCTACAATTGATAAATCGGAAGTGATACCTTACTGAAGACTCGAGGTACAGGAGTCGTACTAAAACTCATGTACCAAGATTTTTTCTTAATCAGAATTTTTCACGAGGCATCAGTAATTTCATTGGGGAACTATCAACAGCTATATTGGTATCTGTTCCACAACTACTTTTATTCGTTTCGTTTTTAATATTTTCCAGTTATTGTGAGCTTTAGTACGAAAAAGAGAAGGGAAATGTGTAGATTTCGGTAATCATTTCATTATGAAATAAAAGTTTCAACTAACATTTCGAAGATGATGATTCGTTGGCTGAAAAGTTTCCTTTTTAATAAAAAAGGATATAAAATTATTACTGAAATCTACGCATTTCCCATATTTACACTCTTTTTTCAAACCAGAACTCACTGTAACTTCTAGTTTTTGAAAACACTAAAACTGAAACGAATAAACAGTTAAAACTTGTTATACCTCAACTCGAAGCGACAATCTGCGGAAGAGATACTATTTTTTAAACTATAGCTCAAGATGTAATGTAGATTCATGTAATGGTGATCATGCAAGATGGGTAGGAGGTTGATATCAGATGTAGGCGGCTTGGAAATCCCGCGTTATGTAACTTCTGGCCAACCAGCGAGCTACTAGCCTCTCTTCCAGTATCCTTAGGGAATACCCACCGTTGAAATCTCTTTGGTTTTTCTTTTATTAAGGAATGAAATAACATTTTCAGTTTTGTAACAAGTTACTAAACCATAAGGTGTTATTTAACGGTCTGATGCCCACGTGTACTTTTGTAATGGGGAACCCCAACTAGTGAAATTTTACCAGTCTTTTGTTATAATATATGTAATAATGCTGTAAACAATTATTTTTGATTTAAGAGAAGCGTAATACCTCAGTGTGTAAAGCGGTTTGCTATTCAGCTCAAGATCATGGATTCAAGACGGGCTGAGACAAGAAATTATTTATTATTTTAACAGTCATAGATCGATCCTACAAGATCTGCAGATCCTCTTGGGACACACGCATCCCTTACAAATTGGGTAATCTTCTCTGCACTACCGTTGGCTTAGAAAAAGTACTTTCTTACTATTCACTGAACGTAATATCTGCATTACTTGTACCACATATTTTTCCCAGACATTTAAAATTTAGAATTTATAAAATTACCATACTTCCACTGTTCTACTTGAATTTGAAACGTGGATGTTAATGCTGAGGGAATAACAACGTCTAAAGGCTATATAAATTAAGGTTTTGCGTAGAATATTCGGAAGGAAAAAAGAACCACTGTTAAGGAGGTTGCATTACGGGGAAATGCAGAGCATCCATAACAACTGAATTGAAAACATCGCTTAGATTGAGATGGAGTATCAAAGTTCTTGGGATTGGTTAGCAACGAATTCCAAAATAGATAACAAGCGCTGAGTAAACGTCTGAATAAAACACAGAGGCGAAGGTGGGAGGATTGCCTTTAGAATTATCTAACGAATTTGCTAAGTAGTCCATGAATTCGCTAAACCTATTGATAATAATTATTACATATACATACATGCATATATATAAACATATAATAACCTGAAACAAGTAAAAAAAGAAAGAAAAGCTACCGTGTGTCCTTGATTTCTTAGACGTGATCGGATTCTTATGAACTTTCTATTTACCGCTGGCAGACAAAAACAAAACGGTCAGCCAGCAGTGTTGCCAACGTTTTCCCTTGGCAGTTTGTAGCCCTGTACCGTGACCCTAAAACGGGTTCCGGTGTCCTCAAGGTCGCCCTGATTAAGATAGATGATGAATGCACTCTCTCTTAATGCACAATCTGCATCTTATTATCTCAATGGTTGGAATGTTCTTCGAGATCAGGTTTCCACAGCAGGCTTCGTTATCGTGCAAGACACAAGTTCAAGTTGGCGGGTGATATCTCTATCTTGTGCCTCAGTTCTGTGCTGTGAAGGTAGGTAATTTAGCCGAGATGACACTCAACCACCAGCTTTTCCCTCACTAGCGGGACACGGTTAGAGCGAACGGGTGACCCCACAAGGGACTTCAGGTTCGACAATGTCCATCTTTGGCCGTTAACAGGTTAAATAATTTATCTGTTTTTGCCGGATTTGAACCGGGGGCATTCAGTTCAGCAACTCAGCGCCCTGCGCACTCACAACTACCATAACATTGTTAAATAACTGCGAAGAGAAATTTTAATTTCCTTGTTTAAAATAATTGCAATTTATTTAGTGCCAAGTCCTAATACTTTCGTCACTTACTAAATGCTCCACGGGAATCTACTCCAGACACCCACACGCTTTCCCGAGTGAAAAGCCAAGTGAAAACTCTTAGCTTTCTAAAACGAATTCCTATCTGTTTACGTTGTAGCCGCTTAATGACGCAATCAACTCCCTTCCTGGCAGTTACATGCCTAGAACCTTTCATTATTGCAACTGTAATAAAAGTATGGATATTACAATAGTTATAGGTTCGGCTTTCACTTTTCGAATATGCCTTATGAAGTTACATGAGTGCGTTATATTAACTTTCTTCGTTAAATGCGTTTGGTATGTAGTGAAATTACAAGGTTAGTAATGGATAAGTTAACGCGTAGCTAAATAACCGGTTATTTTATTCACGACTTAGAGGCAGTTGTCGCCTATTATACTTTATGCGGTTACATGAGAGCGTTATAATAACTTTCCTCGTTATATGAATTTGGTATGTGGTGAAATTACAAGGTACGTTTCACCGAATGTTTTATTCACGGCTTTGTCACCAATTATATTTTATGCTGTTACTGGTTACACCATGTAACGTTACGAATCGCTGTTATATTTCACTAAATAATTTATTTAACGGTATCAGTTCCGCAGCTTATCGCTTCGAGTTGTCACAAAAAGTTTTACCATAACTATTCATTTATTTCATTTATTATAATTTCGGAAAAATAAATAAAATATGTTATCTAAATAAAAATAATCCTGAGTTTTAGTGTGAACTCATTTAAACTCATTTAAGCCCCAATTAAACTTAAAAAAAACAACAATTACAATTAGAATCGAGTTATTTTCGTAGTGAATAAGGGGCTAAGTAGGACATTTGCTTTAAAAAGAATTATTGTTTATATTAAAACTCTATTTCAAGCCAAAAACTACGAGAGTGATTCCGGTGTTCTGAAAGCAGTTAACTCTGGACAAAATCCTGCTTAACCACTAATTCACTGGGGATATATTTTATCATACTACGAAATAAGCTGCGTGTTTCAACTAAAGTTATAATTACTTCCTCACTCTCTACTCATAAATTAATCGCCTTTAGTCGGTCGGAAATGCCATAAAGTTTAGCCATAGCTGCTTTTAGCAAGTCATCGTATCTTGCACAATTTCCTGACTCTCAGACAGTTATCAGATCTCATGAGAACTTAATATTTTTATAATAGAAGAAAAGAGTTTTAAGAAAATTCATTTTTTTCTAGGGCGCCATCGTCCGGTATTTTAATCTCACTATTATACAGGAAAATAATTAGTGATATAATATTTTGCGGATCTCAGTTAAATTATAAATATTTTTTTTAAAAATTGAAAAATCACAAAAGTACTGTTTTTACATTAGTAACCTTAATTATTTATGCCATTACACAAAATATATCACTGTATTTTTATCGAGATGGAAAGCATCGGTTTAAAAAAATAAACAAGCTACATCTTATTCAAATATTTCAATTTAAATAGACAATAAACATAATTAACAAAACGGAGAAACAATATATTAAGGCATAAACAAATAACTCAAATGAGAAGAGTAATAAGAATAAGTTATTTCTCCTTATCTCAATCAGGAGGTAGGTCTCATGGGTACCTTTTAAGTCACTAGTACCTAATTATGAACCTCTTATTATGAAAAAAAAGGAGCCTAAATACGGTATTAATATTGGCAAAAGTAACATTAACTGCCTTGTTATCCGTAGATTATTATTGATGTCGGTTCCCAAGTTTCCTTATGGCTCCTTTTTTCAGGATTTTATTGGACAATAATACCTAGAAATCCTTAAAGAACTCTAGGCACAAGGCCATACAAAACTTACGCAGAAGAAAATTTATGAGAAGCCTTAATAGATACCCAATAAGAAATAAGACACCATCGATCCGAAATATCAAATACAACCTCCAAGTACGGAATACCAAAAAATACAACTCACAAATATGCACACACATTTTCTTGTTTCTTATGTAAAAATAAGCCTATACAATATTTTGGAGCAACATTGGTGCAAAGTAATGTTTCCTGCTGTTACTAATGGAATAATGCACTATCCCAATTTCCCCCAATCAATGGGGTTGATTATGACAAATTCAAAATATTTTTAGTAAAATAATCTTGTTTCTAGAATTATTTTACTGCCATATTTTGTTAGGGGGATACTGACCTTACATATTAATAATTTTTTCAGCATTTCAACGGTAACGATAAAGATTGGACCATCTTAAAAATTTGAAAAATGTCCAAAAGATACCCCAGCTTACAGTATTTAGTTAGCAGGCACGATCAAGAGCTTTGTGTGTCGTGAATGTAACTGTTGTGCATGTATACGTTAATGAGTTGTACACGAACATCGACATTAATATATACATGAAGGTCGTGTTACGTGATGTGAACAATCCCATTATACCTCCTAATGTTCCTTAATGGTTTATATGCTTTTGCATATGATCAGTGCCGTGACATTTGCATAGATGTGGTGCATGGGAAATGTCAAGATGGCCGCTTTGGGTGACGCAATCCGATTCCACCATTAGTTCTGCTTTCTTCTCACTCTCGCCTCTGCGATGACGTCAATAAGGTCTTCATCATTTCCGCCCTCTTCTGAAAGAAGGTATAAACTCTCCGAGGGTGGGGGAGAATTTTTCGGAAATCAGGAACAGTCTTGCCAATCACATTTTGTCAAGTCAGGCCTGTTTCGTAACGCCGAAAACAGAATTCTTTCTAGGAATTAGAAAGTTGCTTAGGAAGAAATGCGTCAAGGAATAGGAGAAAAAAATACAGTTGACTAACTGATCGATTTTCATAAAAACTTAAACAAAAGATTAACAACTTCAGTTGTATCGTACAAATAAACAGGTCTTCTTCATCTTTATATCTTATCGGTCTATTGATGTGTCAGTATAGTTTCCACAATTTTTTTATTTAATTATAACGAGAGCGGGGTTGCTCTGTGATAGAGTGCTGTGCTGCTAAGCTGGAGATACCGGGGGAGATAAAATCTAACTGTAAAACGAGGGAACTTAATTATGGGGAAAAAAATGGTGTTTGGCCGTGATTTAGTACAAGTAACCTGCTTGCACAACGGTTGTCTTAGAAATGGTACAGTCTCTACTATACCAATCTAAAGTGACTTTAAATAAAATAAACAGGACTAATAATATCAAAAACAACTTTTGATATTTGGTATACAATTATTTGTTTGCTTAAATTTATTTTGTGAATATTATAATAATATTTTCGTTGGAAATATACCTATGAATTCTCTGGGCAAATTTTGAAGAGATAAATTTAAAAATAAACTTATATATTTAAATTGTACCAAAATATTTAAGTGCGCCTCTATTATTGCTATACATTTTATGACATTTTAAATTTAGATGATAATCTAATTTATTCTGTATTTTATATTCATTATCTTTAATTATTATATATGTCACTATTTTAAGTTTCTACATTACATGTCACTATGTTCTTGTTAATGTAACGTTTTTTATATATATTTTGTTCTATTTGTTTCTCTCTCGTAGCCCTGAAGATGACCTGAAGATGTAGGTCGAAACGTCGGCACACATTAAATATAAGTATTGTACTTATTTGGTGTTGTTTTTTTTACTGCACCCCCCAACTATTTCCATTCTCCATTAGATGATAATCAATGACTACCATAAGGATGTTACAAATACAAATAAAAAATTCGAATTAAAAAAAAACAAAAAGTAATTTCTTTTTTGAGGGGAAAATAGTTGTCTGGATAATTCAATCCATCTCATAATTTCTTATGTTTCTATTTTTCCATATTTTAAAAATAAATTTCCATTATCCGAACATTTGATTGTCCGAACCACAACTGATGAAAATAGTTCGGCTAATTGACGCTCTACAGTTTTTTTAATTTTAAATCAGATTTAATGGTAGTGCTATCGCGTTAACCACGGCGATAATTTAATTAGTCAATAAGTTATTAAATATATTCGCAATTAATGAAATGCGAATGCTAATTATTTTCTTTTCGATTTTATTTACTAAGAGAAAACTCTCTCTCGACCTATCAGAGAAATTCGAGCTGCTCGATATAAGAACCTGCTATGGGACTCTTATATATATGCTCGTATATATATATATATATATATATACACACTTTCTCTAACAATCCTCCGACGGAGTGCTACAAGGAAAACATATAAGGCATAATATATCGTACGTATATTTTTCATAATATTTTCTCTTAGAGAAACTATGATATAAATGAGAAATATTTTATTTCTTTACATACTAGCCTGGTTTCTTTGGTTCGAACACAAAGAACAGTAATTATTTTAATAAACAAAGTATATTTCACGAAGTCTTTGAAGATCTCTTTATATATCGATTTATTTACCAATAATAGTTAGTATATTTAAACACTTGAAGAAAACGGATATAACCTTATTACTAGCTCCAAGCTGTTATTTATGTTTTTAAAACAACATATTCTTGGATAACTAAACAATCGGTACAATTGCCTGTCAATAGTGACAATATATGTTTTCATTTTTAACACACCTACATGGTAAATCGCAAAGGTTTCAAGATAACTTATTTGATCTGCAATTGTTTAATTAAGTTTAGTGACTTATATGATTAAATATATTAACATTCAATTGGTAAGATATTTATTCTATAATTGAAATATCATCTTCACCATCTGAGGGTTCGCCAGAAGATGACCCAGAGCGCGTTGTGGTCGTTTCTTGTAAGAGTCCACTGACGTCAACTGTCGTCTCTTCAACGCTTGCAGCCCTCCACAGTTCAAGCTGGGCGTAAAGCAAGCTACCGAACTGCAACAAATATTTTACATTATAACAGATAATATAATCTATAATATAAGTAAAAATGTTGAAAATAGTTATGAAAACGAAACTCTGAAGAGAAGAGTCAAATTTATAGGGTAGGGTCATGTTTTTCGTGGTCGAAAGGACACGAATCGAACGAGCACGCTCATTGGCGAAAGGCGAACTGTGCCATCAGGATTTATTGGCTCACCGTGAAAATGGCGATTTCGATTCGACCAATCACAAGCATCGACAACTAAAATCTAGCATGCATAGATAGTTATGCAGTTATTTGAAAAGTAAATAAAAGAAATTTATCATGAGAAATGTTAATTTTTTATGTTACAGTTGATAATAGTTGTAATATGAATGCCAGCTGTTATACAATTTATTTTAATGCAAATAAACTGAGTCTAAGATTCATATATTTTGCTCAATAGTCTCCCCTCCATTATCGATGAATATATATTCAATCGGTTTTTGGGTTAACAAAAGCCGTTATTGAATGCAAAAAAATTGTTTATTGGCTTTCTCAGTTTATTCTTGTTGGTCACAATAATACTAAGCTATAAAAAATGTTTTAGGCTTATATTAACATTTTATCTTTTGGGATTATGATCCTGATTTTATGTGTATATTTTATTTATATTACATCTAATATTTGGAACAGATTACAGCATTCAAATGAATAAAAACTGCTAGATTTCAGCTTTTTATACACGTTTTTATAATAATTCCTCTATAAGTGCAAAACTGGGTTACTAAGTATGTAGAGGGCTAAATAGTGATAGATTCAAATCCGGTTGTAAAAGATAAAGTATTTAATCTGTTAAAAAGCTGTTAAACAGAGACGGATAGACCCTGCGAGATCTGCAGACCCTCATTTGCCTCTCTTAGTCTCGATTACCCTTAATTGGAGGAATAACCTAAGCGTGAACTCGGACAAATCACTTCCCTGCACAACAGTTGTATAAGTTGAATATATACGATACACAGTATACTTTAATTATAATACGTGAATTACAACCTTTACACAGCGCAGTGTCAAAGTGTGAAATAAAATTTTGTGTTTGATGCATTAGTTTGTTTGTTTGTTCATTTAACGTCACTTTATGCTGCTATGGATAATCGAACGATGCTACAGTGGGGGCTCTAAATTTTGCCTACCAAGGTTTAATTAGGATAGGGATTTTTAGTAGTAGCTGACATCGCACAGGCTCGGGACACCCGTTTAACGTTCCTTCCGAAGGACTGCGTAACTAAGGATTTTTTACTCCCTTAAAAAAATCCTAGACCACTTACCGATACGAACCCGCGATCTTGGGCTTAGTAGTTTGTTACGCTAACCACTAGACCACAGGTGACCGTTGATGCATTAGTAATATTACTAACATACTACTGAGTTGCTGTGCTGAAGGTTCCATGGGCTGTGGCTGATAAATTATTTAATCCTTTTACAGGCTCAGATGGACCATGTGGGATCTATACTCCCTCCTTGGGCTCCCTTGTTCTTTATAAAGTGGGTACCTTTAATTAGAGGAAAAGCAGTTGAGCGTGATTTCAGAAAAACCACCTTCTTGCACAACCGTTGTTTTACTAACAGTATAGTCTCTATGTACTGTACCTATGTATGCACATACCTAATGCAAGATACTCTGGGGTTGTAATGGTATAGTTTGTACACATATGTTTTTAAAAATAATAATATTGATGTTTTCTATGATCAAGGAAGCATTGGTCCAATGAAGTTGAGCTAACTGGGTCTTGTTAAGCTGGATGTTTTTGACCCCGAGCCCCCCGGGGCTGAATACACCATTGTCGATAAGAACAGATACCATTGTGAGCCACGCTCGTGTCTTTGTTCTATAGAGCCTTTAAACATTGCATTCCATTTACATTATCTACCGTTAGGGGCGCGGTAAATCCTACCTCGCTGTAACCTTTCACGGGGTCCTCGTTTTGGGGGTCAGCGGCGAATCCATCTTTCAAAGGAATCGATACGCTTGTCGAACCTCGATGAATAATGGACATGACTCGCAGTAAATAAAATGGCAAATGAACTGTTATATGAATGTACCGAAATCGATAGGTGGCAATTCCCAATCAAAAATTCTCATCGAAGTAGTATATTCTTACCTAAGTACAAAAATGATCTATAGTGGTAACACTGTCAATAATCGCCCATCCTTATTACAGTCTTTCTCCCATCGTCTTTATTTTATTAAACGCCGCAAAATATCTATATAAAAATGTTAAATGTTTAATAGATAACACAAAAATACAAACAATAAAAAAACTTCGGAATTGTATACATTTTTCTTAAACCATTTATCTCCCATCTGTCTTTAAAATAATGATTTAATAAAGCTATATAAATGATGATGAATAGGCGATTAAAACTTTTAGTCAGACACTATTTCGGAACGAAACCGTTTTGAGGATCAGTTATGAGAGACATAAATCTTCGGTAAAAATTAAAAAAAAAAAAAGATTATCTAGAAAAGCTCAAACGGACTTTTAAATTCTAAGAACATGCCTTTACCTTATATATGCACATTCTTTAATAGAGAAAATTGCTATTCCAAAATTTAATTTATTATTAAATCTATGTTTGCATCGTTGCACGACCTGCGCAGGCGTTGCTACGTATAGAGAAGCCACGCCCTTTCCCATCCCCCACAGCACCTTAGTACCGCCTCCGATTTCGTAAAAGTTCGTTTTCGAATGCGGGACTATAGTTTGCTCTTCCTGTTATACCTTTGCATTTTCTTGAAGTTATTGTTGTAGTTTTGCGTTCAAAACGTCTACCTTTGGTTTTTTGGACTTGTTATCGTTGATGTGTTTTACCAATAACAAGGTTGGGGAACTCCCTTAACTTCACCACAGCTCCCAAGCACCGCCTCCGATTTCGCAAAAGGTCTTTTTGTTTACTATAGGCATTTTTTTCATTGACAAAGCAGCAAGTGTAAAAATATTTTGCTTTATAATTGGTTGTATTAAGAAGATGATGAAAAAGGTGGCTAGGAATGTATATCTGCAATGCTACCGTTACTTTGGAACTATCAAAATCAATAAGTCTATGATAAAATACTATCGAAAAGCTGTAACATAAACTTTAAAAGTTCTTGCAACGTGTTCATGGCTAACTGATCAAAGAATGAAAATTATTTTTTTTAAATAGAATTAATGTATTGTTGAATAACAAAATGTCTTTTATTAATAATGAGTTCCGAGGTAAAGTAAACAAAACTCAAACTCATCCCTCATGTAAAGTTCATACTTGCTCGTATTGTAAGACTTCCTCCATATGAACGTGACATATGTATGTGTTATATACACACCTTTATAAATAAATATGCATAACTTTCTAGATCCCCCTATCTAGGTTCAGGGAATGAAATCGATTCAGGCTAGTAAGCGGAATCAATAATTAACGCAATATCCCGCTCTCGGGTGAACACTTTGCTTAAAAACAGCATCGTAGGAATTTTAAGGCCAACATGTTCGATTAAAAATATCCGGGATCGATTAGCATTCTGATCGATAGCTCACTTGGAAAGTTGCACTCTAGCAATAATAATTTTTTTACTGATCGATAAAATGTTGTTTCGCCATAATTCCAGTCAAGGCTATATAAATCAACCTGATGGTGTGGGAGGTGAATTTATTTAAATAGTTTTCTATCGATTATAAACACAAGATAATCGATTTTAGAAATTCGTTTTATATTGAAATATATAAATTTTAAAATGTTTCAACCAAAATAGAAGTGTTAATAGACTTATTCAACCTGGACGTTCCATATACGAAGGATACACACTTTAAAATACTCTAGTCTACACTTCTCCCATCATCAGGATGAAACCTGAATAGCCCATGAAGGATCTTAGGTCCATTACATGGTAGAGACTGTACTGTTTCGAGCTATGTAGAGTTGAGTTAGAGACTGTCAAGTTTCGAATAAAACTCACTTTATAGAGGCTGGATGAACCGTAGATCATGGGCCCATCCGTGGATATTAGCAGATTACATAATTTATCTTTCACTGTCGCATTTAGAACCGGAACCTTCAGGATAGCACCCTACAATTGAACTACCTGGCTCATTAAAGCTAATAATTGCCTGAAATAAAAATAAAATCGATATTCTATTAAATGAAATGTACTGAATATTTTAAACAATATTTACTCATACTTTAGTAGGCTCACTTAGGGGGACAAAATATGTACCATACTGAACTTAAAATTCTAGAACAATACGGAGGTACCTCTTCAAAAACGTTAACCACTCCTATGTATTACAATTAAATGAGCAATTGAATAATTTGTAAATTGGGGCTGGGGATACTCCCTTAGTTGTATTAAATATAAAACTCGGAATATAAAGTAATAATATATCTGGAGCCTTTCAGAACTTTCTCCTGGATATTAGCTCCCGACAGAACTAGATTCCAGGCAAGGTCGAACCTGGAATTCATCAACTGGGTGGATATTTCCATAGCATTAAATTGGATTAATACGGATTAAAGCTATATAGATCTAATTTACATAAACAGTTATAGGTAATTTGCATAAATAGTTATCAATATTTTTAATATATCGTCAGAAAATAGAGAAAAAGTTTAAATTTACTCAGTTCTAATGATTTTTTTTTCATGATTCATGTCTAAACCTTTAAATGAAAAAAAAACTGCCTTTAAGATCATCACAATATTTTTGTTCCTATCCTCCCCCTAATATGGGTGGCATTGGTATATTCCGTACAGTCATAATTTGTACCTTTAAATACTTGGCTATTTAGCTATGTGGATATATAAATTTATTGACTAGGTTCTACATGGATGACGTACCGATGCTATTAATCTTTTCTATTTTTTCGTTTTTTAAATTAAAAAATTAAGCCTCGTTTAGATTTTTTTATTCATTTTTTTTTATAAAATGTGATAAATCGTAAAGAAAAATAATCAATGATTTTTTATTTACGAGTATGATTATTATTTTTTTTATAAAATATGTTAAATCGAAAAAAATACAGAAAATATTGGAAATACAAATACTATTTCTGTATAATATGTTACATAGTATTAATATCAAATTATAAACGAATAAACAGTTCTATTTTTTTTTAAGTATATTTTTCTATTTTCGTATTCCAAGACCCTGTTTTATTTTATATTATTTATTTTTGAAATTATATTAAAAAGGCATTATATTATTATCAACAGTAAATAATAGAGATTAATTAAAAGAAAAATACCTTTTGTTTTTTGTTTTTGTATTTTTAGACCCTATTTTATATTATTTTTATTATTATAAGAGATAGAAATTTTATTCGTAATACATAGTAGCTATTAATTAGAAGAAAATATATATTATATTAAGTATATATATATATATATATAAATATATATATATAAATATATATATATATATATATATATATATATATATATATATATATATATTAAAAATATATAGTTTTTATGACTCTTACTCTCTTTGCCTTGACAAGGCCTCAGAGGCCAGCGACCTTCATCTGGGGCGGCTTTCGTCTCACTTTCACACACTTTAGAGGGAGAGCTAAGAAACTAAACGCTTCGTATTTCAGGATATATAACGTTATAATATATATGTATACTATGTGATATACATATATACTATATATGTGAAATTTAAAATAAGATAAGCATTTCCTCTAACCCAATGATCAGTCACTACTGCACAGAAATTAAAACTACAGCAAAATTTTGTATGCAAGTCAAACACTCCAGAAAAAAATTGACGTGGAAAACATACTAAAAGAAGAATTCAAAAATATAAGAAACATTTTAGTTCCAAAATTATCTTGAGAACAAAGAGTACAATCAAGGAAAAATAAAGGAAATATTTCAAACCTGTCAATAGACATTAGAAAACTAATATCTAAATTTTATGGAAATATTAGTACGCTTCCTCATCAAGACTAACCAATAGAATTCATGCTTACTTACAAAAAGTCAAATTAACCTCATCATGGATTAGCCAAGGTATAATAGATATACAAAAAATGAATATGAGCCAAGTGATGTTATAGACATAAATTATTTTGCAAACAAGGCAGAAGAGTGGATTGTAACGTCAAAAAAGAAAGCATTGAAGAAACTAGTAAAAAATTGACAGAGGAGAGAAAAAGAACACGTGGAAAAAATTTGAAGAAAATATGGATGAAACCACGCCAGAAAACTTTATGTCATCCTCCTGGGTCAATTCTTAATAAATAATATAATTTATATGTAATTAGGCTGCAAGTCATAATATTGATTAAGTTATAGAATTTTGTGAATTATATGTTACCAATTATACAGTATTACCAAAGAACCTCTGACTAAATAAGTATTTTTTATCCTGAACTATGCATGCATTTTTGTGTATGTATTTTATCTTTGTAGTTTAGATTTTAAGAAAGTTTTTGTAGATATTTTTATATCCTCCTGTAATAAAAGTTTTTTTTTACTTTATATTTCAGATTCTATTTTATTGCTGATGTAGGGTGAAAACAAGGCGATGTAACTGAGTGAGTGATGTAACTTCATCTGAAAATTGTTTTCCATTATTTATTAAAATTTAAAACAGTCAAAAAAAGTAACTTTCTCTTTCTTTTCAGATATCATTTTCATATCATTCATTTATGTTTTTTTTATAGAGACGGAAGGAGGAAAAACGAATTAAATTAATGTAAAGAACCAATGATAACATACAAAGATGAAACTTTGGCCAACCCTGCACATTCAGTGGTTACATAGCTGTGAAACCAATCTAGTTCTACAAACAGTTCAAATAGTATTTTATGAGAATCAGAGATTAAATATAGTCTTCTAGGTGGATAAATCCAAGATAGTCTAAATTAGATCTTTAATCTTTAAACTAGTCCTAAGTGACACCACGTTGTGGTTGGCGGACCGGCTTGCTTGTACTGATGAGTGTCGCATCCATCTTCATATAATTACTCTTCCAGGCGTGGGGTATTGCTTCACTAATGGTCACTGTAACCCGTATATATGTATGTATTATAAGAAGAAACAATGATGATCGATCCCTACTCTGAGCCATGACCATACTCCTGTATATCCTGACTGATTTTCAATTACTCCTTCCCAGAACTCTTAGCTACGGACTATCTCGAGTGACACATACCTCTGGTGCCCTCTGCTGGAAATCCTCTTCGGTGAGGGCGGTGAGTGATTGCCCAGGCATCCTGAAGAACTGCAGGCGATCTCCAGGGAGTCCGTACTGCGCCGAATTCCAGGCCAACCAGGTGCCTACCTCCTCCGTCGTCCAATTACTAGGATCTGGAAAAGAAGAAATGCGAGAAACTGTTAATTGTACAGGAAGAAGGTTAATTAGTGCTTATCTACTAAAGGTTGAATCTGAGTGGTATTTTGTAATATGGTGTCTGTAATGTTTAAGCTTCTTATTATAGCAGACATTTGATTAATAAAGGGTTAATCGAAGTACGTTGGCCATGATTAAAAAAAAATGTCACACCGTAAGCCATGAAAGGTCTTGGGTTCAGTACATGCTAGAGACTGCATTGTTTCTAGGAGAACTTAGGTACAAGTAGGTGATGCTCAACCGCCAGGTTTTCCAGCAATTAAGAGTACCCGCTTTATAGAGGCAGGGTGAGCCCCAGGAGGGTCTGCAGAACACAAAGAAGCCTTCAATGGCAGTTAACAGATTAAATAAATAAATAAATTATCTGCTAAAGCTGGATTTGAACTCGAGAACTTAATTCACGCCAACGAAGCGCTCTACTTGTAGCTTCCTTTTGTCGTCCATGAGTATGACGCTTTAAATAAATATATCTAGTATGTATCCATTGAAGCACATCCATTGGCGTAGAAAAAGTGCATTCTCTACCAAGTACTAAACCTAAGACAATTTATAAGCGATGAAAGTGATAAAGGATTTTTCATATTATTTTAATATTTTGTTCTTTCACAAGTTCGATTTGAAAGGGAAAATATCTAAAATCTGACACAGAACAAATTATAGCTGATATATTTAAAAAATGTTTCTGTTGTAGGTTTGAGCTAAAACAAGATCTTAAAATAATAGTATATTGACTTTTTTTATAGCATTTATTTATTTTTAATTTGAACAGCATATTGCGATTGTTTTAAAACATAAGAAAGACATTTTGTATTTTGTGGTTTCTTTCTTAGCGTGGTGACATTAAACATTTCTATCACGGTGAAAGTGAACGCTTTCTTTTCAAGTTCATGTACCTCCCTCGAGTTCGTGTACCTCTCCTGTACTCTATTCAGGTCTCGTGTACCTCTCTTGTATCCAGTGTACTTTCCAAATGTGCAGAATATGTAGAAATGAAGATAAAATAAAATATAGGCCAAGTTTTTTCTTCTTCATGACCACTTCCATGAAGTGAAAGTTGTGTAAATTTTTTCGTTTAGCATAAATTGACGCGTGAGAATGGAAGAGTCATCGCAGTTTCGTAAGTTCTTAAAAATAATATTGCACCATATTGTTAGTGGCACCATATTGTTAGTGGAAACTTTTTGTCAAGTAACTGAGTCGTTTCCGTTTTTAACAAGTTTCATTTCATCATTATATTTATTTTTAAAAAATAATAAAAAAAAAAGCATAAGCATGGGTCGTTGTGATTTTGTTTTTAAAACGTTTGTTGGTATGAATTGTCTTTCCAGTGTATGTGGATATATAGAATAAATCATAATATCCGGTGCTTAGAAATTAATTCGTTTATGGACCTACGATTTAATTCAAATATTAATCGGTAATGCTTTGTTATAATGTAATAATCTGTCCCATACCGATCGGAATTCCGTTTCCACTATACATTAGAGAAACAACATGATTAAAAAATTAGATTAGTTATTTAATAAGTTATTTATCATTCCTAAATATCTCTATGGCGAACCCGGAATTTAGGAGAATCGATTACATGACGTTGTGTTACCAAGGTTAGGACATTCACATGCTTCCATGAAAGGGTCATTACTATTACCATAAAATGGCGGTTATAAACTACGATTTAATTTTTTTTAAAATGTATTCATTGAAATTTATAACTGTATATTTGAATCCATCAAGTGAGTAATGAAAGATAAGATAAAGACAGGTAGAGAAACTACCCAATGGTAATACTCGAATAAGAAATTTAACTTAGAAGGTCACGAGGCCATCTTCTTTTCAGACGCCTCGGAGGATTATCAGGAATTGAAGAGGGTGCTAGATTTGAAACTAGTGGATTTGAGTGGGAATAAAGTTTGTCATGAAAAGATTGATATCGGATTCGGGCCAAATCAGGAACAAATGCGACGTTAAGGTCATTATGGATTACTTTGTTCGCAACAAACTAAGGAGCATTGAGGATTTTACGAAGGATTTTGGATTGTAAGGATTGGATACGAGAGGGATTCGATTTCTTAGTATGGGTGTAGTTATGGCTTAGTTTTCTGCAGTTTTTTTGTTTTGTTCTATTTCTTTAATATTTAAACGTTTTTACTTACATATACACAAAGTATTATACAATTTAAGTATTATATTAGGTTAGCAGCATACGTTTATGAGTTAAATCAGAGGTTTACAGTGAAAAAAATCTGTACCATACCATTACAACCCGTGAAGGGTCTGGGGTTCAGTAAATGGTAGAGACAGTAATATTTCATGGACAACGGTTCTGCAGGAAGGTGGTTTGTCCTAGATCACGCTCAACCGCCAGATACCCCCCCTTATTTTGGGTACCTGCCTTAAAGAGGCTGGGTGAGCCCCAGGAGGATCCTAGATCCTATATCATCCATCTCCGGCTGCTATCAGACTAAATTAAAGTATTGCTTGCACTACCACTAACCACTAGTGCTCTACAACTGAGCAACTCCGCTCCCCATTTAAAATTAAAGTAAATATATATATATATATACATACATATATATATATATATATATATATATATATATATATATATATATATATATGTGTGTATATATACCTATATATTTTTATTTTTAAAGAATTCTACAAAACAGCGAGTTTGGCAAAGAAAAACAAACCTATTGTTGTGAGACCACGTGACTTCCTACATATAGTATTCAAGTCAGCCATCTTAACTGTCTTAGATATTGTTATTCTTGGCTGCTTGTGTTCCATATTCAGTTTTGTTTCCAATTTTCTATTTATTTGTATTCCCTTGAAACGTTTCGTTATCCTTGGCATCTTTATATTGTTTTGTTTAATCTCTTCAAGTATATAACTTGACTTCTGACTAACCTTTTAATCTCAATAAGATATAAACCAATATTTTATTGATGTCTGTATTTTATTTGTTTGATGAACTCTTAACCTCTTTAGTTGCAGGTAGATTAGACGAGTTTGCCAGATATTTGAGGGCTGGCTATTAAATTTAAATATATATAGTGTGAGTCGTATCTCATTTCGTATTAAACGTGTTATTAAAATATGATTGTGCAGAAAACAATATCGGCATATTAGTGTTGAAAGTCAAAATTCTCTAAATAATCTTTATATGATATTAATATATGAATATTCGAATCCTAATTCACTAATTAAACATATTTTGAGTAAACTTAAATAAAAGATAAATGAGGATGAAAGTTTTAAAATAAATATTTGTTGGTCACAAAATATATACAGTCCATCATAAAGGCATTGTAATTTGTTTCACCAAAATTATTAAGTAGATGATTTTTTTTTAAGATGAAAACTTTGCTGACTATTTCCAATATTTTTTTCAACTTCAATTTACCAATAAACCCCTTGAGAGGGGAGTAGATAAGAATATGGAGCGCTGGGTTGCTGAGCTGGGTCTTATTATTATGGTAGAATCATTGTTATACTTTAAGATAAATTATTTAATCTGTTATCAGCAATGTATTGACACCGTGGGATCTGCAGATCCCCCTTTGGTCCACCCTGCCTCTATAAAGTGATTTCAATAAATGCTCTCCCTTACGCAATCGTTGTTTTAAAAATAATACAATCTCTACCATTAACAGAAGCCATGGGTGGGTTGTTGTGGTATAAGAAAAAAAAAGAATAGCATCTCAACCAAAATACAGTACTTTTTTTTCTGATGTAATACCTACTTCTCCCCATTGAAATAAAATTTCACTCATTTTTGCACATATCATCTGCCAATAATGACTACCCAATTAAAATTTATAAAAATTTAAAATGTTTGAAGTTCCAAAGCTTTAAGTCAATAAAAACCAACTAATTAATCAACATTTCGTCAATTCAGGCATCATCAGGCGACACGTAGGTGGCTGATACTCGTAGTTGGGTAGACCAAGCCCTCATTGTACTGATATATTATTCATAGGTCTCCAAGAAGCGAATGCGGAAATTTAAAGAATCGATTAAATCGATAAGGTGATCTATAACGTCGTTAATTCCGGACCTTTCTATAAAAGATAATTAATATCGTCGGAATAAATAAAGAACCAATAAACAAATAAATATATATATATACAAGACGGATCTCCGCTTGGACACTCCTAGGGTAAACCCGCCGACAGCAAAGCCTCCACGATCTGTCACTTGGTAGATTTATTATAAGGATATATATAGCAGGGGGTGCGGCAGAGCTATCTATAGTCGCCCTTGGGTAAAACCGCAAAGTGATTGACAGCAAGATCTGGAGGCAACCAAATAATACTCTACAAAGCTATTTTTAACTTGCATTGTATATTTAGGTACTTGTCTTTAGGTGTATTAGCCGGTCTGCATGAAAATCTCTGTAATGTCTTCATTTCACTCGTTTCATTTCAGTTATTGGTCTGTCCGTTATTAAATTGTTTTCTGTATTGTTTTTATCATGTTGATTTTGTTCATCGACTTTAGGAATAGCCATCTTTAAAAGAAGAAGCTGTGAAATACTTCCAGTTGGTATTATCGGCGGATAACAGTCCCCGTCCCCTCAGACCGGCTAATACCCAAGTACATATATTTTGCTATAACTATTATATTCACCACCATAACATTGTAAATGCTGTAAATATATTTACGGAAGGGGTGTCTGCAATGAGTCGTAAATATCGATAAGACAAAAACAAATGTCATATATCGCTTTAATAACATTATTGAAAAATAAAACAAACAAACAGATTTATTTAATCGAAACAAACATTCCAGTGACATAAAGGACATGTCTCAAGGTGAAAGAAAACAGGAAATCCTACTGCATGTTCAATAACCTATTGCTTGGTTGTTTTCAAATACCTAGCATCAATGAAAATTAAAAAAATAATCATTACTTAACATAGGGAAGGAAATGATCCTAGTGAAGGTCGGAGATAAAATTTCTTAAGTAAAGTTAAACTATTTATTTGAAACTAACGTCGCGACCCACATTGTAGGTCTTCTTCAAGGCTGGATTGACAACAAGGGATTTCGTAATGCAGACTCATTTACTTCTAAAGCCCCTCACAAAATTTAAATTAATACTATTCTAATTCCATGAAACAATAAAAAAAAGTAAAAAGAACTGAAACAACTAAGAATACTAAATTAAAAAATCAGCTGATCAATAACAATTATTCTTTTTTAATCAGCTGATGTCGCAATGATATTATCATCATCTTATGATAATTTTGAACCAAACTTTCCAAAGAAATAATTTCATGCTCATCGTCTATTTCACCAACACCTGTCAATCAACCTGGAGATGCCACTGGGTATCACCTAGGGCCCATAAAGTGCTTAGCTTAATTTGAGGGGAACCGGGAAGGTTCAGCGTAATCTCGGAAAAATCACCTTCCTACAAAACCGTTGGCTTAGATACAGCACAGTCCCTACTTGTATTGAACAGACAATAGTGTGTCATGCACTAATATGTTAACGCACGGGTATTATAAAAACGCAAGATTATGTCATGAACAGAGACAAACGGAAGTCCTAATTCTGTCGGATGTGACAATGGACTCTATTAAATTTTATTTATAGAAACATAAATTAACAATACATCGAACAAACGATAAATCTTTCAAAGAACAATAATACAGTACTAATAAAATAAAAAATATGATTACACAGACATGCACGGTGGTCATAATTACAAGAAAAACTAAACTTTAAAAAACCCATAAAGATGTTTATTCGATATTGATTTACGAGCCATTAATAAATATTTGGTATTATAAATCTCAAGTGTCAAATAAATAAATAGGAATTTAAATTAGAAACATTAATTACCTTGGAATTTTTTCTCATTTTTATTACTTTTCATGACTTTAATGTTACTTTATTATCGAGTTTGAAAGTTTCTTCTTAGTTAAAATTATAATTTATTTCATACAATTATTTTTAGTACTTTCATAAAAATGTGCCATTGGATTTCTTCTTAGTCCGGAATGCTAACTGTATAATATTTTTTTTTTAATTTCAAATAGTTGTTCACAACTGGTATTGTGGGAAAAACAAACGTGATGTAAACGAGCGATAACGCCATTCTCATCACCTGTGGTGTTGTGGTTAGCATGACAACCTTTTATACTCCCAGATCCAGAGCCCGGGTTCGCAAAGCAGCAGGTGTCTTTAAGATTTTTTAAAGGCAGTAAAAAATCCTCAGTTATGCCGTCCTTAAGAGAGAACATGAAATGGCAGTCCCAAGCCTGGGCGGTGTCGGGAACTTGTTAAAAATCCCTATCCTAATGATATGCAAATTTTAGAACTTCCACAGGAGTCATGTCTTCGGATTGGCCATAGTAGTATAAAGTGACGTTAAAAAAATAAGCTAACTACAAAAGGTATTTATTTACGTTAGAGAAGAATTGGTTGACTGTAACTTCTAATGTAAGGAAGAAATAGTTGAGGGTGCAGTCAATGAAAACACCTTAAGTGTGACTTATTTATTGTGTGCCGACGTTTCGGCCTACAATGTAGGCCATCTTCAGGGCTAAGAGAGAGAAACAAACAGAAAAAGATATATTATTTTATTATTATTTTTTTACGTAATTGGTATTTATTTACGTTATGTATCTATTCTATAAAGGAAGTATTAACCTACAGATTATCTTCATTTTTTAGCATAAGTGCTGATTTCAGAGGTTTGTAACTTAAACATTTTTGTGTCTAAATAACAACAATAATAATAATTTGCGTTAAAGGTACTCCATTTATATTGGAAGTAGGGGTGCTAGTACTAGTGACATTTAAAAATATATTTGTCTATATTATTTGATATGGTATCAGTTCCGCAGGTCAATTCGTTCATGACTACCGAAATATTTACATTACCATAATTACATTCATTTTTTTTAATTCTAAAACTCACATTTATTTTTATTTTTCAGAATATTAAAAAGGAACGAATGAAACGCTAAAACTTATTGTGACTTAATTAGAAGCGACAATCTGTGGAACAGATACTGATATATGTCTATATAGTTTTATACTTTTCTACCATTATATCAATATGTCGATATTTCATATCCACTATTTCGATTAGTCATTGATTGACTAATATCGATTCTAATAGTTATTTAAAGCTGAACTCTATTTCCTGTGCGGGTTCAATTATTACAGGTCTCCTTGATACCGTTACGGTTGAAGGAATGCCAAGTCAACAACTGACAACCTTTTCAACAGTAATTGCCAGCAATTTACTTTATTTTTTTTTTCTTGAGAAGTTGATACAGTTTTTTCTTTTTTTTTCTCTCTCTCTAAACGGATCTCTTTGGAGTCTGCCTATCCAGGTTAATATATACTTCGTACCTAATAAAAATATTGCAATTATGAGACCATTTCTCCTGAATTCTGATTTGATATTATGATAACATCAAGATATAGTAGGTTAGAAACCGCATTGCGACACCAGATGATTAAAAAAAAATAATTGCTATTAATCAGCTGATTTTTTATTTAGGTATCCTAGCAACGATTTTTTAAATTGTTTGCTTTGTCATTTTACCATTTAAATAGAATAATATTCATATTCAATTAAACTTTATGCATCTCCCATAATTATTTTTTTAAATTTATTTAATTACAAGCAAATATTCTGGGACATAACCATCTTTCAGGACTGATTCATTTTGTTTTCAAATATTAAAATAATATTATTAATATTAAAATTATAAATAATAATATGACGTAAGTCAATAAGATCCTAAATTAAAATTAATGTTCAAAGAACTTCGTTCTAGTGTATTCATCGCAAAAATGGCGGGAGCACACTGGGGTTTTAGGATCTAGGAGAGAAAAGGTTTATCCTCGACCGGCATGGGCCTTGGATAGCTCAATTGGTAGAGCAATGTCACGGTGAGACAAAGGTTCCGGGTTCAAATCCCGGTCGAGGGCCTATGTTTTCTCTTTAAAAAATTAAAATAATAAGTTTGAAGTTTAAATTGATTTTATATAAAACATTAAAACGTCAGCCATATTAAAAGTTTTAGATTGTTATTAATACCATACTTGTTGTTGGATGGTTATGTTCTATGATCAGTTTGTGTTAAATTATGGATTATTTTTTACTCATTTTCTTTTTTATTAAAAACTTTTAATTATCCTTAAAAACTTCTACAGTATTCCGTTTTATTTCTTTAAGTTTAAATCTTGACTTAGAACTTTTCTATTCCAGTCAAGTACTCTATTATTTATGAAAGGTCAAATATTATAATGCTTTAATGGTAGATCAATATTTCGATATATATATATATATATATTTATCTGCATCTTTTTTTAAAAATATATCGAAGCCATAATTATGGAAAATCGATTTTTTTCACTATATATCGAACTACTATTTCGAGAGTATACTGTGATGGATCTCAACAGCTTTAACAGTTCTTTATAGTAAAGCATATACTTTATGAATGTTGTTTTTTTAGAATTATTAATTAGAATTTCCATTTCGCAAATCTTTGTTTATTAAGTATAAACAAAAATAAAGTTAATACAGTACTTATAAGCTAATAATAAATGTTATAAAATCTAGTATGCAATAAAACTTAAGATAATTCAGTATTGTTGAGTAAGATATCTAACAACAGAACGCCTACATTGGCTATAAAGTTTACCTCTAATCTTTGTGGGCGTTCTATTATACCTTAGCTACATTATCCACTTCTAATATAGACATTCTAACATGCATTAAGATATTTCCCAGCAATAAAGATAGACAACAACTTTTTGCATTCTTTTACTGGTAGTATTATATAGCCTAGAGAGGATTCGAATATTCGTTAAGGAAAATTTAAACTCATTACATTCACGATCGTTACATTCATTATAAACAAAGAATGGATAACAAATAAAAATGGTTCCGTAGTATTTCGTATACATCCATTTCTTAATTGGCAATAAAAAAACGGGTATTTATTTTTTATTAGAATTTGGGTAATAATTATTATTATTTATTATTACTAATTATTATTATTTTTATTGGTATTTTATATTAATTTTCTGAAGTAAATTAAAAAAAAATATTTTATGTCTAACAAAGATCGTAATATCATTTTCTCTCCAAGTTCTCCAAAACCATTTTCGATTTAGAAAAGTAATTCTACAAATGGCAAATCAAAATAACGCCCCAAAATCAACCCACATAAACTTCTCCTTAAGGAAAGAACATAGTTTATATAGTTTTCCTTCTAAAAACTTTGTGCGTTTTCTCGGGCTATACTAGCACAAAAGACTTACATGAATACGTCCATACAAAATTAAAAAGACAAGACGCTACAAACAGCTATCTCATCCTTTGGATTAGAGATCTTCACGTGACTTATGGAACATTTAACTAATCTGTAACAGTATACAAAGACCCATTTGGACATTTAGTGTAGAACTTTGGAGTTCAAAACACGTCCAAATACACAATACAATCCATAATTCTAAGGAAAACTGTAATGCATCGTGGTTTATTTTGGACACTCTATACACTACATGAACATTCCCACTCCATATATTCACAGTAAACACACAACATTCAACACATAACCAAAATCCTCCTCTTCTTCCTCTTTCCTACTCTCTGTTGCCTGGATTTTCTAAAAATACAATGGAAATAAAGACCTTCTCAGAAAATATAAATAATAATCCTACGAATCGAGGAGAAATACAGCATAGTGATCAAATTTTCTGGATGCGAATCTGCGCAGGTGCATATGTAGCATAAAAAAAATATATATATTAAAAAATAAGATATGTTCGTATTACAAATTAATTTTAAACGAATACAAAACGAAATCAAAAGACCATCGGAAATGCTTGCTAAGAATCGCTGACATTTTGTCTTCTTTGGGGATATCGAATCAAATATGTACATACAAGTAATTGCATGTGATTATATACCGATAATTATATATATAATTGTATAGTATAGTTGATTATAAATGCGGACCAGTTGTTAATAAGGCCAATGCCTCGACGGACTGGATTCTTAGAGTCGATTTCGGCTAATCCTTATCTTACTTTCACGTGCCGATGTTTGCTCAGAACGCATTACCCTATTTCGGTATTATCGTATCATAGCCGCCATTGTGGGGAAGTGATAACAGCCTTGATCGGCTGCGGAAGAATTAAGGAGAAACTTGAGGAATGGTATCTCAACCGTGGATGTTTCCAAGGAAGAGTAGATAGGATTTGAGCCAAGCCAAAAGATCATTAATAGATATGACGGGTAGAATTGGTCAGGAGGTGCAGTCAAAGATAATACAAAATAAGCAGAACTTATTTTTTTAATTGTGCCAAAGTTTTGGCCTACGATGCAGGCCATCTTTAAGCATTAACCCTCAAAAGGTACGGTGGGGTTAGGGCCGACCCCAGGATGCTTTAAAAATGTATAAATAAAGTCAAGTTACATTATTAGAATTATGTTCTTGCAAAAAAACTGCACCATTCTTATGCTCTTGTCCGTTTTTTTTTTTTTACTGTGATATTTAAAACAGGGCTATTAAAGTGAGTTTTATAATTTAATAAGTAAATTTGTTCTTTAATTTTTTTCTTCTTAGGAATTTTCACGTCAAGTCATTTCTTCTATCCTTCGCAATAAGTAAAAAGCATTCTCTGTAATGAAATAATAGTTCTAAAATCGCATGATTGGAATGAGGTGTAGTTTATTTTATTTTTTATATCGATGCATTCCATTTTTTCCATTAAAATTAAAAAATAGTGCTATATTTTGAGTTAAAGATATGGCTTTAAACACCTTAAAGAAGTGTTAAAGAAGCCAGGAATTGTGGCTTTGTGATTTGCCAATTTTTAAAAACGTTAATAATTTAACTGTTTGAGCACGACTGAGCAGTTATGAAAAACGTCGTTAAGAAAATAAACCAACCGTCAATTTTTTTATATTTTTGTCTATTAATTTTATTCTGTGTTTTAAAATTTAGAAACGAATTTCTTTTAAGAATTAATTAAATTAAATATTAAATATATTGATATTAAATATTACACAGTTCTAAAAGTTAACTTCTGAAATATAAATTGCAGATAGAGTTTTCAATTATTATTTTTATTAAGTTAAATTAATTATTTAACTAAATATTAATCGATTTTTGTCGGAATATTCAGATACAAACTTTCTTTGTACTAATTCTAAGTTTATCTACAAAATTATTTTATTGTATATTTAAAAATGCAAATTATTGTTTTAAATAATTATTTTAAAATTTGCATAAGAAATTCAAGAATTATGCTTGATGTTTAACAGATCATTAAAAAGCTTTAAACATTTTTAATCACAACGATTGGACAGGTGGTCGTCATTATACTCTAACCACATTCCAGTAGCCCAGTTATGCGCATGCGTATTGATAGTTCTCCTTTAACCCACTTTACAAGAATTTTAATTTTAACGATTATTTATTTAAAACCGTGCTGAAATTTCAATAAATTATATGTTTATAATTTAATAATACCTAATAAATAAAGAAGGTTTAACATTTTTTGGTTTTAAAATTATAATTTGTATAAGAGTACCTGTATTATTTTTTTATTTAGTTTCGAAATATCAATCTAAAGTTTTTTGCTTTAAAAACATGCCCATAAACTGTACTACTCCAACTCTTTAATTAAAGGGATTCATGTTAAGCTACCATAACATAATCTATTATTACATAAATTCTCTCGTTGACTTCTTTGATGTTTTTTGAAAAATTAATATAATAGCAATATTAATAATTGTACTATTAATTATTTAAAATTATAATTTGTATAAGAGTACCTGTATTATTTATTTATTTTCGAAATATCAATCTAAAGTTTTTTTCTTTAAAAACTCTTGTAATCTCGTGATAACGCTAAGCCAAGTCACCTCCCTCCACAACCGTTGACTTAGATACAGTACAGTTTCTACTATAAACTTCATTACCCAAAACTTATTGGGTTGTAGTGGTATAGATTTATTTTGTTTTATAATTTATTATCATTTATCATTAATATAGTGGAGGGGTTACTGAAAGATGATGGATGAAGTAATGGACTGATAGAGGAGGCCTTGACCCAGCGAAGAGTTGTAGCAGTTGGATAGGATTGTGGTAAGTGAATGCCTAGAGCACTGATTACTGTACTGAAGGTCCTGGGAATGAATTCGGCTGCAGCAGATGAATTATTTAAGCCAATTAATAATTAATTAATTATTATTAATTAATTATTATTATTAATTGAATTAATAACAGCCATAGATGGACACTGTATGATCCGCAGAATCTCTTGGGAGTCACCCATTCTCTGCGAATGGTGTATCCTTAATTGGGGGAAAAGACTGGTGAATGTCTCAAACAAATTCACTGGATCACCATTCGAATAGGGCTCTATAGACCTGCATGGGACTCACTCAGCCTTTATTAAGTAGTTACCGTTAAACGAGGGGGGACCTGAATGTTGTACGTAATTTTGGCCAACCTGCACAACCGTTGGCTTAGTTCAAGCGAAGTTCCCACTTAGTTTGGAGTGGTACAGGTTTTTTAAAAATAATTTATTATTATTTATCATTATTGGGCGGGGTAGCTGGTGAGTTAGTGCTGAAGATGCAGCGTTAAACCCCGGTTGTCGCAGATAAATTATTTAATCTGGTAAAAGCAATAGATGATCCTGTGTAATCTAGGCTCATCCAACTTCTACAAATTTGATAACTGTAATTGAAGGAAAAGCATGGCAGTTATGCGTGATTTCAATCATATAATTTTTTTGCAATAATTTAATCTGTTAACAGGCGTAGGACACTGTAGGACTTTCTGACTCTTCTGAAGCTCACTACTCAAATTTTTGACAATTTATCGTTGGAGCGGGATGGCCCAGATTGTACTATGCTGATGGTTAAGAATCATATTAAAAAAAATTAATCTGTTAAGAGCCACGGATAGACCCTAGGGATCTTCAGTCCCTCCTGGGGCTCACCCAGCCTCTATAACGTGGGTACGGTCAATAGGGGAAAAAAACCTTCGGTTTTACATCGCGATTGAGCATGATTTCGGACAAAGCACCTCCCTGCACAATCGTTTGTATAGAAACAGTGTAATCAGTATAATACGCTGAATCCTAGAGTCTTCATGGATTGTCATGGTAAAGTTTTTTAAAAAAATCATTTTTGTATATTCAACATTTCATTTTTAAACACTTTGAGTCATGTTTAATTTATTTTTTTATTATTCTGAAAAGACTGAAAAAAAATTTATGATTATTTTTATCACGATTTTTTTCTGCTTACATAGAGGTATAATCGAACCTCCATGTTTGTAAAAAAGTGGCTAGTTGAGAGGAGGAATGCACTGCGTCAAGATCCGACGGGGGCTCTGTAGGAGCGGCCCACTTTCTTCTTAGCCGTCCCGTTATACCCGACTCGGGAGTGGGGTTCTTTCTTTCTCCATGTTGTGCAACCTGGGTCGCGACCTTTCCACGGCCGTCTTAATAATAAGGTTCATAATAATAATTAGTAATAATCATTTGATGGATTTATGACAAGTCCACTTCTATCTAAGAGGCAGAGAAACAATATGGCTGAATGTGTTAAGTTAATAAATTGTCATTTTTTAAAAAACACAACAGGTGCGAGTCGGCAAAGGGGACTCTATAAAGGAATATATTTATTACCTGTCCGATGGTTTAAGAATGCCTAATAGATTTACTCTATGAGTTCCCAAGACCGTTAAGATTTTTTTATTTATTTCTTATATTATACTTATATATAGCGAATAATTTTATGTTCCGCTATCTATATCTATCTATATATATATATATATATATATATATATATATATATATATATATATATATATATATATATATAAAAGCACAGTTATCTCAAAATAATTGTTTTTTAATGGCATTGGATACTTCCATCCATACAGCCAGATATGTATTTATTTGGTTAACTGATAAGTTAGATGCCAACACCAGGTGGTTTTTCCCAAACGGTCACCCATCCATGTCCTAACCACGCCCGACGTTGCTTAATTTCGGTGTTCGGACGGGAACCAGTGTGATCAACGTGGTATGGCCGTTGGCAATTGTTTAATAGGGTTGAACAATTTATTTGAAAATAAAAGTTTTGAACCACGTTGCAGGTCTTCTTCAGGGATTCTAATGAGATCACAAGATGAAAAAAATTGTAATCTATACATCTTCCGTCCTAAAATTGTCTTGTTGAGGAAGCTTTAAGGCTTTAGCACCTCATTGGGAAAATTCACCCAAAATTTCTGTGTGTGTGTGTGTGTGTGTGTATGTGTATATATATATCGTGTTTTAGTTCTCGAGTTTCAGTCTTTCTTGAACTTCTTAGGCTAATTTCCTAAGTAGTTGATAAAACATGTCAGTAGACCCTCTGGATCTCACCCAGTCTCTGTCGATTGGTTACTCTTAATTGGAGAAAAATCTAGCTGTTGAGTGTGATCTCTGGCAAATCATCTCCCTGCTTAAGCATTGGCTTAGAAGCACTTACGTGCCCCTAGCATATGTAGGGTCTTGGGATATTTTACAGCATACGGAAAATAATTTTATAAGCTAAATCTACTTAATTTTATGTATAATCGGCTTTATATATTCTTCAACTCATTAATTACCACTGTATATTGCAGTTTGTAAGTACTGTCGCATTGCTAACGGTTGTGCAAGAAGTCAATTGGACCTAGATCAAACTCCAACTCAATCTTTTTTCAGAATTAGTTCCTCCCGATCGACGGATATTTATGTTGAATATCCGCCATATTAAACTTTACCACAGCAGAAATTCAGTTGGAAAAAATCCGAAAATTGTATTACCAGACAAAAAATTAATATTCATCACAAGAGTATTTCATACAACGACAGAGTATTTCAAGTAATTTAATATCTCATTTATACACATAAATACAAATAACTATGATATCCTTTCAATCGTAATTGCAGGTTGTTAAAATCGATAGATGAATTATATCGATTACTATCGAGAAAGTAGCGTTATAACAGTTACATAAATAAAATGATTCAACTCTAATTAGGCCTCGGCCATGTTGCGATAAGCCTCACGGTGTAGGCGTCACTGCTTGTGCTCACGACCCTTGGGATAATTGTGTCCTTGGGTCTCTTATGCAGCTTAGCTAATAATCGATTCTTATATCGATCACGGTTTGAGTCGGTAAGGATGCAGAGTAGGATAGGTGAGGTATTAGAAACGAGATACTCACCACATCCTTTCTATGAAAAAAGCCTCCTGATATAGAAGAGTGTGAGAAGAATAGATCCTTAAAAAAAATCTTATAAAAAAAAACAACTGTAAAACTACAAGCAATGGCAGCTCTTAGGTTCAGTACGTGATAGAGACAGTTTATAAGCCAAACGGTGTTCTAAGTCTTTATAATGGCTAAGTGTGCTTAACGAAGGTATATAGACTGCTGTTTGGACCCGCGGCTATCAACAATATTTCGGAAGCAGGAAGATCTTAACCAGGTTAAAAAAGCGCCTCGTTATTATTATCAGGTATGATATTATATAAAAAAACAGCTTACGTTATCCCTAGGGTAACCTATTTAGTGGTATAATAATTAATTTAATGACATACTAAGCTCAAAACCGCGGGTTCGCA
Organism: Arma custos; assembly: GCA_037127475.1. Taxonomy (NCBI): domain Eukaryota; kingdom Metazoa; phylum Arthropoda; class Insecta; order Hemiptera; family Pentatomidae; genus Arma; species Arma custos. Next base: position 119,230,237 of record CM073760.1, on the reverse strand, counting down.
GCCCGGCAGGTGGCTCTAGGATTTTTTAAAAAGAAGTAAAAAATTCTCGGTTATGCCGACCTTTGGAAGAGACGTAAAATGTGGGTTCTGCTCCTGTTCGGGGTTCTATCATAATTATAAATAGATAGGCAAAGCATCTTCCGATTAGCCATAGTAGTAAGTATAAAGCATAAATAAGTATAAGCAAACAAAAGTATCTTTGCATACAAATATATTCCATAAAATCACAAATTCAAATTAAATAATCCTGAAAAGATAGTTTTGAAATAATTTCGATTTCAATACTTCCTTTGATTCAACCTGACCTCTAATTACAGGTTTGTAATAAATAACATTATGTTTGTCAGAACTGATTACATAAGCCGAGTGTAGGTTTATTTGTAGTTTTGCTCAATATACTATAAAAATAATAAATAATTAAATAAACCAAAAGACATTCATTATACACTCATTATACAATAAAACCGCAATGGCTACCTCTCGAGGAGTGGTGATGCCATTCATGCAAATGCCCGATGGCTCAGTGCGCTTCTAACTGCATTAAATAAAAAAAGAATTTGAATAAGCGTAATGATGGTGTCACATTATTCCGAGAAGTGTGTGAGTGTGTACATCATTATCTAAATGCTAATTATACCCACATACACAATACATATACTTAGTCATTATTAAGGATCTTGATTGAATAATGATAAACTAGAAGGGGTTTTGAAGAAATATTTTTTTACAAAAATGGATCACGATCACGTATGATTACGAGTTGACCATTGGATATCACTTGATTTAACCGGTATTTGGATATCACTATATATATGGATATCACTTGATTTAACCGATTCCTTTTAAAAAGCTGAAACTTTTTTTGATTGATTTTTTTCATTGATCATACCCACCATCTTAGTCAACCCAAAACTTCCTTCTGTCTAGAATATCTTACTCCCTAAGACCATGACCTCGACTCCTTCTATCCACCTTTTCTGTGGTCTTCCTCATCGGTTTTTCTTCCTCCAAGATTCCAATTGAAAATTAAATAGGACAACCTCTCATATTTCAATCTTCTAACATAACCATGCCATACCATTCCGATATCTTTTTATCTATAACTTCTTGGACGTTTTGTTGGGTTTATATTTGATCTCTGATTTTGGCTTTATTCCTTCTTTCTAGCCTTGACACCCTGGCAGCCCTCTTTCAGTAATCTATCTCTGTGGTAAGTAGCTATTTAGCTAAAGTCGCACTTACCGTCCATTTTTTATGTCTTAGGTACCAAGAAGTTCATTTACAAGTCCTTTGTTGAAGGTCCATCTAACTTCTACAAAAAAAAATACAACCCTATGTATTTGGTTTAGTAAATGGTAGAATCCGCACTGTTTCCTAGCTAATGGCTAAGCAAGGAGTTGATCATACCGCAATCTCGCTGGTACGCCAATAATCGATACCTACAATTCAGAGGCTAGCTGAGTCCCAGGAGGGTCTCCATATCCCACAGTATGGATTCAAGGCTGTTAAATAGTTTATTTGTTACAGCGTTTCGGATTCGAAACCTTAAACTCCGTTACCCAACACTCTGCTACTGTGCTAAACTACTTAGTATTATTCTCAGATTGATGTTACCCTTACCTCTCGAGATGCCGAGTACTGCGCAAGTACTGTGCACTTCCGACTTCAACTGTTCCATCGCCAAAGACAACATTGGTTCTATTTCCTCTTGTGGAAGGTCCATCCCGACTTCCTCTTCCATGGCGAACCCGGTCCCTAGCTCTCCGACGGGTACCGGGATGAGGTTGTACTTTCGTTGAAAGGAGGTGTCCTTGAGGACTTGCCTCAACAGCTTGTGGTCCTCTTCCTCCTCCCAGGGTTCTTCCTTCACCGGCGGGGAAGCGGGGAGGAGGGACAGGTCGAAGGAGTCAGCCGCGAAGACGGCGCTGTAGTCCGGGGGACTCCCCCCTGGTACCAGCTGCGGCATCTGCAACAGAAAATAAAGCAATCAGTAAAAAATAATGGACTTCAAAAATAAACATCTAATCATGGTGGTAATATATTTCACTATTGCAATCTGAAGTATGAATTTAAGTGGGGGTAGGGTCATGATAAAATATTCTAATGTAATGTATACGAACGTGGCTGTAGGGGCCTAGAATCCATAGAATAGCATTTTACTCTAGCGTTTTGTATTATTTTGATTTCCCATGATATGAAGGATAAGGTTAGTATTATCATTGTTCAGGCTATAAATACTGCCATGTCAAAAGTATCTCATTTTTTTATAATTAAGATACACTACTTCCTAGGTTGATGTATAGACTCATCCAGCTTCCAATTTCGGATACCAAGCTAAATCCTCAACATCAGTAGCTAAGGAATCTTCCTATCTATGTTTTGGACTACCGACTATCCATACACTCATTCACATACCACCTTCGTGGAATACGAAAGGAAATAAAATTACGAAAAATAAGAAACTATCATTGTTGTCGCTAGCTATGTATTGTTAGCCCTGATGGTGGCCGAAACGTCTGAACACAATAAAAAAGATTAAGAGTTCAATCCATTAGAGGCACATTAATCAGGAAGGTCAAATTATTCAATAAATCGTACTTTTATTAAATATTGCCTTTAGTATACAGAATTTTTTTATTTATTTAAGCTGTCAATACAGGAATTTCAATATAGTGGTTTGAATTTTCTACTAAAATTAGTGATGTTAATGAAATAAAAAACATATAGGTGACCCATATTGAACTTGAGACTTTAACTCACGTTGAAGATTTAAAGGTGAAAAAGAAAGAAAAAAAAGGTGGAGCCATAATTTATAGCACGGCAAATTTCATGAAGCGTATCGGCGTTTAATACCAAACGGGGCAACCCATGATTCATACCAGGTTAAATTACCACAACGATTATTGGCTGAAATAAATTTCAAAGGAAGAGGATTTATAAAGGATATAATTCGCCAAAGTCCTTTTTAGGTAAGATTTTATCAGAGCATACTCTCCTTCCCTTAGGCCGTGGAATGCGAGAAGTGTGAAATGCCAAGTTTACAAGTGTAATGTTTATAACTATAATATGCAGATATAATGTATTTCGTTAAATATAATGAAGTAAGAAGAAAAACCATCATCCAGTCGACATTTCATTAATTCATTTACTCTTCATACATTTCCACTTTAAAGTCATTATCAATTATTAAAATTTTTTGGTTTTATGTATCAAACTATATTATATAACTATAAAAGTTATAAGTCAATTTTCTGTAAAAACAAAACAATAACAATAAGAATAACATTAATTAAAATAATATAAATTTAAAATATTTACTGTCCCAACAATTAGCGAAATAAAGTATTATTATATTACAACAAAGTATAGTAATATTATAACAATGTTTTTTAGAGCTATCTATACTTTATTTCACTAATTATTGGCGCAGTAAATATTTTAAATTTATATTATTTTAATTAATGTAATTGTTATTGTTTTGTTTTTTCGGAAAATTGACTTAGAACTTTTATAGCTATATAATATAGTTTAATGTATTAAACCAAAAAATTGTAAAAATTGATAATGACTATAAAGTCGAAACTTATGAAGAATAAATAAATTAATTAAGTGTTGACTGGATGATGGTTTTTCTTCTAACTTCATTATATTTAAAGTATTTAGTCCAGTGAAATATATCCAATTGAAATGTAGTTCGTTATTAAATTCGTGGTCTGTGAAATGAGATAAGAGCGGGATAACTCTGCGAGTAGAGCGCTAAGATACTGTGCTAAAGATCCTGGGTTGCTGGGTTAGGTGCTGAAGATGAATTATTTAATCTAATGTAACGGCCATAAATGAACTCTTTGTGATGTCCAGACCCTCCTGGAATCATTTACCATATGTCTCCTCAATTGGGAATAAAACTGGAAGTTGAAAGTCAGTATCTCAGAAACAGTACAGTATCTACCATGTACTGAAGAAATACATGTATAGTTCAATGTAAATATAGTGACTCAAACAAACTCTACTTCCAAATATAACTAATCAGAAAAAATATTAAAAAACGAATAATTTAAATTATCCATAATATTCACATTAACCTGAAATATGTATAGTAAATCATCATTCATTGTTCAAAGATAAACTCTATCGTCTATCTTAATAAAGGGTCAAGGGTCCAATACATGGTAGAGACTATACTGTTTCTAAGCCAATGTTTATGCAAGGATATTTGGCCAAGATGATCAACTTTCAGGTTTTACCCCCTACTAAGTTAGCAGTAGTTTACCACTTTATAAAGGCTGAGTGAGCCAGATTAAATAATCTATCTGATTAATTCGTAGGTCTAATATAAACGGAATCCTGATCAACACCAAAACTGTTTTAAATTGGTTCTAACTGTATTCTTTGTCATCGGATGATTAATTGCTGAGATATCCTTTACAATCCTTCTTGACACAAGATATAATAAGACAAAGAGATAATTACATTTAATATCCTATCACAATGTCTTTAATAAATGAATATTGCAAATTTAAATGAGCTGCCGCCTCATTGGACGAATAAATACAAACATTACAAAAAAAATGGAAGTTTCGATATTTTTTAAAAATTATAATGAAAAAAATAAATTTCAAATTTCTTCGTTTTAGAGTTATGTGAGAAAATAATGTCAAAAATATTCAACAAAGATTAAGTGGTGATCAAAAACGTATCAGAAGGTTGAAATCTCAGAATCGTTTGTTCAAGATAACAATTGATAACTAATTGGGAAAAACGAGGTTACTCCATTTTTTCTAAATATTTGTAAACAGCGGTTTCTGCAAGATCTTTGATGGCGAACACGATTATATGGTCAAAAACTAGTTCAAATGGCTCAAAACGGATGAAAAACTAGGTTAGTAAATGGGAAAAACTAGTTCATCCGGACAGTGCCTGGTGAAAAACTAAGCAAGGTGACAACTACGAATTGAGCTTCAAACCCCTCAAACATCCCCTTCATTGTCAGATTGACACGACCAACAATCCGCACTGAATTCAATAAAAATAATGATACCGATTACGCGGTAAATTTTTTTACCTGAACATTTAAATAATAGTTTGTTTTTGTTTTTCTCTTTTAGTATTCAAATATCTTTACATCATAAAAGAAAATTAAGTTCAGGTTTTTGGGGGAAGTTGGACAATTGTTTTAAAATTACAAGTGTATAGTAATAGTTTCTACATATTTATAAGAAACTAATAAAAAAAATTAACAAGCAATAAATCACTGACTAAGTAAATATATAAATACCACTCACAAAGGAATCCATTAATCTCAACAAACTAGAAGTTAGTTCTGTATCCATAGCACTGAGTGTACTTCAACCTCCACTGACTACAATGAAGTGTCGACTCCCATCTTTATACTAATACATTATATAGAAAGGAGAGAGGAGGACTAGGAAGAGAAAAAAAACATATAAAAATTGTTTCTTAGTGGAATTAACGTCAAAGCGATGAAGAAGTTAAAACATGTGGCGCACGACGAAAAACTCATGGGAGAAGAATATGGTCCCACGTGAATTTCTTCAACCGCACGACCACAATTCATTTCTCCAGAGTATCGTTAAAATCCAGTAATGCGTCACAATAATTTTATGAATAGTATTATACTGCAAATAAATATGGACAATAATTACACACATGCATACATAAAAATATGCAGAGTTGCTACGCTGAAGATTGTAGGTTCCAATCCAGCTGTGACAGATAAATTAATTAACCTGTCAACAGCTACGGATGTACCTCACGGGATCTACAGATTTTCATTGGGTTCACCCAGCCTCTATAAAGTGTATGCCCTCAATTGAGGGGAAACCATTGCGATTCAGCATGATCTCGGACAAATCACAGCACAGAACAACTGTTTTCCTTGAAACAGTGCAGTCTCTGTGTCCACACGGGACACGTTAATGGTTAGTTGTAGTATGTAAAACTATCAAATAAAAAATCATTTCGTTGTCATTTTTGATGGCATTTTGAACAATATTCGTTCAATTTTAGGCATAGTAAATAACAAAAATCCACAAGTATTATCAAATTATAACATAATTCGAATTCCAAAACCTATTATCAAGTTTATTGAAGTAAATCCGATTGGAATCCTGCAGATCCATGGAACGTTACCTAGTGGGAGTGTAATAGTTATGTCATGATATTTGTGATTATATAATATGATAATTAGTATTGTAGTGAACCCACTGATCTATGTAGTATACATCCACATTATGTATTATGCATACGAATCAATCCTTCCTTCAGTGTATATAGTCCTCCAGAAATTTCAAAATTTAATTTTTCATGGTTTTATCTAGCTTATTCAATCTATTCCTCTAGTCCGGTTCTGGACCTGAAGATTCGGAATCATATGAGTACAGCTCCTGAAGTATTGATCGACTTAACGAGCGAAAATTATGGAAAAGTCAATTTCTGAAATTTCGAGTTATCCGCCGTTGACAATATAAGACCGTTGTTTATTTGAAATACTTGACCAGACTAAGAAGTGGAAGATCCTTCTTGAAGAAGATCAGGACGAAGTAGCTAAATAGAGCAAGCGGGCACAAGGGCACTTGCAGGGCATGTCCTGCTACCGTCCCCGCCCAGGTTTTTTTTCTTCTTCCTAGGCGGATATAGCTCTCCTGTCTATGACCGAGTCGTACGCCTCTCGAAGGAGAAGGAGTTGAGGATGAAGAGTGTTCACAGCATATTGTCAAGGTAGAGTCCACAATAACCGTTCGTGAGTATACAAAGTTGAAGGGAGCAATTATTATTCTAAGGGATAATAAAAACATAATGTTTTTATTTCAAAATTACCAATGTCTGTGATAAGAGGATTTAAAAATATTTTTATTATTGGAATAAGTAACAGACGTTTTGCTCCAAAAGTTCGATGTTCAATTATACGTCACTGGACTATTTCAGAATAGATTTGCAGAGAATAATAAATCGTGAATTGAATCTTAGACGATTCATTTCTATCTATATTTTTTTCTTTTAAAAATTTAACCAAGTATAATGTTTGTAAATACATTATAAATACATAATAATTTAAATTTTAATTTAGAATGTTCTAGTATTTATAATATAAAACAAATTTAGCATTACAACCCACGAAGTAAGCATCTTGGCTTAGCAGAGACTGTACAGTTTCTAGGATAATGGTTGTGCATGCGATTTGTCCATAATTAAGCTCCACCGCATTGTCTTCCCCCATTAAAACTAGCCACTTTATAAAGACTGGGGGAGGGGGAGAGCCACAGGAGGGCCGTCGGATCACAAAGGGTCCAACCAAATCTGTTAGTAGATTACATAATTTCTCTGCCATAGCAGGATTTGGAATAACAGCCTACTATGCTCAAGATTAAGAGTAAAAAATCCTTGATTAAGACGTCCTTCAGAAGGGACATAAAATAGACAATGTCAGGCACTCGTGAAAGGTCCTAACTGTTTCTGGGTAGGCAAAATTTAGAAATCGAAGAAGGTAAAGAAACCGGCAAAAATTATGTTTACAAAACGAATAAGGTTATTCCATTTCGGATCTGCCAGTCATACAAAAAATAAAAATGGACGACCTTTTTTTCTGACGGCTATGAAAAAAATAAAAAATAACCTAACAGAATTTAAAGAACCGGTATTGGCCACACCCTCACTTCAAACATATCATTATTTGACAAATGGTTGCTGAGAACGTTAATTGTTTCAGGAAACAATAACCATATCTTTTGTTAATAACAACATTATATCGTGAAAAATAATGGAGGTGAATAATTTATATCAGTTGACTGAAATAAATTATCAACACCTAAACTATGTAACTTAAAAGATCTGAATAAAATGCTTCTGAAAACATAAATAAACAGATATCATAAAGTGATTATTCATCACATTTTAAACGTCTGTTATAAAGTAGAATGATTTCATTTATTTATTAAACACTAGCAAGATAATTAATATCACCAAAGATATTCAACATGCATTAACAATTCTGAGCAGGATTTAAAGATAAGCGATAAAATACAAATATAATATTTTTTTTATTCAATTTATTCACATACTTTTAAATCTCTTCATTTTATTTATGCTATATTTATTCAATGTTTCGTGCATTTGTAGTGATTCTGAATTCAAAGATAAAACTTGACTAGTTTTACATCAGCTGATAAAGTTTTTGTTAATAGCTGATTTGTGATTTTGAAAACAGCTGATTATTGGCCGTACGTGTTCAATTGATAAATTTTAATCGATCATTGTAAATTATTTATTAAATTTTAAACGAACGATATAAACTTTAGATTGAGCCTAAAATTAACTCAATTAGATTACATAGCCTGAAATGTCGGCAAACAATGAAAATGTCTTTCTCTTTTTCAGCATCCAACGAACATCATAAAAATTTTGTTGTTTTTTAAATTATCTAATAATTAAAGTATATACGAGTATATAAGTTTTTTCCCTTCATTCTTGAAATAATCTCAAAAAGTCTCTAAAATAACATTTAAAAAAGCTAATCAGTCAACGTTTCGACAATCGATCATCAAGACACAAACCTAAAGAAAAATCACATCAAAGAAGATTAAGTGCCGAGCATGGTTATTAGTATTTTAGAAACCTGGTTTTGTTTTTTGCATTTTAAATAGCATTTTATCTCTTATCAAGTATGTACGTATATATATATATATTATCCTAACATTATAAATGTGAAAGTTTGTATGTATGTTTGTTACTCTTTCACGCAAAAACTACTGAACGGATTTGGATGAAACATTGCAGTTAATAACACATAGGCTACAATTTATAATGATTTTGTGTAATTTGGTCATAATTTATACATATAAAATGCTTTGTCCTGAACGACTGACTGACAGATCAACGCACAGCCTAAACCGCTGATCGCAGAGACCTGAAACTTGGAGGGTGTGTTCTTTGTATGACGCAAAGAACGAAAGGCATCCGATAAGAAAGGATTTTCCGAAATTCTACCCCTAAGGGGGTGAAAAAGAGGGGCAAAGTTTGTATGCTTGCTCACGTGTTTCTTACTCACAAAATCTACATATTTTCGCTGAACAAAACTGCAAAACTTCTCGCTGCTGCCGTATGACAAGTGAAACTGTTATACTAAGTAATCTTTTTCAATAAATTCAATAAAGTTACATAAATACTAATCCTTTATTAACACGAACAACAGTAAACTTCTGTCCGTCCCGTTTGTTAATGAGTGTCAATGTATGTTTCACAGCTGTGCTGATCCGTCTGTGATGAAATTTGATATGGATAACCTCAAAGCCTGGGGAAGGACATAGGCTACTTTTTATCAACACACCACACAGGCGAAGTTTATATAAAACTGTAACCTGATTCACTAACGCACCCAGCGGTCAACGCACAGCAGAAACCACTGAACTGAGCATCTTGAAATTTGCAGATAGGTTCTTTGTATAGCTTAAATGAGCACAAAGAAGGGAATTTGGACAATTCCACCCCCAAGGGTTTCCCCCTTAATATAATAGGGGTTCAAAGATTGTATGGAATTTTGAAGTTGCACATTTGAAATTTTGGATGTATGAGTAACTTAAAAAAAAATTAAATTATTTATTTAAAATGATCTGTCATGAAACTTTATGTGGCAGACCAAATTCCACGCGAGCGAAGCCATGGGCAAAAGCTAGTATGTATATATATATATTCAAGTTAAAATGTGATAAAAGAAAAACTGAATATAATAAAACGTGCTACAGCTGATGGATAACGTCATCCATGATAACGTCATAAGCTTTTGTGTCATTGTTTCTAGCTTGCGTGCTAAGCAGCTTATTCAACAAAAATATTGTTTCTTTTAGTCTATTTTTAAAATGTTAATGAACCCAGACATCTATAAATATAATCCTTTATATTTCTATCTATGAACACGTCAGTGAAACTTTGTGCTATTACTTAATAATATTTATATTAGTATTTTAATATAATTTACAATATTAATATTTTTAAATTGAATATTAAAATTCTTCAAAATTAGGGTATGATATTTTTTAATGCATAAAAAGAATTTATATTACGTAAATTAATTTATACAAATTATTTAACTGGATAACACTAAATTTGATATGAATAAATAAAGCCATCAATATTTTAATTCTGACTATTATATTGACTAATTATTGTATATTGCGTGAGTTCAGGCATAATCACTAAAATATAAATTCCAAAACTGTTATAAAGTTTTTTTATAATTTCTCTATTCATATCAGAAAAATAAATAAAATTATTAATTATAAAACCAGTAAAAAAGAATATAATAAATACATTAACAAATGTATTCACATTAGTTAAAATCTAGAAAATCCAAAAATATTTAATAAGTATAAAAAATATTTGTAGTCTATTAAATTAAATAAAAAATATTTTAAAAAATAATAGTAAATTTTGATTGACCAACATTATAATTATTGGACTTGATTTATTGATATAAAATCTGATAAAATTTTTTTATTTGTTTATGTGTTAATAACAACCATAATAAAATTTAAAAAATTGTTGCTTACTAAATTGATACCTGTAATAATAATAGAATATTAAAAGCGTTGTGCAGACATATTACAGTATTGACTGTTTAAAACATTTTTTTAAAAAATTGATTTGAATAGTCATTAATTATATATTAGTATAAATATATTTAAATAATATATATTTAAATTAATATAGACTTTTAAAAGATAAGCATTTTAGCGAATTTACGATAATAATGTACAAATTGTATTTTTTTAAATATATATTTCTGGAAAGGTGATTTAGACTATGATGTGGAATAGTGGATTGAAATGATCGTCAGCTATTTTAGATTCCCACATTCCAATGTGAGTTAAGGTTTTTTAAATAAATTTAAATTTAATTAGAGAGTAATATATGTTATTGATTATTATTTTTTATTTTAGTTATACATTAAATATATTCCAATTAGTCTTAATAAATGTAGACAGCGAAACAAAGAAATAAAGAAAGAGGTAATCAAAGATTGTTATCAGTTTCGAGGAAACAGAAAATGAAATAATAATATACAAAAAAATAATGATAGACTGAGGAGGAATCATTGAGATAAGCACATCATTTTTTTTTTGTTAATTTCCTGGACCATTATTATTACAGGGTAAACAAAGCCGCAACGAGTAGAGCCTGCTAATAGAAGGCGGAAAGTGAGTAGCTCTTCATAGACCGCAGGGGATTATGGGTAAAAAATAAAACAGCTGATTACATCTTTGAAAGAAGAAGTTAAAATTACCTGGCATGTCCTAGAGCAATCTCTTTGGAGCGCGGTAGTGAATGACTCGGAGGTATTTTGGCAGTTACATATCGGAGACTGAGCTGCGAGGTGGTAGGGTTCTTGAAGGACGGTGGAAAACCCCTCCCCCACCACATCGCGGCTATATTTAGATGGCCTTTGCTAATGGGATATGCCGAAAATATGCCGCGAGGTCGCCTCTGGAAGGGCAACGTCATAGGGCGCGAAGGAGCTGAGGACCTGCGGGCCATGGGAAGATCGATCAGGAGGGCTGGTCAGGAAGAGGAGTAGGGATTTAAGCCATCTTCTGACCAAAGGGCTGGCTCAACAAATGCATAATTATAATATATATATATATTAGTATCTTCTGTACCAACTGTAAATAAATAAGTATTTTATTTATATTCTTGAGATATAGTGAATATATGTAAAACTATATTTTAGCGACGATTCGAGACTAAATTGTTCTCATAACCCGGTAATTAAAAAGGTTTTTAATGTGAATTATATTAAATCACACACTAGTCTAAATTTAAAATTGTCACTTGTTCGATTAGCTAATCATCGATGCATGTTAAAATTGTACGTTTATTTTGTGTTGAAGTAGCGAGTATTTCGTAGTCAGTTTGTAAGTACAATTTTTGTATTAACATTTTTTTTTCATCAAAAAAGTATCAATTTATTATTTTGATTAGTGTGTGACTTGATTCACTGAAAGCCTGCTTTTAACTGGTAGGGCATGATTTCGAAAGAGAAAGACTTACCCAAAAGATAGTTTAACCTGAGGAATGTAAGAAAAAAATAGATATAGCAATCTGGTCTAATCACAGTTTATGTTAATTTCTCGAATGTAACGCATTTAGTATTATTAGCATTATTGGGTTCAGTTCTCAGTTCAGTAATCAAACGATTGTGCAGGGTCAAGATCATGCCCCAAGTTTTTCCCTCTAAATAAGAGTACCCTCTTTACAGTGGCTGGGTGAACCCTAGGAGGATTTCGCGATTCTACTGGGTTAATTTTCGGCTGTGATCTGAGCAAATAATTTATCTTTCAAAGCCTGCTACCAACTCAGATTGTACCGATCAACGCAAGTGCTGAGCTACCTCACTCCTTACAATTTTTTCTATCATAAATACATTTTTTTAAAAATGTATTTAAAATTTAATTTTAAATTTTAAAAATCTACCTCCATGCTGAGAGGCACTAGGGAGGAAGATAAAGAAGAAAATAAATAAATTAAACTATGTTCAAAGAGTATGGGATATAATTTTTTGTTGTTTTAGTTTTTAAATATAGAGGAGGCTCAATCGGTAGAGTGCTGTCACGGAGAGACAGACGACCCGGGTTCGAATCTCGGCCGTGGCAAATTTTTTCTCTTCAAAATAAAAATATGTGATATTGATAGGATGGATATACATTTTCCTCTCTATTATGTTCAAAGAAGTACTTCTGCATGTAATTCTGTTCCATTAGGCCTTCTTGTTTTAACTTTTAGAATGGTTACCGAATGATTCCTAGTGTATAGTAATTCTTTTAATTTTTTTTAGTCAGATGTTGGAATAGTTGATCATAAAATCGAATCATATTTGAAAATGGCTGAAACGTCAAACAACTATAAACAGACATTAATCAAATTTTAAATAATTTGTAATTGATTAGATGAGGACAGTGGTTAATGTTTAATATGTTTTAATTTATTTTAAAAAAATACTGTTTCTTTATTATTTTTTTTTTTGTATGATTCCTGTGGTTTGCAAAAGGATAATGAAGGATGCGGATAACATCGCTAGACAATAAAATACTTCCCTTCACAGAACATAAAAACCGCAAATCGGCCACGAAAGTTGCTGATCAAACCATTAATTTTTTTAATCTCTCTATTATATTTTAAAAAGTTTCCGACATGTACTGAATATATAAACTGCAGTGTTGTGAGGATATTGTATTACAAATCTTCAATTTAGAAAAGGATTATGTTATTAAATATAGACCTAACTATTGAGCAGGTAACCGAGAAGCATGTCATAAAAAAATTGTCTTAAAAAAGAATAAATAAGTAATATATAAAAAGATACAGTGAAAAACAGTTATATATATATATATATATATATATATATATATATATATATATATATATATATTCTATAACTACAACAATCGCCCAACTTAAGAAGTCCGAGTGATTTGAATAGTTATACAATTGCGACAACTGGAACTAATCCGCCGTTAGGCTACGAAGGGTACACCCTTGCTAAAGTTAATTTTTATAATATTTTCAGTATAAACATATCGCTCCTTCAAAAGACTCAAAAAAACTAATTTTTCAATAGAGGTATTTAAAAGTTTAACGTGAGTTAAAAAAATATATATATTTCGGTATTGGTAAAGCAAAGCATTCTTATTGTAATGATGGTATTGAAGTTTTTTTATTAACCATAAGAAAAATATTAAAAGCATGATTTTTTTTTATTTTAACTTAAGTCATTAATCCCATAAAACTTCAAGTTCAAAAATGATACAACTCAAAATATGACTTTATTAAAAAAAAGAAATGTTGGAAATGTAATATCAGATCTGCCGTTCCTGAAGTAAATAGCGTCAATCATTGCAATTACTACTGAATGCTTAACTCAATAATGATAATTTTTTATTTATGTCGTTCTTTTGAAGGAGCGATATGTAGCTGGAAAAAATATCCTATATTTTATTTAAATATTTAAGATTATTGTAAAACTGCATACAGCTAAAGCATTTCTTAGGCTTCTGTTCTCAATAATCGATATTCACTCTGACAAACTAACACTACTTTGGAATTCTTGGCTGCGTAGTATGACGCCGTAACATGATCTAGCTCAAGTGAATGTTCCTATTACCATCAGTTTTAAACTTCATTTAAAAAAAAAACACTATTTTGACTGAAAACTAAAAAATGAAAAAGTACCAAAATAAAGAAGGGTCCATGGTTCCGGTACATGGTAGAGACTGAACTGTTTTTAAGACAACTATTGCTCAAGGAGGTCCGAGATTTGTCCGAGACAACGCTCCCCCACCAGGTTTTTCACCAAGTTAGAGAGCATGAGTGAGCCCCGGGAAGAACTGCAGACTTCACTACGCACATCTGTGGCTGTCAAAAGATACACAACCGGGTTCAAATACGGGATCAAAACAACGACTGGACTGAATTGTTCCCGTTTAGTGTTTCCTTCCAGATATTCAAGGAAGAGCAGATCTTAAAGGTTCAATTAGTCACGTAACAACAGTTTTTGTTTATAATACTAATATTAGTAATAAAAATATGGTGAAATAAACAAAAAATACTAAGGAGTTAAGTAAAAAATAAGTTTAAATTTTATTTAAATGAAATGCATATTTATTTTTTATTTTATGCATATCTTAACAGTACTATATTTTGTGTAACCGGTTAAAGAAGTCAAGAACAGTGGCTTTTTGATTTGCCAATTTTTAAAAATATTGATGATTTAGATAGAATAAGACAAAAGACAATCCCTGAATCCGTTGCTAGGCAACGCCTATAATAAGTATCACTATTTCATATTATATATATAAATATAATATTAAATAGTAATATTTACAAGTATATTATAGTAATACTAATCTTTTTAAATTTTTTTTTAGAGAGATATAGAAATAAATAAAAAAATGCTTTCACCAAAATCCACTACCATTATATTTTTTCAGAGGAGTAAGGACCTCCCAGAAGAATCTGCTGGAATTAAATCTCCTTTCAAAAACAAGAAGCCGAACTCTTGCTTATTAAACCTTAATTAGCTTCATCATTACCGTTGTAACGGTTAATGTCGGCTTTTGCAAAAAGTGAATTAAGTCAATTTAATTTTCGAAGAATCCACAAGACTCCAGAATAATATTGAAGAAATTAATTAATCAATAATAATGAACGAAAAATAAAAAATAGACAAAAATAAAGGTAATTATTCCGCAGGTTGTCGCTTTGAGTCACAAGTTTTAACTTTTCATTCGTTCCATTTTTAATATTTTCCAGAATACAAGTTATCGTGAGCTTTACAAAGGAAAAGCAAATGTTATTATGGGAAATGTGTATACTTCAGTAATCATTACCTATAATTATATTCTCTTTTCCATACTAGAGCTCACGATATTTTCTATTTTTTTAGGAATGAAAATGAATAAATAGTTAAAACTTGTTATACTCCACTCGAAGCGACAACCAGAGTAACAGATACCGAAATTATTTATTAGAGTTGACAGTCTTGGAGTGAGGTGCTATGATTGATGAGTCTGTTGATGTGACAATTGTGTGGGATGTTGATGTGAGATATGCTCCATAGATATGAATTTATTATTATTATTACATGTCTCTTTTTGAAATTTTGTTCATAATTGATTTATTTAGGCCATTATGCTATTAAGCAAGGCATTAAATAGAGCAAACTATCTCCGTATTCTCATACCGTCATGCTCAGGGTCAAATATTGCCAGCTGGGAAATTCACAACACGCGCAATATCTCACGCCCGATGAGGATTTCGGGAATTTCCCATCTCAACACTGCCTATTGAAACTACCCTGTCATCCTCACCTCTGTTTAAGTAGCCAACTCAAAATCAACACACATCGGAACACCATTCAGCTCAGTAACACTTCGCTATCGTGTTATCCAACGCATCGGCGTAATCGGGCGAGCCGTCCAGAACTATGCGAGGCAGGTCTGTCAGGTTGCAGATTAGGATCTGTTAAATAAATCAGGCGGGCCAGAAGGTTACTCCTTTCACCAACGCCATCCGGGAATGGAGGTCTTCCGCGGTACACCCGTCACAGGCTTGACGAGAGGAATCGAGAACGACTTGTGAATGTGGAATAATCCCGCAGAATACAAGGTGGGCTTTAGAATCGAATATAAATAAGATTAACCTTTTTATTTCACTGATTTTTTTTACACCTGTACGACTATAACCATGGGTGTTCGGTTCAGTACATGGTAGAAACTGTTCTGTTTCTAAGCAAACAGTCTGAAGGGAGGTGATTTAGCCCTGATCAAACTCAACCAAAGAGATTTTCCCGCAATTAAGAGTATATACTTCTTTGATGTTTATTCATTTACCTTCACTTTTTGCTGCTAATGCTATTTAGATGATGCTATAGTAGGAGTCCTAAATATTACCTACCGATATAATTAGGATAGTAATCTAAGCCGAATACCTGACACCGCACAGACTTTAAACTCCCATTTTACGTCCCTTCCTAAGGACAGTATAACCATGTATTTTTTACTGCCTTTAATAAATTCTAAGGCATAGTTAACAGATTAGATCATAAATCAGCCGCAGCTACTCTACACACCCAGCTACCCCGTTGCCTTTAGCAACTATATTTCTTTCTAACAAATAGTGAAGAAATAAGAACTATCAACCTTACCTATAAGACATATGTATATTTATACATACATATACATATATTTATAACAGCTCTTATAAATTCTCATCTTGAGATTAAAATAGGTATATAAATGTAAAACTTCCATCTGTTAATTCGGCCGTAGTATTGTATTGTCTGCCATAACTAACCGGACGTAAATGGGATGATACTATTTTCTTTGGCACTCTCCTCATAAAAGACAACAAACATAAAAGACGATCTTTATTTATGTATGCACATTAATGTGTATACATTCGTAGTTTGAATCACGAAGGCAATATACGTCAGCTAGAGAATTGTGCATAAATCAACAACTCGAATGGAAAAGTTAAAGCTACGTCATCTGCACGTAGCCTTTTTAAGGAAGAACTTCAACAAGGACTGACGTATTCACAATAATCACAATAATAAATAGTTACCAACAATAATCATTTCAAAATTTAAGCTTTACTATTTCAACCAAGGATTTTGGATTCGGTACATGGTAGAGACTGTACCGGTTTTAAGACAACGGATTTAAAGAGAGTTGATTTGGCCGCTGAAAGGATGAGTTTTCCCATGAATTAGAGCACCCACCCTTTGTGGCTTAGGGCTGAGTGAGCCCAAATAGAGTCTTTAGATCCCACAGGGTCGGTATAGCTGTAAATAGATTAAATAATCGCGATTCGAACCCGGGTTTTACTGCTCAGCATCTTAGTGCACTACACGCTGAGCTACCACATTCTATACAACTATACAATTTAGGAAGCCTTGATTAAAAAAAAAAAAAAAACCTGTACCACTATAAATCATGAAGCCTGTTGAGTACCCCTTTATAGAGGCTGGGTGAGCCCCAGGAGGGTCTGCAGGTCCCAAGGATCCATCCCCGGCTGTTAACAGATTAAATAATGCCACAGCTGGATCTGAACCTTGGGCCTTCGGCACGGCAACTCACTGCTCTACTTCTGAGCTAACTCGCTCCTTAGTAAAAACTTGGAGTAACGTTAAGTTCCTTTTACACCACAATAAGACCCTTACTTAGTTATACCTTCTAAAGTAACGTCTTTCACAATCTCTTTAGCATTTGTTGCATGCGAATAATATCTGAATAAAGGCATATGACGAATAATAATAAAGATTTATTCATAGCGAGCATAAAACGAACATGATCTGATCGGGATTCCCCCATTGTCCATTGTCTGCAATAGCACTGTAATTATGGAACAATGGCATACTTGCTCCAACCGCTCATAGTCGGCGCCCAGGAACCTCCGCGAATTTTGCTCGGTCTCAGTAAACAATGATCGTTCATGAGTAGAATAGCAAAGAGGTCGAAAACGGATATACCGTTACAAGTTTCAAAATTGAAAAGAAGATTCTCAGGTAAAGAGTAATTTTCATCAAAAATTTTTTTAATAAGTAGAGGGGAAAAATGGACCACACTCCATGAGTGGTCTGAGGTTCAGTAGGAACTGCACAGTATCCAAACCAAGGTTGGTTTTCTTGGGTGAGCCTCAGGTAAACCCCATGAGCCCATATTTTACAGTTTGAATTAAATATGTCACACTTGTATTTTTTCTAAAGTGATACAACACAAAAATCGGCACTTTTTCACTAGTATGTTACGACCAATGAAAAAACACACATAAATATCTCTTTTTCAGCCACCAAAACTGTATCAGTCTAGCTTCAGAGCTCGACTGCCAGAAGTCACTTGTGTCATTCTTAGTATCCTAATGTATAATGTAAAAATATGTGCATCTTCTATGACCGAAAATTAAGAGAAAAACATATTTTTGACATCGAAAGCATTTTATTAATAAAAAAATAACCTGTACCACTTCAAAACACGAAGAATCACATGTACTCAGTTAAACGTTTATACCTATGTACCTAGAGGTTCTTATCTACCACTTTACTGTCAGGACAACGGTTGTGCAGAGAGGTGATTTGTCCTCCCGCTCAACCAACAGGTTTTTCTCCCCAATTAAGGGTACTCACTTCATAAAGGGTGTGTGAGACCAAGGTGAATCTCCAGATCCCACAGCCCCTCCCACCTTCGGTACGGCAACGGAGCCCTGTTCCACCCCGCTCACAGTGCATTTGAAATGTACTTTTCGTTAACCGTTCGCCAGCTGATAATGCCTGATAACATCTCCCAAGCAATAACTAACATATATCCGATTCAATCTCTTCGAGAATGAACTCCATTCCGTTATCAATTTCGAATACCCTCGGGGGGGGGGCTCTCAGTATTCAAGCCTAAAGGCCAAAGCATAATAAGCGCCTTATATAATGTGTTTGAACACCCGCAGGCTTTCGAGAAGTGTTTCAGATCAATAGTCTTTGATTAAGAAAATGATTCAATTTATTTATTCAGTAAATTGGTCATTGTTTAAAGGAATTTTTTAAAATATTATTAAAACTATGAATTTTAACGCACTAATCTAAAGAAATCCGTTCTTTGTATTGAAATGTAATATTTTTAATTATTAGAATTAATAACATTATTACGGCTTTAATTCAGTATTATTTAAACTATTTATCTTTTTGTTAAATGAACTACTTATCGAGGAAGAAATTATGGATTGTAATAATACTATAGAACCGAAATAAACGGACCAGAAATTATGTATTATTTTTGTTTAAACTATGGGTGCTCTCTGTCCGCCTTGGAGCCTCAATATTTTACAAATTATGTAACAGTTCGTTTAATTGTACTGCAGTAGATATTTAAGGTTTAAGTTGAGGTGCACCGACATAATTCAAGAAATTGAATTTCAGTTTAGTACATATTTTGTAACCCCATATTCAGCATTAAATATGAATGCCCACTTATAGTATTGGTTTGAGATATTGAGTAATATGTATTAAATAAAATAACGGAAACAATTGTATAGTTATAGTATAATAAGACATATTCAATCTTATTAAAATAGCAAACCTAAATGAAATATTGTAATACGATGTGGTTGCTTTGTTTTTTAAATCGATCCACTCCATTTTTCTATTTTATTTAAAATATGGTGCTATATATTGTGATTCAGCATAAAGAATCGGGAACTGTGGCTTTTTGATTTGGCAGTTTTATAAATACTTATAATTTAACTGATCGAGCACGACAAAAGACTAAACGAAAAGTAATTCTTTGATCCGTTGCTAGGCAACGCCGATAAGTAATTAATATAGAATGAGGAATCGAAGTTTAAAAAATATTCGAAATATAATGTGACGTTTCTATTTTATAAAATATACTAAACGACTCAATTATTCTTGAATAAGCTAAGTTTTTTTAACAAAAAAAAAAACAAGTCATCTGATTAATATTTTTAAAAAAATAACAAAACAAAAGTTGTATAAAATATAACCTTTTGGAAGGTTATATAAAAAATAATAGGATCCCAGTATACATTGTTTACTGTTCTGGGAAAGTCTATTATATTCTTAAAAGCTTGTGAAAAGTTATTTAGGGTTTAAAAAGGTAGACAAATGTTAAAAACCACCTTTATATTTAAAAATAAGTTGAATAACAATATTTTCTTTTATAAAAAATGAATAAATAATTTATATTTTTTTAATACGTATGAAAGCTGAACTAATCAAACAATCTGGAAGTGTTACTTTTCACTCTAAAACTAATAAGCTATTTCCAACAGAAATAGCTAGGTTAAATTAAAATCGTGAAATTGAGCGATTAAAAAAAAGTCTTAGTATCGATTTTTTTCTCTTCAAATTCCATCAGCTGATAAAGAATCGATTTTGATTGACCTACTGTCTATTAAAAATCAATTTGCGTCCGCTCTAAAGTGGATCCGTAAATATAAACTCGTCTCAAATGGCCGCTAACGATAATCTAAATAATAAGTAATGTTGAGCGTATCACACAACTTTTATTTATCATAATTCTTGAAATAAATAATAAAATTCTATATTTAGTTGCCATAAAAAATCCATTTATTTATAAATAGTATTTTATATAACTATGTATTATAAAACATATATTGAATATATGTTTTAGATATAATCTTTATGCTGAAGATAGCTTACAAATTATATCTACAACCCGGTGAATAAGTGGTTAAGTATAATATTCTCCAAAATAAGTTTCTTGTATTTTTATTTTTTAAAGAGAAAAGATAGGCCCTCGACCGGGATTTGAACTCGGAACCTTTGCCTCACCGTGACATCGCTCTGCCAATTGAGCTATCCAAGGCCCCTGCCGGTCGAGAACAAATCTTTTCTCTCATAGATCCTTAATCCCCAGCGTGCTCCCGCCATTTTTGCGATGAATACACTAGAACGAAGTTCTTTGAACATTAATTTTAATTTAGGATCTTATTGACTTGACCAATAATTATAAAAAATTATAAATAATAATATGACGCAATAACTTCATGTCAAGCCAATACCTGATTTCGCCATTTATTCATTGCGGAAATAACACGATTCCGCTTCTTTGAGTACAAGAAACTTAATTTTTTATAATTATTGGAGTTATAAATATCTTTTCTCTTTAAAAAATAAAAATATTTATAACTCATAAAAAATTACCAATAATTATAAAAAATTATAAGTAATAATATGACGTAAGTCAATAAGATCCTAAATTGAAATTAATGTTCAAAGAACTTCGTTCTAGTGTATTCATCGCAAAAATGGCGGGAGCACACTGGGACTTTAGGATCTATGAGAGAAAAGGTTTGTCCTCGACCGGCAGGGGCCTTAGATAGCTCAATTGGCAGAGCGATGTCACAGTGAGACAAAGGTTCCGGGTTCAAATCCCGGTCGAGAGCCTATCTTTTCTCTTTAAAAAATAAAAATATTTATAACTCCAATAATTATAAAAAATTAAGTTTCTTGTATCAAAGAAGCGGAATCGTGTTATTTCCGCAATGAATAAATGGCGAAATCAGGTATTGGCTTGACATGAAGTTATTGCTTACATTACAACTCCATTCCAGGCCTCAATACAGTTGACTCTCACTGGACAAAATTGGACTTATGCTGCTAATAAATTATAAGAAGACTTAAAAATAAAAACCTAAATTATAGACCGGTTTTAGTTATGTAACTGATTATAACAATTGGTGCTACAGTTATACAGTTCCAAAAAAATATAAAGGCTAACATTTCCAATATGTTGTATAGACATCAAGTGTAGTGTAGTGGTTGGCATAACCACTTACCAAGTACATGATCACGGGTTCGCAGCATGACAGGCAGCTCTAGGATTCTCTAAAAGGGTGTAAAAATTCCTTGGTACAGCAGTTCTTCGGAAGATAAGTAAAATGGGGCTTCGGATCCTGCACGGTGTTAGGTAATCGGTAAAAATCCCTACCCTAATTAAATGGATACGTAAAATTTAGGAATCTCGCTGTAGGATCGTCCGATTAACTATAGCAGCATATAGTGGCGTTAAATGAATAAACAAAATGCTGTACTAATTTTTATGAAATATAAATTTCGTTTAAATCTTTGTTAGGACCATTGACATGAGATATGCAATGTTAGCGGCCGGAGATGGATCCCATGGGATCTAGGAACCACCTGGGACTCTTCTACCCTCTAATGTGGGTACCCAATATAGGGAGAAATTAGATTTTCTGTACCATATACTGAACCAAAGACCCTTCATCACACAATCGTGTTGTAGGTTTTTTAATAGTTTTCAGTCCTGATATTATGTGGATTGTTAACTGATATTTGAGATACTCCAGGGTTTTTTTAAATCTTCTAATAATTATATTTGAATCCATTCTTCCTCCCTTATCAGCCTATAAACAAGATGTTCATTATAACTAGAGATAAATTAAGTTGCCTAGACAGCCTGAACATGCACCATGGCCTGGCAATACAAGACGCAAGATACAGTATCACATGGCAGATCCATGTACCATAACGATAGCCTTACAAGAAGTCGATGAAGATATCCTAGAGGCATAGAGCTCAGGTATCGGGGGCATGGGTGGGGCCGACCTCCATACCGACGGCCAATAGCTTCTTTGCTTCGTCTCTTCTGTCCACGCCTATTAGCTAAATTTAGGACCAGGACTAGCCAATAGAACTTGGCGGTACATCCAAGCAATGTTGGACTAGGTTCAAGCATGGCCGCCGTAAAATGGAGTCAAATCATGGTCATGGCTTAATTTTGTCTATTGTTATTTTATCAAATTAATCATATTCAATTGAATTATAATAAAGTTTAAAATATATTTGGGTTATACAGACAACGTTTTCCTCGTCACCTCTCTTTCGCGATAAAGAAGATTCTCGTAAAATTAACTGTTGTTGGGATGCATGCGAAGAACAAAGTTTTAATAGAGTTCGCTTAAAATCCGTTTTATGGCCGTATTCTTCGATATTCTTTCATCTCATAAATTATTTTCAAAAACTCATAAACTAAACAAGAAGTTAATTATAAACTTTAGTTATAATTTACATAGCACCATTACTTATTGCCCACAAGTGGCAGATTGTAATGATTCAATAAAGTGTTTTTCTTCTAGTTATAATATCTTCCTTAGGAGAAGAACTGAGAATCATTTTTCTAGGAAGAAACAAAACTAAACCCCTACAATTCATGAAGGGTTGTTATGGTTTCATTAAATGGTACAGACTCTACTATTTCTAAGACATTATGCAAGGAAATGATTTGGCCGACTTCATGTTCATCGATAGAGTTACCCACTTTATGTATGTTGACTGGATTATTGTAGGGTCTCCGGACTCAAATATTTTATTTTAGCTTTGTTACATAAATAAAAATGTCTTAATATTATTTCATTGCATTCTCTATAATGAAAATATTCCAAAAATCGATATACAAGAATAAGATGTAGCTTGTTTTATTTTTTAAATCGATGCATTACTTTTTTCCATTTAAATTTTTAAAAAGTGTTATGTTATTTTTAAAAATTGCTATGCTTTGCTTAACGGCTTAATAAAGTCAGAAACAGTGGCTTTGATATTTGCGAATGTTTAAAAATATTTATCATTTAAATTATCAAGCACGACAAAATACGTAAAGTAGGTTCTCGAACTGTTGCTAGGCAACGACGGTACGACATTACCAAACTAAAAACTTTTTCTATAATAGAGAGAAACGGAAATTTATAATTATTTATAAATTATATAATTATTGTTTTAATTTTTTTTTAAATATGTTTATTTTGAAGAAAAAATTTTTGCCCAGGCCGGGATTCGAACCCGCGTCGTCCGCTTCTCCGTGCAGTGCTCTTACCATTTGAGCTACCTGGGGTCGCCTCTCTTATTCGAATCCCGGCCAGGGCAAATCTTTTCTCTTCAATATAAAAATATTATCCTATAATATGTTTATAGGATATAAGACGCATATTTTATAAATTTGCATTCTCTGTATTGAAATAACAGTAGGAAAATCGATATATTAATTTAAGATGTAGATTGTATTATTTTTAAATCGATGCATTCCATTTTAATTTAAAAAAGGTGCAATGTTTTTCGTAACGGCTTAAAGAAGTTCGATTTGAGATTTTCCAATCTTTAAAAATATTTATTATTTAAATGATGAAGCACGACAAAAGACTCCATCGTTGCTAGGCAACACCGATACAATATGATAATTAAAAGTGGTTTGATACACGTAGCACAATTTCCTTCTTTTTTTTCAGGAAAAGCCATGTTTTATTATTATCATGTACATTGTATTTGATCTTCGATAAGGCTAATAGCAACTGATATAAATAACCACGAAATCTTTACTTTAAAAAATAAATAAATAAAAAACAAACAAAAGAAGTTTTAGTTTTTTTTAAAGGATGTTATTAACTATAAAAAATAAATTATTCAGCTTTTCTTCAACAAAAACAAAATAAAAAGATGAATAATGTTTCTTATAGGTTCATTAGCATATAAACAAAGAAAATGGCAGGCTCGTTCTCGAGATTAACAATCGTGCCTCTAATATTTTTTCCTGAACCGAACTAACAATAATAATTTAGAAGGCAGAGGAAAAAGGAATGGGATATAAGAAATCCAAAGAGGTAATAATGGAACCACTGTCTTTATCGTATAAATTACTACTGATTTGACATCGCACACAAGGACACGTTAACATCCCCAGGAGGAAAACAAGACCAAATCTTCTGCAACCTCCTATCGTGTCATTATATCGATTGTTTTCCAGATGAAATTGATTTAAGACGTCAGAAATGATATACAATTGTCCATGGAGAAACTACTGAAAGCAATTTACTGTGTGCTGTGACCAGTCGTACTTGTTAGCATAACTAATAACATGATCAGAATCAGTGGTTTTGTAACATGAAGATGATGGGAAATATTGGATTTATCCAGGATAGAATAATAGAAAAAGATTGACAATTTCACATCAACACTTGATCGAAAATGAAAAATTACTAAATTACGATTCGATTCTTTATTCCGGTATTTCATAATTTAAAAAACAGAAGCTAATCATGGTATAATTTACTTGTTGGAATAGACAAAACTAGAAAAAAACACGCCATGGTCTGTCATCAGAAGTATTATAATGCCCAAATACGTTTTAATATTTTTTATATCCGTTCATTAGTTTATTGTTAATTGTCATTTTCTTCTTCTTTCATTTCAATTATTTGGCGCGTGTTGTTCCTTCTGTGTCTATCATTTTTTTATTCTTTCAGGCCTTCTCTTCCTCTCGAGATAGGTTTTGTTTTTAAAACTAACATCACCCTTATTCATTTTCTTTACTGTTACATCTTATAACGACTTTGTAATTTATAATTCCCTGAGATCTTTTTTAAAGAATATTAAATCGTTCGTCGATTATAAAGTAAACCAAAATATCACTGAGTGATTTGTTTGTTTGTTTGTTCATTTGAGTGGGAGCTCTAAATTTTGCCTGTCAAGGTTTAATAAGGATAGGAATTTCGAACAAGCTCGGGACCCCCGTTTAACGTCCCTTCCAAAGGACGACGTAACTAAGGACTTTTAACTCCCTATAAAAAATCCTAGGGCCACCTGCCGGGCTACGAACCCGTGATCTTGAACATAGTAATTTATCACTGAGTTAGCTTGGTAGAAATCATTCATAGAAGGTGTTCGTAAAAATTAATCTCCTCTTTCGCATAGTAGCTGAAATGATTGTTATTATATTACATGAGTATTAACTAAAAATGTTCTGTAACAGGGAGAAAAAACATAATTTTTTCACAATTTTCGATGTGTATATCCTCCTGAATAATAAAAAAATACAAATCTGAAAGTTTGCATGACCTTTTATCGTGAAATGAACAAGGTATAAGTATTTAATTAAGTTTGCAAGGCCTACGGGCTCGAAACCCGCTTATATATATATGTATATTATTTACTCTGTTAATAGCCGTGAATCGACAATGTGGGATCTGTAGACCCTCTTGGGGCTCATCCAACCTCTAAAAAAAAACTTGGGAGAAAATGCGATCCCCAATAAATCACTGATAACAGTTGGCCAAGAAACAATACGGTCTCAATCATGTATTGAATCTCCAAAACCCATTGTCGGTTATAGTACTAAAAGTTATATTTTAGTTATAACCAACAATGGTTATAACTAAGATATAGTTATATAAAAGTTATTAGATACAAACAATGAAATATTTCTTATTGACTTTTAATAGTGAGATATTTTCATTTTTTTTAATTCTAAATATCAATTCACATTGATATTATGGGTATATAATGATTCAGAGATCTACCATACTTATTTTCCAGTATTATATTGTCACTGAAACGACGCAACTTCTTCTATTTAGATACTAAACTAAAATAAATTGCTCGGCAGGTGGCTTTAGGATTTTTTTTCAGGGAGTAAAAACTCCTTATTTTTGCCATCCTTCAGAAGAGACGTACAATTGAGTCCCGAGCCAGTATCCCAATGATCCCAATCCTAACTATACCTGGATAGGCAAAATTTATTATTCCCACTTGCATCGTCCGATTAGCCATAACAGCATAAAGTGACATTATGTGAAATAAACAAACATAATAAATTGAACAGGATATATATAAATAGATATTATCCTGGATTAAACACGGCATAAACAAGTGTATATAAAGGAATAGGTCAGTCCTTAAAGGAAAGGCTAGGCGGGTCCGAAGGCAGAACGCCTTGAGACCGCTGGTGACTTTAACGGTCGGGTAGAAAGATCACCTCTTGAGCAACCGACGCAAGGTCGTCATCGACTTCTTAGCTCGTAACAGTTGAATCATAAGGTAATTTCCGTAATATTAGTCTGCTCAATATTATTATTAATATCTTTAAAATTTAAAATAAATGGTCTGCATTACTAGAAGAGGGTAAAGTGGTAAGGAGGTGCTGTCAATAAATTAGACAAAATAAGATAGACTTATTTTATTTGTCCATACGTTTTGACCTAAATTTAGGCCATCTTCAGGGCTGAGAACAAAAGGAAACAGAAAAATGGTAACGAAAAATCACCTTAAATTATCTGGTAAATAGTTAACAGTTTAAAAAAATGCAATTTTAGTCTCTTATTACGGGATTCCTGGAATAGCCATTATCTCAAATCAGATATTTTATTTATTTTTTTTTATATTTATATAACTTTTAATAAAGAGATGATGGTTGATAGTATTTATACAAAAATAAAATAATTTTTCATGGGGAAATGGTTGACCGGAAGTTCTTAGAAGAGTGTAAAATAGTCAATAAATTACACAAAATGTTTCGGCCATATTCAGGGTTGAGATTAAAATAAAACTATATAAACATTGCAGCATATTTTATTTATAATAGTTTATATAAACAAGAATAATAGTAGGAAAAGAAATACAAAGAGTAAAAGATAAAATTATGAAATAAATGATGATTTTATTCATTATATTGTTTAACTAAATCATCCTCTTGTGATTTTACTATGTTTTATGATCTTCTAGATTTCTTCCCATTCTTATCATTTCTCATTAGTTATTACATAATTTATCTCTTACTCTTTGTATTTCTTTTCATTCGTATCATTCATGTTATTATAAACTGTTATGTCATCTTTGGTACAGTAATGTTTATATAGTTTTTTCTAGTTTTCTTTTCACCCCCAATGATGGTGTAAAACCTAGGTCGAAACGCAGGCGCAATAAAGAGATGGTCCCTTTGTAATATCTGCTGGAATAATCTTCAGCTTTTCTATGTCTTTTTCAATTTCTGCAAAAATCTATAAAAAGCAAAATAGCTGACCAATAATTATAAACATAAAAATAAAGTAATATGACATAAGTCAACAAGATCCAAAAATTAAAAGTAATGTTCAAAGAACATTCGTTCCCGTGTTTACATCGCAAAAAATTGCGAGACCATTGGGGCATGGGATCGGATAAGAGAAAAGATTTGTCCCTTGCCGGCAGGCGACCCTGGTGGCTCAATTGGTTGGAGCGCTGAAACGGAGAGACAGAGGTTCCGGGTTCGAATCCCGGCTGGGGCATATCTTTTCTCTTTAAAATAAAAATATTTAAAAATCAAAATAGCTGACCAGTAATTATTTAAAAAAATTACACCTATCCTGTAATTTTAGCATTTCAAATATTTGAAAAGTCTTCCATTCTCTTTTAATTATTATGTATATTATTATTATAGCGATTGACTCATCATCGAATGTTTTTCTACTTTGCCTCCCAATATCTCTCTTCCTCTCAGAACGCTCTTTTTTCCAATCATCTGTTTTATTTCGGCATTTGGTGTGGACTTCATGATTTTCTTTAATTATCTTTTGTAAGTCCCTATGGACCTCTTTCAGACATTTAGTGCCTCATTTTCTATAATATATATATTAATGAATGCAGATTTTTGTCGTTCTTGAGTTTTCATTCTATAAATGTGTGAGTAAAAATAAAAATCATTTTTGTTTCCTATTTTTGTTCATGTTATTTCATACTATGGAAACCAGGCCCATAATCATTATTATTATTTTTTTTCTGTCATCACTTGGAATTTTTTTTTTTTACTTTAAAATGAATAAAATAAGAACTTCGTGCACAGTAAAATCTTTGTGTCCAAGAGAAACTCTGGCACAATTTTCTCTAACAGGAGCGGTGCCAAGGTGTTAGAGATATAAATACGCAACAAGTGTGGTCTCAAATTAGTTTTTATTATGTATACATACTTGATTTTAAAAAATCGAAAATTCTGTTACCGTATATGTTTGAACGTCTTTTGGTAAATCTTACATCAGAAATCTGGAACTTTTAGCAAAGGGTGTTAAACAGTTTTTCCAGATATGTTTAAGATAATTACAAACTCTCATTTCTTCAAAGAGTCTTGATTGTTCATCTGGTTAATTGTATTATAATATTATAGTATCTACATAATAACATATGATTATAAAAAGAATAATGCATTAGGATAGAAGTTATATTTTCTCATATTAGCTTGAAAACGTTCTCCTCGGAGGATTACGTAATTTTTAGAAAATTCTTCTCATCTGAATCAGATTCGTCGTTAATGACCAAGTTTTCAACATTAGTCAATGTGTTAGTAGCTCAAAAATTTTTAATTATGGTTGCTGTTATGGATTTATTATTATGAAATTTATATAAATAAATATTTGAAATATGGTTGAAAAATTTCTAAATAAATATATATGATGCGAATAACCATTGAACGATCTTGTGCACCTATTAAACTATAGTAGCTCAATATGTGATCTGAAACCAAATTAAAACATGCAGATATTAATTTAACAGTATCAATCATTATTAAGTTATCGCCTGACAATTACAGAATAACGGAAGCAAAAAGTCCTTGGTTTTACCACTCTTCGGAGGAGACGTAAAATGGCGGACCCAAATCTGTGCGATGTCAGATATTCGTTAAAGATCCCTTTCACTGATTTACGAGTCTATATGCATTTCATAAATCACCTCCCTATACGACCCTTGTATTAGAAACTGTACAGTTTCTACCACGTACTGAAGCCAATACCCTACGTGGGTTTCAGTGCTTCAGATTTGCAGGTTTTTGAATGTTGTTTATTAATATCAATCGTTACTTAATACAGGTCTTAAATTACTTCTAAATTTTTATATCAATTATATAAACGTGAAAAGAAAAACAAGAAGACTATTGTAGCCAAAGTCTTCTTAATATGTAATTAAGGGCATTCTGTAGTCGTTTAAATCAGAGAATTTATTTCTTGAGCAACTTGAGATTAGCGACACAAATAATTAACATATTAGTTGAAATAATTTCCCCATTTAATATTCTAAAATAACACTTAACAAATCCAATTAAACATTTGCCCAATGGATAAAGAAGGCACTGAGTCTATGCGATTTAGTTGGCACTGACTTTGGATAATTATTGATGTAAATAAAAAAAATATTAAGCTCTTCCTTTGTAAATAATTTAGTCTAACAATGATTATTAAGTAATGCAAAGATTTTATAATGATTTTGTAAAAAAATTATTTTATTTTATAAAAAAAATTGAAAATAGATAAAATGATGCAACAATAAAATTTGTTTCATATTACCTTAATCCCTACATTAATATCATTGTCAAACATAAAATATATGAATATTGAGTGAAAGCCTTCTGTATCATTTTGCCCCGGGTCCCGGTTCAACTAAAGCCAACATTATGAATTTTAAAAATACTTCATCGTGAATCAACTGTTTATTTTTCAATGACAAGACTTATAATTAGACAATTAAAATAAATTGAAATATCATTTGATAAACAACGTAACAAAAAAAACATTAATGAGTACGTTTTAAAATAAATATAATAAATGATAATCATAAAGAGCATTGAAATATATTATCACGAACTTTTATTTAATGTTATTTAAAATTGAAATCAATTATATCAATTGCGTAGTACAACACCGCCATCTTTAAAAAAAAATTAAACATCTCATATTTCATTGCCATTTAAAAATTGAATCAAAACATTAGTATTTTATTAAATTAAAATAATAAACTTCTAAAATAATGTTTTGAATTTAATAAATTATTTCAAAAATATTATTAATAATTATAAAGTCTTAAAAATTCAGTTTAGAGAACTAATATTATAAATAAGTAATTATATGAATGTTATAAATTTATTTTTAAATGGTTTAACATATTTCTTGATTAGTTAACTCTAATCTTAACTGCTTTCTTTATGTGATTTTTAATAATGTAAAAAATATTTTGGATCAATTCATCACTCATATTTTATTAATAGTACTTATAGAACGTAGAACTTATAGTAAAACTTATATCTAGTAAATTTAAAATGAATTATTAAGTCTATACCAATATATTTTTTGTTTTAATAATTATTTATTTTTTTACTGTATATATATGTTTTTTTTTACATACATTTATACATCTAAGTATATATATATATATATATATATATATATATATATATATATATATATATATATATATATATATACGTATGTTTATAGGTGACAATAACATGCATATGTCATCACATGTATTTGATATTATCACATACACGTAATGATGTTATGATTATTATTATGTTATTATTGGATATTGAAGTATTTCTTATAAAATATCTATATTATTAACACAACTTATTTTCTATTCTTAATATTACAACAAACTCCACTACGAATACAAATACTAATCACTACAGTCCATCATGAGCGCACATGTTCAGCACAGGTCTTCCACTTTATATAGTTATCACCCACTAATAATATATGATTAATTATATCTATTATAATGATAATTACGTAATATTTACTCACAGTTTCGTAAAAGTTGGCTGTTTGAACCATTTGTAGCCTCAGACGCAAGGCGGTAGTGCCTTCTGGCGAAGATGGACTCTGACTGAAGTCGAGATTCTTGAGTGCCGCCCCCCTCCCTTCAGATCCCTTCTTCTTCGAGTCCTTATGTAAGTCTTCATGGACAATGGCTGTTCTCTTGTTTTGGTACGATATGCACTCAATGCAACCATAATTAAAAACCGTACAACCTTGATAAATAGCAAATAATTATACTAAAAATAAATGGTTGGTGTATTTTTTCGATAAGTACCCCACCGTTAAAGTCACCAGTTCTATATTTAATAATTTGTATATAAGAATCGCTAACTGAAAAAAGAAAACAACTTATGAGATTCTTATATTTAATAATTTTAGCGTTAATCAGAGACAGAAGGCATCGTTTACGACAGAAATGACACTTACATAGCAGTCTCCACAACGCCTTTAATACTTTATTCAGTGCAGATTGGGAACTATTTCAGGACTATATCCTTTTTTTTTGAGGACTTTATACCTTTCTGCATTTGTCGATTCATATGTTGCTCCTTCAAAAGAACTTGTCATAACTCAAAAAAATCTAATTTTTTAATAGAAGTATTTGAAAGTTCCAAATGTGTTAAAAAAATAAAAAATTGGGTATTGGTAAAGCAAAGATTTCTATTGTAATGATGGTATTTTAATTCTTTTATGAACTAGAAGAATTTTTTTTTTAAATTTATGTCATTATTCTCATTAAACTTAACTCAAAAATTCCAAATTTAACGAGTTATCTCTAAAATATACGATATGTATCGCTAACTGCAGAAAGGCACCTAAGTCCAACTAATGAGATTTTTGTTAGAGAGGAAAATAGTTGACTGGATGATCTTAATGAAGGATAGAATTGGTCAGAATGGTCAGGCAGAAGGCATCATTTCCTACAGAAAGGAAAATTGGCCGCGTGATAACATAGTCTTGATAGTTGGATAGTTTGTTTACTGAAGTTAGGCAACCAGTCCAAGACTAGATTCCCTTTTTTTGTCTCTCTTGTAAAATTTAGAGAAGTAGACTTTCTATATTTAGCGATTCATATGTGTCATTAAGAGAAATATTTGTTTATATTTGGTAAACTTTAAATGTTTAATCTTGAAATATTAATTTTAATTTTAAAAAAAACTTCAAGAAAAAACTATTACACATTTTAAATGTTCCTTCTTCTTCGTCTTTCTCCTATGCCATTTATCTAGGGTCGAGGAGCATCGAGCCAGTGCAATCATTCTTCCCGGTCTCTGGTTAGCCGCTTCATTTCATTGATGGATCTGCCTCTTTTGCTTCCAATTCTCTGGATATACTCCTGATAAGTGATTCTGGGGCGTCCGCGTGGTCTCTTTCCTGTGAGCCGCGTCTCTAATACCTTTATTGGATTCTTATCCTCGTTCATGCGGCAGACATGTCCAAACCACTGGAGTTGCCGTCTTTCTAGAGTGGTTTTAAGTTCTGTGACATCTAGTTGCTCTCTAATGCTTTCGTTTCTGATGCGATCTGGTTCTCCCAACAGATCTGCGAAGGAACCTCATTTCTGCTGCCGTTATGCGACTAGCCTGCCCAGCATTGTCCATCTTTCTCCGCCGTAGGTGAGTGCAGGTAGGTAAACAGACTTATATATATGCGTTTTGGTCTTCTTTTTTACTTCGCGGTGGCCGATGGTGCTATTGGCAGTCTGGTAATACACTTGATTTGCTTTATATATTCTGTTAGATATTTCTGAATCTATCCTATCTAACAGAATTATATCTATCCTATCCTACTACCGAGCTACAAATTATGTTCCCTAAGTAGGTATATTCCTTCACTACCTCAAGTGTCTCGCCTTTGCATATCAGCTGGGCATCTTCTTGATCTTCCCTCGCCATAACCTGCACTTTACTCTGGGAGGTGTTAATTTGCATCCCTTTCCTGAGCAACTCTTCTACCCATTCCCCAGAGCTTGTAGTTCAGCCTTAGTATCGGCTATTAGGACTATTTTAAATGCTTGAAAATTAAAAATACATAAACCATGACATAGTCACAACTACAAGGCTTGGTCGACAGGGCTACCAACTTCATAGGTGTTAGGTCAAGGGCCACATAAATATATTTTTACACGCTCAATTTTTCTTCTCCTTCAGTAATCCTTCATTTTTTTCCCGAATCGTGGAAAAAAAACTTTTGGATTCCATTCTGACCAAGTTGCCGTAAAAACTTAGTAGTCTTTTCCTCATTGTTGTTGTTTCAGCCGCTCAGTTTGTTATATAAATAATTTTTAGTGAGTAGTGAATTAACTGAAAACAGCTGTGGGATTACTTTTATTGTTATTGGCCAAAGTCGCTAAATCCATTGTTGGCTTCGATAGCTACTCGAATATTCAACATCAACATTATTGTTTATTTCGTGTATGTCGACTTTTTAAATTACTCTGAATCTACGGATAGTTTACGAATCGACATCGAATTCCACGTCTACTGAAGGTAGCAGGAAACTCGTCGCGAGAAACCCGCCTGAAGAGAAATAAATACTGACCCAGGGTATTGTAGACATTTATTTGAATTGTGGAATTAAATTATCACGGATTAACTCATTTAAAAATTATTGTTTATTTGGTTATAATAAGTTTATCTTGTTTATTGCATTCAACGAAACTTTAATGTATTTTCACCTCATATTTATTTTGTTTTTAATGAACTGTATCTGATTTGGTTTAATAGTTTGTTTGTTTCTTTATTATAAGTAATTGGGTTTTTTATAAGTGTATAAAAAAAAATGGCATTTGGTGTTATGATATTATCTGACTTTCCCTTTTATTTATTAATTAAAACATTCCAATATAATTTAAGTTTATTAATTTTTAAAATTAATGGAGTCAGATTAAGACAGCAGCCAATCAGAACTTCGTGATGCATGGGTGCAATTCCTGTTACCCTTATGGCGCCCTAACAGTTGTTTCCAAGTCATCTGTCCTTTCGCATATTTTTTTATTTTATCTCAATCTGTTACTTCCCAGTGATAATTTTGTCACATATCCTTCTTAATAATCCCCTTTCTATCTTCAAGTTCGTTTCCAGGTGACTTATTGATTTATTAGGCAGTTGGAAGTATACTTATTGTTCGAACTTACAAGTAAAAAAAAAAACCATTACTACAACAACCCATGAAGTATTTTGAGCTCAGTGAATGTTTGAGGCAGTTCTTAAGATCACACTCAATCCTCTGGTCTTTCTCTTCAATTAAGGGCGCCACTTTATAGAGGTTGGATGGAGCGTCGTTTCAAGGCTATTATCGGCTCAGAGTTTAGAGCTTAGTAACTCATCACACTACATACCAAGCTATCCTTCAAGTACCAAAAGTTAACATCGAATATGAAGCTAGAAAGATGGAAGATACAATTTCATAAGACAAATACAAATTAACGATATAGTAGACCAGTAGCAATGGTTAATGTACATATAAATGTATTTGTTTCTAGAAAGGCTTGTTTCTATTTCCCCCATCCTCATGCTAGAGAAAGTAATTGAAACTAAATTAATTACTTAAAGAAACTTTTACTCAACGGAATTGTTCACTCTCTGGATTTTAGAAAGTAAACTCATATCAGAAGTGTATAACTCAAACGACTGTGAAATATATGAAAGAACATATACATACATACATATATATTTAGTTTTGCTATGCAATATTAATTAGTTTTGATAGTTTGTCCAAATAATCAATCCGCTTACTATGTTCTAGTACGACTATTCTGATAAACAACAACTTGCAACTTAAAATACGTCTTGAGAAGGATCAGATTCATGAAATAACATAATTAAAAAGACAGAAAGAGGTTGATCGATAAGAAGTTTAAGAGGTTTTCAATAAAATTAATAGTTTTAAATTAAATCAAATTTCAGCACTAAAAATTTCAATAATTTACAACGATTCCCGCTATATAGCACTAGCGAAGAGCCAAGAATTGATAATGCGACAGTACTTTATAGTTGTTCTAAATTTTTACTATGTCTGTGGTTACGTCAGTATAACTTAGAGTGGGCTCAACTATCCAATATTGAAGTGCGATCGGTGCAAGTAAGGAGAAGTGAGAGTGATTTTTTGTTTTCATAATGAAAATTAGATTTAAATTAAAAAATTTAGAAGAGTCTAAGATGTTCAGGTGGTATAGTCAATAAATTAAACAAAATAATTTGGAATTTGCGTTTTGACCTAACTTTTAGGCAATCTTCAGGGCAGAGGGATGAAGCGTCCACTTTATTTTGTATAAGAAATAAGTACAACTTATTTTGTGTAATTTATTCACTGCACCCCGACCGTTTAACACTCTTGTAAAATAATTATTGTTTTAATTTGCCTCTTAACAGTCATTCTGGCAACATTAAACTCCTGATGTACTCCCATATTCTAATCTACTCTAACTTATAGTGAGGGTAACCATCATTGACGTAACTAGACTTGACTCATGGGGGGGTTAACCCCCACCAGTCAACCTCTCCTATATTTACTCCTTTCAAAAAAGATGCCTCGTAATATAGGTATAATTTATATTATACTATAATCATGTAGCTTCAAATTAAATAAATAGATTATAATTTTTTATAAATGTTATTTTGGAAGTTATGAATGTTATTTTTATTATAAATGTTATTTTTGGAAGAAATTGGAAGAAATCAAGAAATAGCTTTTAAATACAAGTAACCTTATTTATTGGTCACGATAACTTGCTATAGTTAATTGCATAGGAAACTTTCTAGACCCGTCCAGACTTTACTTCTAGATTCTAAGAATCGTCTAAATTGTTGTCACATTTGCGATCTTATTGTTGCCGCTATAATAATATAATTAATTGTAAATAAACAGTATTACGTTGTGGTTTGTCATTTCTTTTATTCACTTTTTATTCATTAAAATAACTGTGTTTGCACTTTCTTTGATGTGTTTTTGACATTATTGACCCTTGTTTTTGTAATCCCACAATAATTACTTTGAAAAGGTAAAATCCTTCAAATTTTTATTTCTTTTAAATTTTTACTTACATTTTTTTAAAAATTTCTTCTAAGCAATGGGGGGGGTTACATCGCCAATAACCCCCCCCCCCTCGTTACGCCTATGGTAAGCATAGATGTAGTAAATATTTAATACAATTCTAGAGTACTGTCGCATTATCTATTCATAGCATCGCACTAGTTCAATCTGCCGGAATTCGTAGTAACTAATTGGTTCGAATTCAACGGTTTGTAGTTATATGAATTATTACTATTCTATTTTGATTAAATTAAAAACTATTGTTTTTGTTTCTTCTTAAGCCATGTGTATCAAACATTCTTCTTAGAAATTCCAGACAACCATTTCCACATGAATAATTATTTTATTTTGGTATTATTACCACCAACCATCATCTCTTTATTAAAAGTTATATAAACTAAAAAATAAAATAGAATGGCTGATTGTAGATAACGGCTATTCCAGGAGGAATGAGGGGATATAATAATAGGAGGGATGAGGAATAAGAGAGACTAAAATTGCATTTTTTTAAACTGATAATTATTTATCAGATAATTTAATGTGGTTTTTCATTACCATGGTATCTGAGGTAATTGGATGCAAAGTCATCAGTAATATACTCATTACGTTTGATTGCGTCATTGTAAAACCCCAGATTGAATATCATTCCAAATAACGAAGATTTATTACTGATAGGTGATTACAGAAAAAGCAATATATCACTAATCTTCAACACGTTCCAAGTAACCGGTTCCAGAATACAAAACAAACAGTTCCAGAAAGTAATTATGCAATGAATCGTAAGGAAAAAAAAGTTTATGATCAATTAACGTCTGAAGTATTGTCACCGTTAAATCAAGAGTGTCAAGCAAAACTTCGATCATTAATAAATTTATCAGTTCAGTGAATTTTCGGTAGCCAATTACTTTTATAATATATTGAGGAAGGTATGAGTTTACAACAAGTTAATTGGAAAATCTCAGAACTATGCATCGTATATTTTTTTCCTCGAAGTATAAAATATTCGTGCTCATGCAGGAAGTAAAATAAAATTTTGTTCTTAGAATATAACAATTCAACTCGCAGTTAACGTTTTAGACATCATATCGCTCCTTCTAATGAACAATAGCATAACTCAAAAATAGGCATTTGAATTAATCCTTCAGTAGCACTTGTATTGGTTGAAGCTTTTTAATTCAGGAATGGCTTAGTTGATATTCCATTTCCAACAGTTTCTTTTTTTTTTTAATAAAGTCATATTTTTAAGCTGTATCGTATTTAAACTCAAAAAAGTTTCAAGGTTTTAATTGGCTGATAGTTAATCAAATAATTTCAAGACCATCATTACAATAGGAATGTTTTCCTTTACCAATGCCCAAAATTTTTTATTTTTAATTCACATGGAATTTTAAAATACTTTATTGAAAATTAGGTTTTTTGAGTTATATTGTTCTTTTGAAGGAGCGATATCAGAGAACCGATTTCGTTCGTATCTCCATGTTAATACTCAAATTTAAGAAACGACTACAATACTAACTATAGTGAATGTTTCAAAGATTTTGCATGGTAGAGTATTGTACTTATATAGTACTATATCAATTAAATCAGATCATACTCATTACTATTGCTAAAGCATGCACAAACGTATTTTCTTTAACACTCCTAAAAATATTATGAAAACGACTAGTTCAATTTCACGCAAAGCTAAAGGAAAGTTTGGGATTGGTATATGAATATTTCAGTTTAATTTCTCGAAATTCTTTTAGCAATTTTTTTGTTAATTTTAAGCTTATTAATCATAAATTACTTTTAATTTATTTTCCTTCAAATTTAACTTTGTAGGATGAAGGGTGTCCCCAAGGGCGGATCCAATACTTTTTTCTAGGGAGGCACAACAGGCAGACAGGCAAGAAAATAATAATAAAAAACAATAACTTGAAAGAAACTTGTAGTATTTATAGAAAGGTTTCAAAGATTAATTAAAATATCTAAACAATAGTTTCACTCATGTTACTTTATTCATATATTTTAACAACTATCATCACATGATTTGCTTATAAGTATGTACTGTAATGGATTCTCCACAGTACACCAAAAACCGTCTGGGGAGCACGTGACCCCGTGC
Organism: Arma custos; assembly: GCA_037127475.1. Taxonomy (NCBI): domain Eukaryota; kingdom Metazoa; phylum Arthropoda; class Insecta; order Hemiptera; family Pentatomidae; genus Arma; species Arma custos. The sequence continues at coordinate 119,191,653 of CM073760.1, read as the reverse complement.
CCCCCCTCCTGGATCCACCTATGGCTGTCCCAAAGTCTTTGAAAATAGGGTATTGTGTAGAATATTAGGTACGAAAACGGACATGTATATTAGAGAATTTACGAGGTCACACATGGCGGAATTGTGGAGCATACACTCAGTTAATATAACTGAAGTAATATATCACGAAGATTGAAATAGGCATGTAAAGTAAAGAATGAATTCCTACGAAGTTAATAAGACCTTAATTGATAAGCATATCTCTTATGGATAAACAGAGGAGTCGTTGAGAGGATTCGATTTTTAAGACTGTATAAATCGACTTATCGAGCCTTCGGATTCAATTTAATCATCAATTAAGTAATATTATTATTACTTAGTAGAGCTTTATCTTTGGTTGGTTGCAACTCGCGGTACAGTTTCCATGGTCCGTGATCACAAGAGTATAATCGCCAAATACGTTTGACTGCACTGGCGGACGTTCGATCTTGGGCAGGCTGAAATTTATTTTCTGGGGGGCCTGGATTTTAAAAATTTACATTCTTGTTGTTTTTTAATTTGTTAGTTAATTTATAGTTTATAAGAAAAATACATTAATCTTATTTCTCTGTATTTTCTTTAATAGCCATCATAAAATCGAAATACTGGAATAAGATGTATCTTGTTTTATTTTATAATCGATGGATTCCATATAAATTAAATAACAGAGCTATATTTTCTGTAACGGCTTTGAGATTTGCCAATTTTTAAAAATATTTATAATTTAGCTGATCGAGCAGGGCAAAAGACTAAACGTAAAAAGTAATTCCTCGATCCATTGCTAGGCATGGAGACAGAATGTTGAGAGGTAATATATTTCTGATACAATTTGCATTTTCATGTGATTATTCAAATGATTAGAGACTAACAAGTTTACCACTATTTCTATAACTTTAAGGAATATTCACAATTTTGTAGAATAAATACTAACTTAGTTATTCTTCATATTTTAGTTTAAAAATTTAGTATTGAAGATGATTGAAACAAGGACTTTAATAGAGATAAATAGAAAACAGATACAAAGATGTTCTTAGCAGATCAAGAAAAAATTTAAAGATAAATGGCGCCCAAATCGATTTATTACAAGGCTGCTAGACTACAGATAAAAGAAAATTCTATACTTGTTACTTAAAATAGATTAAAATCATTAATATCAGTTTATTAGGTTAAATAAGGAAAAGAGGAAGAAAAAACGTATGTAAAAGTCTTTAATTAATTACATAACAAAACAAAAATGTAAAAATACATGCAGTATTTTAAAAGATCAAAGTGTCAAAATAATTTATAATAAACTACTCTTCAAAAATAGTTAATTTTTCACCCTGGTTAACAAATTCAGATTTATAACAACGAAAAAATACTGAAAAAGTATCATTTTGACACTGAGAAAACTTTTATTTTCCTGTCTTTCACACAATGTATTTTCTTTATATAGTTGGAATCCAGACAACCCTTGGCATGTAACAGTACAAATCAAATGGTATGTCCGGAGCATTTTCCATCTTAACATTAATGTACTGACCCAAAAATCCAGGAAACTTGTCCGATCCTTCCTTGTCCAAGAAAATGAATTTGTTTATATATCGAGCGTTGACGTTGCAAGAAAAGTCATTAGCGTCAGGAAGTATTTCTGATAATTTGGCCTGAAGATAATTCAAAGACCCATCTGGCAAACGCGCATTTTCAAAAAGTTTAAATGCACAATAAACAAGACGTTGAAGCTCTTCTGAATAAGCTGTTACGATTACTGAATTTCCAAAAGTCAAACTTGAATAGATAAGCTTTATAAGATCGCCGAAAGCTGTGTCATACATGTTTGATAAGATGACCCAAACAGGACCAAGCGGTTCGTAAAACCACTCGATGTTCATGTTCTTCGCTATTAACAATTTGCTGTTGCTTCCGAACTGAGATTTTCTGTATATCCCTTTCAGCTGTTCTACCAAATTGAATGCCCTGAAATATAAAAATCCCCAAAATATATTAAACTGATTAGAGTATAAAAATAAAAGAAAGAAGCATAAAAAAAAGATGGGTCATAAAAAGGGTTGTAAAAAAAAAAATTAAGATAAATGTATATGTACATTCATTATTATTCCTTATTCTCATTCAAAACTCATCTTAATTTTTTTTCTAGTAAATTCTTTACATTTTTTAGCTGTTATTTACTTTTTTTTTTCTTTTTTCGGTACTTTATTTAGGTCTCTTTTTTTTTTTTTATTTACTTAGTTGGCACTTTTGTAAATACCATAGCCATTTGGCCAGAAGCTTTTTTTTTTTTTTTTTGGTTATGTTTGTTATTCTAAAGGGACCTAATGGCAGAATAAAAATATTTTTCTATTATACTGTATATATATTCATGCTTTCTCTTAATCTTTTCCACTTATACTGTGATCAGTGTTATGGATCCCGTTGGTAAAGCTTGCTCCATGTAGCTCGAGCCAGGAGATCTGACTCGGCCTGCTCCAATCCATACCTCTTCTCTACAAAGCCTTCCTCACTTCACTTTCCTGCATGTTTATGGGCCTTCCTCTTGTCCTTCTTGCTTCCTTCCTCACCTCGCAGAATATTCTGGCTATCCTTTCATCCTGCATTATTTTCACATTGCCAGATCAACATAACCTGTTTTCTTTGATCATATTTTCAGCTGTTTTTACCCCAATGTTACTCCTAATTATGTTTCTGATCCTGTCATATAAATATATATTTATTTACTTATATGTTTTGCACAATTACTTGAATAAAATACAAGAAGAATTATTGATCTTCACACACAGCAGGTAATCCTTATTAATCATTATTGAGGATGTTATTGATGATCAAGAAATGTCTTAAGTCAGGCAACAGACTACAAGATAGTAATACAGTAGAACCTCGATTATCCGTCAGGGTATGGGACCAAGATGGTGACGGATTTGGGAAATAGACGGATATGGGAATGAGTCATATATATATATACACATAAATTAAACAATATATTTCAATTATTCGACATTATATATGTACTCGTAACTTATTTACGTACTAATAAGGTATGCATAGGTAGTAAAACTATTTTTTTAAAATAATAATTACGTATTCGATGGCTAGAAGCACAATCATTGTATGTACAATTTTTCCCTCTTGAGAAATTAATATCAAATTAAAGGTGGAGTTTAGCTCTTTCCTCGTGCATGAACGTAGTATGGCCCATCTTATTAATCATTAAATGATTATATAGAAGGGAAATACTCTAGAGGCCCCCCGCACGTTTTATTTCATTAACTGCCATCCGAGGAATATCATAAATTTTTGCTATAATTGAAGCACTTTCACCTTTTCGTAATCGTTTTACAATTTCAAACTTAGTGGCGAGATCTAAACTCTTCCTCTGTCTTTTTTTCCGACATTATTATACGTCCTTTAAGAAGTACCCGATTGATTCTTAGCTTGCGTCTATGGCTTTAGCAACCAAACAATATATATACATCTTTTTTTTTTCTCAAACTGAGGTGACGGTTAACAGAGAGTGACGGATAATAGAGGTTTAACTGTACTTATAACAAGTGAAGATCTTATAACTAACAATTGCAAAAATTGTTAAATAGGTTGTGTCATAATATCGTTTAACTGATAACTTAATAAAATATAAAATAAATACCCAAACTCTTCTTCAATAAATGTAGATACAGTGTCTAAGTCGTTTAGAAAAGTCAATAACGGTGTTTTATCAAACTGAAGTAATGATTTATACGCACGCTGAGCCATCTCTACTGCTACATGAACTGAGTTCCTATAAAAATAAAATAAAATAAATAGAGAAAAATAATTTTCAAAATAAATACTTATCAATTTATGTTCATGGTTAGATCATTTTATTTAAACGAGTAGAAAAAAGACAGTGAGCTATAGAACTCCACCACAAAAGTTGTATTCTTGATAAAGAAGGTAAATATCAAACGAGGAATTATATAGTTTCCTTAACATACCAATTTTAGTTAATTGGTCATAAAGGATTGCAAACCAAGTGTCTAATATGTTTCAACAATTCGAATTAACATGGAGAGGTTTTAGATGCATATGAATCCATTAAATTCATTCACGAAAAAATGAGATAATGACAAAAAAAAGTTTCTATTTTAGTCAAAATGCACCTTTCAAATAAATACCAAATAATAGTGAAAAAAGTAAACAATATATTTGCAGCCATGGTGAAGAAGTGGTTAAGTTGAATTTTGTCTAGCAAGAGATAATGTATTGAGAGAAGCGGAATCGTATTATTCTCGCCATTTTTGGGCTTGAAATGGAGTAGTAATATAAGCAATAACTCCTTTTCAAGCAAATTCTTGACTTAGCCCCTTATGCACTCTGAATATAGCACGAGTTCGCTTCTTTATGTAAAATAAAAATAAAATAAAATAAATAGAGAAAAATAATTTTGGATAAAATTTAAGGTAACCATTTAATCAGTGGGGTTGTAAATATATCAGACATCTCAAAAAATTCCATAATCGTGTTCAATGTATCATGAAATGAATACAGATCAAAGGTCAGCGGAAAAAGATAGGAGTAAGCTACCGACTGCACCTAGGTTTAATTTTTAAAGATAAAATAAATAAAAAGGTTTATTTTTTAAAGATAATAAGGACAGAAAAAAGAAACTTTGTCTGTTTCTTTTAAAAGTTTAATATAAATTTATATTTCAAACAAAACAATTTTTTTTAGAATATTTTTCTTAATCGAAGTGAATGCAATGTATTTAATTCTTATTATGTTTATTTCATTGTTTATAATTTAGATAACAGTATACATCTAAAAATTCTGTCAAAGCCCTTTTTTTTTTATATGTAGTCGAGTACAGTCAAACAAAAATAGTTATAATAATTTTAAAACTAATAAAACAGTATAATACTCTAAATGAAAGAGTTAATTTATAAACATAAAAATAAAAGGTAAAAGAGTACCGAGACAAACACAGAACAACAGTTTATTTAATGTTTTTAAAGTACCTCATATGTATCGGTTTGATATTTATATCAAGTATCTTTTTAGATATCTGATTATTTGAGTTCTTGGAAGTTTGATCAGAGCTTTCACTATCGGTATCCTTCTCTTTGATAGGTTTTCCGAAATCTCTCAGATAATTTAGCACTGGAAAAAATAATAATTAAATTATATTTCATTGCTTTAGATACAAACTTCTAGATACCATAATGAAGTTTATTACATGAAATTCCATTTATTGGGACCTTGCTTTCTTTTTGTGATTCGAGAGGCACAGAAGGATCGATAATTCCATGAGAATTAATCCAGATTGTATTAACCTGAAAAATTAAAAATATAGACCATAGGAAAATCCTTTGTTCTGAATGATAATTAAAAAGATTAGTTCTGAATTACTTCAAGCCTAGAGGAGACGTAATTCGCTGTAGTAATGCTCTCCGTCCAGACGGAAGCACAACAACCGAATCTTGACTTGTTAGCCAGCGCAATTCCTTCATCTCTGGTTCGGAACGGCATAATGGCTATTCCCAAGTCGTAAGGTTTGTCTTCAAGAAGATCTCTCGGATCCCAACCCAAAAATATTCTATTGGCATGATTAATAGATGGCTGGAATACCTGAAGAATGAAAAAAAAACAATCAATTTTTCTTTAAGGCAGAATTCTGGTTCATTTGTTATCTCTCGATATTTCAACTAAATTTATACAAACAGACTGTACAGGAAGTAAAAAGAATATTTTTACTAATTACACTCCAATCTCTTTCTCTTCATCATTTCAACTTCTTTAACAAAATATATTTGTCTTTACTATAAATATTTTTTTGATACTTTTTTTTTCTATCTTCAAGAAAACTTGTTTTTTGTGTAATGGAATATAAGTTTGACTATGGAGGACTAAAGATCTCCTTAAAAATTATTTTTAAAAAATATTGACTTTCCAGTTAAGGAATGCAGAAAAATAAATAATTGAAAATGACACCATAGTGTCGAAACGTTTTGTCATATAAAACAATAAAGTAGTTGACTGGAAGCCGATTTTTTTTTTCTTGAAGCTGAAATTCAAATAAATCCAGTTTAAAAAAAGGAAAAAATTATAAGAATTTTTTTTTCTATTAAAGCAACAAAGGCAAAAATCAGATTAGCATGCTTAAATATCTTTCAATTCATGCAGTAATGTTTCAACAATTCGATCATTATCCATATAATTCATCATTATCCAAACTAAAACTAAATATTTCAAGGAAAAATATTCGTGAAATCTATCAGACTTATGTTTCTTGCCATTTTACTGTTTCCTTCTAGTACTACTTACAGTTTGATGAGACAGTCAACATTCTGTAACTAGAAACTGTTATGTAACTGAGCTGGTTACACGATAATTATACTCCACAACATATTTTTAAACACAAACAGTGTTATTGTTTGAAATTTTCTTTTTCTAAGTTAATTTTTATTACCTGAATCACACGCACCTGATGACATTAGTTCAGGTAGCCAACACTCTACTTTGATTAAAAAACATTCAGACTGTTACAATTGGGAAATCAAATTTTAATAATGAATAAAGCTTCATAAAAAGAAAACCAACTGGGACGAGGCTCAGGAAATTTTTATAAAAAGAAGCAAGCGTTATAACAAGGGTTTATAGTAAAAATCTGTTAATTTACATCATACATAATTACATTACATAAAAAAAATTGTATCTGTTCTGTAGATTGTCGCTTCGAGTTGAGTTAGAACAAGTTTTAACTGTTTATTCATTTAATTTTTAATATATTCCAAATATACAAATTATCATGAGCTTTAGAATGAAAAAGAGAATGTAATTATGGGTAATGAGCAGATTTCTGTAATCATTTCATCGAGAAATAGAAGTTTCAATCAACAATTCGAAGTATAGAATATGTACGCTTGGTGAGACGTTCATTTCTAGATGTACCGAAGTATACACATTTTCCATAATTACACTAATTATTTCCATACTAATGGAAAGCTCATGACAACTTTTATTTTGGAAAATATTAAAATGGAAACAAGTGAAAAGTTAGAACTTCTTGTGCCTCAACTTGAAGCGACAACCTGCGGAATAATTACTAATAATAATAATAATAATAATAATCTGCTTTTGAGCTTAATAACTAAACAAATGTAATTTGAAATGACCACAACCCAAAATGTTAAAGCAATGACCAACAACTAACATAAAATATAATCTTCACAAGATTAAAGATAATTTTCATAAATTTATTAAATTAACAACAAATAAAATATAATTACCTGAATGCTACCACAATGTTCCACATCAACAGGACCATTTAATTCATTGCGTACTGAAGCAGAGAATAGATCAGCTTCCTTAAGTTGTGTAGCTTTCTCAACGAGTCTAATAGTTACTTGGTCATACACAGCTTCTTGTATGAATATGTGAGTAACTGAGTAAAATGTCTAAACAAAAAAATATTAATTTTGTAAACAAGGTCAAGGTAACTTTATTATTAGTAATTCTGAATAATAGAATAATTTTTAAAAGTACAAATACAAGGGAAAGAGGAAAAACAAACAAACACACCCAAAACAAACATGAAGGTATAAAAAAAGTAGTATTAATAAAGGATATGAAATAATAAACCATTGGGAAGATGGGTTTTTATAGGTTGAGCAGAAAGTTTTAGAAAATTTACTCACATTGAAAAAAAAAGTATTCCATGGCAAAAGTTATAATTATAAATTTATGTGCATTAACAGTAGACCACAGATGTGGTTGAAAACAAGCTTAAATAGTAACTATTTATTTGGCGCTTATGTTTATACAGGTCTTCATAGGGACAAGAAAGCTACCACTAGAAACCATGGCAGATCTTATGTCCAGAACATGGTACTAACTGCACTGTTTGTAAGGACAATGGCTGTGCAGGAAGGTGTTTTGTCATAGATTGCATGGAACCACAAGTTTTTTTTCCCTAATTTAAGATGCTTTGCTTTTTAGAGGCTGGGTAAGCCCCAAGAGGGTCTGTAAGTCCCACAGGGTTCATCCGTGGCTGTTAACAGTTTAAACAATTTAAGCCGCACCTGGATCACAATAGCAACTCAGCACTCAGCTGCCCCACTCTTTCATATCTATCAATCTATCAAAATCTATTCAAAAATAAAATCTGAAGTAAAAATGTTAAGTGATAAAAGTAATGACAGTCTGTAATGTAATGATAAATCAGAGATCAGATACAGTAGAAATTGGCTTTTAAACTTCATTTCCTGATTAGTCTGTTAATTACTATTACTATTTTTTTTGTTTTGTTTTGTACTTATATTTCTTTTTACTTATTTGTTGTAATCCTACATTACTTACTTCATAATGTATAGCTGCCATGAAGACCTGCAATGTGAGGTGAAGAATAGGCACCAAACAAATTGTTAAAAACTATTCTATCTTCTTTCAAAACACCACCTGAGCTATCTCCTTCTCTTTACTATTACTTTTATTAGAATATTTTAGAAGAGAAACAATCTACTGAAAGGGTATATACAATAATTGGTAAACTACACGATAACCTACAGGTTCCTTGAATTGAAAACTTTTATGCTAACTGAGAGAATAATATTTTTAACAATTTTCTAGATAAAGTTTAACATTCTTTCCTACTCCTTTTTGACAACCGTAAAGGGTGGTTTCTACGGGTTACAAATCTATTCTAACCAGAATGGGAACGTTGAGATTCATGAGATCATCACAAAACAAATTTTAACCCTCCATGGCCAGATTTGAACTGGGGCTGCCAGTCGGAGGATGCCTTAGCATTCTCATCTATCACAGCTTCAAATGACAGAATGACATTTCATTATAGAATACAGAAAAAGAGGCACTAGGCTAATTCTTGTAGAAAGGATTGATTCCAGATCTGCGGCCTTCTCCCACCCACCCCATTCCTTCTATATTCTTTGTTTGTTTTTTTCAAAAGATACATGATTGAAAAGTTTGGAATTTTGAGAAATACTATGGGAAACGTTGCATTTAACTAAGGCTCGGTGGTTTCTATATAATAATCACAATAAAATTTATTCAAACACACTAATACAAACAGCAAGCAAGAATCATAATTTTTACATATGATATATGTTAGTTACAAGAAAAAATTATTATTATTATATGTACCACTTTTATTAGTTGGTGGGTTGGCAACACTTTTAAACGGTTTTTTATACCTTTAAATAGTTCAGTCAATATTTGTCAGTTACAGTTGGACTCTACATCCCTCTGGTATGTTCTATTCTGTTATTATTATAATAATTGTCCTCCCTCTTTCAATCTCTCTATATCTATCCTTCTTTCCTCAGACGATTATAATACTTGATGTTTATCAATTTAATATATTACTTTCGCAGAGCTGCATATTCTTTTTAATAGTACTTCATTAATTAATTAATAATAACTATTTCAAATCAATTTTGTCTTTCACTGATAACATGGTATTCATTATACGTTAATCATATTTATATTATTCAGTATTCATTATATTTTGTAATAAAATATAATGTCTTGTAATTTTATTATCTTCATTTTACTTTCTGTGATTTAAAATATTTTTACTCACAGTTTTCAAAACTTCTATAAGACAGTTTTTACAAAGCACTGAGCATTTAAAGAAAAGTGTTTTTACTAATTTTAATAGCAATTAATAACAGAAATATGAGAAATATGGCTCAGACTGTAAGTCATTGTAAGATTATTAGAGGGAAAACAAATTGTGGACAATGGGGTCGCCCTTCTTTGCTTGAGTACCACTTTTACAATAGTCTATATTCTATGCTTCCATAAAGTGAATTTCATCGCTAATTATTAAATAATAGTTCGATTTACATTAGTTAATGATTTGCAGACGATGGAAATATGAAATCTAAAACAAAATCTTTATTAACAACTTGGAGGTAGATTAGTAACATAGCAGTTCATTTTTTAATATAACCTCCACTATACTTAAAATGATAAACTTTTTGTTTTTATGTAATCAATTACTAATTTAGAAATACTATAAAGAATAATATATATATATATATATATATATATATATATATATATATATATATATATATATATATATATATATATATAATGGATATAGAAGTAAAAACAAAACAAAATCAAGTGAATTATGTAAGAAAGAAATTAGTAAAAGATAGGAAAGATAAAAAGAAAATATCAAACATACCAACATACTTATCTAGGTAAGAGGTTCCCAAAATTTTAATTATAATCAAGATGGGAAAATAAAAAATAAATAAAAATCAAATTACAACAATAGTATTTTTAAGTTATAACTTTTCCTAAAAATATATATATAAGAAAAATGCTTCTAGTGGAAGATCAGCATAAAAAATTAATTCACAATACTAAGAATCAATTGCTCTCTAAATTTGAATGGAATTGAAAAAAAATTAAAAGAAATTTGGAAAACTTGAAATTTTTCTAGTTATCCATTTTCTCTCTCAGTATCCATTTTTATTGATAATGCTCATATGCTATGTACTGCACTCCCTCTACTATTGCAATCTATCTATAATATAAAATATTTAGTGATATAACATTGTTGTTGCCTGACAACTGATCAAGGAATTACTTTCCAATTAGTTTTTTTTTTTTCATGCTTGATCAGTTTAATTTTAAAATTTTATACTACCACTTACAATAAATAACAAATGGCAATCATCAGTCACCTAGTAATAAACACGTGTTTAAACATTCATAAAATTAATCATGCTTATATTCTCGTTTTTGCCTATATAGGTGACTGATAAAACCACAACGCTTTTGCTAATGATTTCTTAATCATACAAGTTTGGGAACCTCTGTTCTAGGTTAATGATATAATCAAAACTATATTCATTATTTTTTAAAATATATACAGTCCTTAAAAAAAAAAATAAAACTGAAAAATATTTATAATCTAAAAAAAAATAATAAAATAAAATAAATAAAAATATTTTAATAAAGAGTTATTAGTCAAAAAGTTCAATTTCTTTGTTATAAGTGACTAACAATTCTAACGTACCTTGTTTTAAAATTACTTTGCTTTACAAGCTAATTTTTTATTCAATTTAAAGTACGGAAATAATTTAAACTATTAGTTTTTTTGGTAAATTAAAACTCAAGAGTTCATTTACAAAATGAGTTAACAGCTCTATTCTGAAACTATGTTAAATTTTTATATATAAGCACCAGTAAGCAGCAGCAGACACAATTACAAGAAAACATTTTTTTCTTTCAAAATAAAATTTCAATACTTTTCCCCGATATTTCCAAGCACCTTGTAGAGAATTTTCAACTGCAGAGTCCAAATCTGCATCATTAAAAATCAATACGGGACAATATTGCTGAGAACTACAGTCCTTAATACCTACAACAACATACTATTTCAAGAAGCCTTTTCGACTGCCATGAAATCTCTAACCTAATAACAATTTTTATTTGATGTACTTACATAAAAGCTGTTCAGCTAATGGGAAATCTGTTCCTACAAGAGAATAGGTACTCTCCGGGCATCTGAAAAAAATAAAAATTAAATAATATTAATAATAAAAGGTAAGGCTGAAGAATATTTAATCTTGCAAATATTAATTAATTAAAGAGAACAAAATACTGATGAGGAAATGAGGAAACTGTATATATCATGATTAATGTAGAAAATGGTCAAGAGAAACATTGGAGGATTAGCTATTTACCGCTATATGAGAGACTTAAGACTTTGTTTTGGAATCTTCTAATAATATAATTATAAATAAAAATAAGTAAAATAAAGCAATCCTATATTACCCTGATTCTTTGAACAAATCTCCCAAGAAGGCAAAAAAAGGTAAATGGCTCTCTTCATGAATTATCAAACATACACTGTAACCAAGCATCATTGCCGGAAACAAAAGTCGACCAAGAATTGGAATTTCATTTAACTGTATGTGAATATCAACTGAAACAGAAGAATATATGTCATCAGCAATAGTTTTCACAAGACCATTATCGTTCACAATAGGGAAAACATACAAAACTTTATCACCACATAAATAAATAAATTCAAATTACAATAAAGTCTCGAACATAAGTGAAAAGAATCCATTGGGAATATATTTATCTCTTGAGCAATTGAAAGTTAATTGCGGTTTTAATTCTACAGTACTATTAAATTTCAAGTTTCAAGATTATTTGTAAGTTATAGAGCTATCACAATATAATATAAATTCCCATACAAACGAAAAAGAAGTTGGGCATTATCACTTAAGTATCCATTTAATATTGAAAAAATTAGGAAATTCCTATGCACTTGCCTATCTGGTGATGTTTTAAGTTACATGGAAAAATGTATTTTATTGTAAATAATACTTAGTTCTTAAATGGTAGATATATGGATTAATTTTTTAATGACTAGTTTTTATTGTTATAAAACAAGTTGAATATTCTCTTAATTTTTATTTCTTATCAAGGTTTCATGCTATAAAATTTTCTTGTCTTTTTAAAAGGTGTTTAATCATTAATTGTCCCAGAAAAAAGATTTTTTCTAATCTAATCCAATACATAAAATCCTGAAAAAGACTTTTTGAAAATGTATGAAGAAAGACATCATAAGTATAATATTCATAAACATGAATATTATACTTTCGGACAAAGAAAAAATGGATGTATAAATGCATAATACTTACGAAGATGCCCTGTTGTAATAATCTCATCGTAAACAAATATATTCGTGAAGTAATAGAGACAGTCATTACAAAGATTTTCGATTATAGCTGTTGAATCATTGTAGTTATAAATCGTGAGATTTAACAAAGCAATAAGTGCATCTTTATTTTTGTCTAAAACATTGGTTATGCTGAAAAAATATTATACGAATTAGTAACTATATAATATGTAAATCATATATTATAAGAAAACAGCTGATAATAAGATATAAGAGGAATTACTTAGAAAATAATTCTGCTTTAGCTGTTCTTGGTAAACTATGTAATGAACTTTTACTTCCGACATAATGCTTGTGCCTTCCAAACTTTTGACCTGACTTCTCATAGTTTTCTAAATATTCCTGAACCAAAAAAAAAAAGCAATATTATTTGACAATTACTTAATGAATAAATTCATATTTTTAAGGATATAAGAAAAGCAATAATACAAATATTTTAATTATTTGTAAAATATTATTTAATATTTTTAATTTATCAAAGTTTTAGAATTTATTTTTTTGAAATTGTTGAAAAATTTAATTTAAAAATAAATCTCAAAATTTTATGAAAATTCTACGACAATCTAAATCAAAAATTTTGAGTGAATTTTATTTATTCATAACAGCATTTAAAGAATGATCCAAATTTGAAAATTATTAAGTGATAAAATACTAGTTCCATATCTCATAAACAAATAATTTTATCTTAAATTAATAAATAAACAATGATTAAACAAATTATATAATAAAACAAAATCCTTATAACATGTTCTAAACTGATAAGATTTTTTTTCTATTAGGGGTATAAGTTGTTTTATTTAACAAAATATTAATGAAACATAAAAACATTTAATATTTATACATAGGAGTAAATAATGATTGTAATAATTAAGTAAATAAAAATAAAAGTATACTAATAGATGCAGATAAACAGCAATAATAGGAATAAAAACAAATAAACTGTTTACAAATTTCTAAATACCTTTAAAAACCACAATAATTGTGGGTTCATTTACGCCATTTCGTTCACAGTTGGAATGCTAGTATTAAGTAGTTGTAATCATTTAGCTTATTAATATTTATTGATATTCTAATAATTTATATAACTTGTTACATAATCATATTCTAAAAATGAATCTCCTGATGTTAAAAAATTTATTTCAGCAATAAGCATTAATTCCTCATACTATACAATTATTTGCATTGCTACAAATGAGATTGGAAAGAAATAACATTATAAAATTATAAGTGGTTAATTGTAATTCTAAATTTGTTTATAACAAATTTTAAAAAATACTTTAACAACAGTTATTTTAAAGGAAAATAACTTGGAGTCTAAGGTAAGACAAACTTGTTCCAAAATTTATTATCAGTTATTGAATGATTTAGAAAATAGAATAAATCTTAATATTTTGCCCTGTTCTACTTAACATGTTAGGTTCTATATTAAGAATCTAAACTGGCCATAACTGGTTGGGTGGGTCAGCCAAAAGTAAAAAGGAAAAAAAAGAAAAATTAGGTAAAATTTTAAAACACCATAAATAAATGGAAAGGAGGCAGTTTTAATGAAGAACAATAATTTACACAAATTGTTTACAGCCATGAGGGAAACAATTCAAGAGAAACTGGAAATAACTTAACACTAGGATTCTTAATAGACAAAGGAATATTTCTAATTAATAGAATTAGATTAAACAAGAACAAAAATAACAAAGCAAAAAACAAACAAAAGTACTTTTCTATTACCTTAGCACCTAGTAGTGCTGATGAATTCTTGACAGTTTCTAAATCCATGCTCTTAAAAATGTCAACAACCGTTTTATCTGACATAGTAGACATGACTATTTGTTATTTATCTCATAATATGTACAATATCTACAAGAAAAACTGTATTAGTCCCTTATCACACAAAGAGAGCCCAACCAAGTGTTGATAATTGTCAGTTGTTATTTTAAGGAAGATAAGGTACCTCACAATTAATGGCGGGAGAATTCGAATTCATTGTAAATGAAGTTATTTTTATAAATATATTATAACATTTACAAATTTACAAAATTCTAAAAACGACAGTGGCAAATTTAAGCGTTAGAGTAAACTCGTGGGTTAGTTTGCCATTAACCAGAACAAGAACGATTCCAAAGACGAAAATATCTGGAAGGAGGACTTATTTACTTTTCTATAATATATTTTTTAAAATTTTATTACTGAGGAGTATAACTCCACAGCTCTTACAAGACAGTTTTTTTATTCACAATCACACAAGCATTCTTCGTATACTTACCATAAAGATTTTGATTCCTGTTTTATTTGATGAAGAAAATCTGAAGCATTAAAACGTACAGAATAACTTGGGTATGCCACGGTGTTCACAACAATATAAAGTTGACTCAAGGTCGGAAAAGTGGAAGGGTCATAAATTTTACGACCAAGTTAAATATAAAGTCTCTCCTGAAATGTAATTGTATCTCATAATATTTTAGATTTCGGGCATCAAGTTAATTAAACGTGAATATGAACGAATTGAATTTAATAATTGCCGAATCGAAGTATATTTCGTTTTAATTATATTTGAATAACAAACTAAGAGTGGAAAGTATTCTGAAGTTGGGATATTTTAGTTATCTGCTTATTTAAAGGTTTGTAAGAAAGCTTCTACATCCATCCATAGGAGCTTGAGGTCAATTTTCTTTCAGGTTCTATTTTTAATGAAATGTTGTTTCTTCATTAAGATGATTTCTTTACAACTTAACTGACCGACTAGCTGCTAGGCACGACTGTCCTTGCAGAGATAAGGTCTCCCTGACGAGCCTCCTCCACACCTCTCGGTCCGTCGCCTTCTCTCTCCACCTTATCACTCCCATGTTTTTCTGGTCTTTCTCTACGTCATCGATCCACCGTAAATGTGGTCTTCCTCGTTTCCACTTTCATCCTGGTCTCCCATAGGGCATTTTCCTGAGGAGTCTGCCTTGCTCCATCCTTTCCACATGTCCCAGACATCTCAGCTTTATTATATTGACATTGTCCATTCTCCTGTATTGGGCCAAATATCTTTCGTTTTCATTTGCTGATTTTGCGCTCTATTTGATGTGTGATTACCCATATCTCACTCCGGAGATCACCGTTACATCTTGCAGGGCAATATTATAATGTGAAAGATGTCTTTTCCATATGCTTATCTGCTATCGAAACACCTGCAAGTTTTAATTTCGATATAGACCTCGTCATAAATGAAAATCGGTATAGATCGTAATAAAAGAAAGACAAGTAAATGTACGATGTAAATGTAAACATTCGATACGAATTCTTTGCACTTTGCTTCAAGCCTACGATGATCGTTTTATACCATGTATGTATATGTATAGACCCTTCACGGGTTGTAGTGATACAGGTTTTTTATTTATTTCTTAGCGCATTACATGCTGTCAGACTGTCAGTAAGAAAATTAATGACCTGATTCTTGCGGTCCTTCATTGCGCCTGCAGTTAATTTCTTCTCCCACAGATACTTGAAGATCTGTTGTCATCCAAACCTTCATTGTATGACTTTAAATTTTTTTGTTTTATTTAAAATGGGTATGTCTACTTTTATTCTACAGTAATCTAACCAACTCAATCCCGGTTCTTAAAAAAATAATAAATCTGTTTTTCCCTGAAAATCTTATACCTGCAGAAATGGGGAAACCTAACTATTTATTACAAGAACATTCATATATAGCGTCAAGTGAACAAAACTGTTATTACTCTTGGAAGCGTTACTCAAAACTGCATGAAGATTTGGAAAAATTAATAGTCTTGAATAGGTCAAAAATAACTATTCTTTATTCTATCGGCCCGAAATACTATTCATCCACAAGCATATCTAGGAGCTTCGAGATTATTTGAAGAAAAATATACTTTATATTTCTTCAAATAATGTGCCAGTTGATATTTCTGAATTCCGCAACAGTAGCTGATTTTCGGATTTATTTTTATTTTAATACAAAAGCTCTGTAATTATTCTAAATACTCCCAACACATAGTGGTTTCGTACATTTTATGTAAAGGTAAAAAGTAAAAATTACATTTAATATAATTGATGAGTGAAGAAGTGCATGAAATAAATTGGTTACCAAATAATCATCCGCCTAGTTTTATATAATTATCAAAGTAATATTAAACTACATGTATAATTCAAAGGTGAACTGATATTGATATAAAAATAAAATATCAGAGTGGAGAGAAACCTATTGATAAAAAAAAATTGTTAAATATTAAATCTATGGAGGCTTGCTAAGATCATGAACGACAACGCACGCTTTTAAAGCGGTAAAAGTTTACCAATTTTCTAAACTGAGGTGTAGTTGGGTGTTGTGAATTTCTAAAAAATCATTTTAATCGTTTTAATTGTAAATTATTTATTTTATAAACGGGAATAATGACTGAACAAACGATACAAACCATTGTAAGTTGTTAAGTTAACGCTATTTATAGTAATGAAAAATATAATTGTATGTATTTTCTAAGACTTTTTCTTATTATTTTTAGAATGTTCCAGACAAACTATGTGAAATGTCTGGAATTTCATTTAGTGTAGTGAATAATAACGACATCAGTGTATTCCCTTTTGGAAAACCTGAATTAGATAATACAGGTAAGATATTTAATATTTAGATTAAAATGTACAGATTAATGGTATTCCTAGTTTTATTTAAGTAATAATCGGTTCAGAGTTTATATTATTCATTGTGCATGATTGAATTTTATTATTTTTGCAAATCTTAACTTCTGTATCACTTTTCTTATGTGAAGTCTTATCAGTAGATGCTCCTGAAGATGAACCTTGTCATTACTCTAACGCTTCAACTCCATTCATGCTGACTATTTTACATTTAATTGTAAAAACTGTATCAATATAATTAAAAGTTTACTTATTTTAAATAGACATTGATTAAAATTATCACTGTTGTTGATTACTCTATTTTCGCTCAAGAGACAAACGGAACCCCAACAATTCCTTTTTGGTTCAGATCATTAATTACTTAATTTGAATTATTACCGCTTTAATTAGACTACAGCTGTCAACTTCAACTTGCTATGAAAACATCCCCAATGAGTTGAGATCGGGTTGTTACATTAATTTAAAGTACTGCTTTAACAAGGCCAATTCTCAGTCTTATGTATCTCTCATTCGCTTTGCTATATTGTATTGCCTTCTTATTTGAAATAAATAAGAATCAACTTTGAATCTGTCAATCACATTTTAGTAATAAATGTTGGACAGCAGACATGACCTAGTTTAAAATAAAGTGAACAAATATAGAGACTTAGCCTAACAACTCATAAGACATTGCATAAGGGAAATAGTCCTTTATCTGTTGAAGATTTTTTTTTTTAAGGATCAAAAATATTGTTAATATTTGATAATTATAAATTTGTATTATATAGTTAACAAAATAATTTTTTAGGTACAAGCAGTGGCTTTGCCCCATGTGAGGGAAGTGTATATCTGTTGAAAGCTAAAAGTATAATGGATGATCCTGAATTAAGAAAATTGATAAATGAGTCACATGCTATATTCGTTTCTTCTAGAAGTGTTCCTAGCGATGAAAATTCAAAACACCGCGTTTTAGAACAAAGCAGAGAACATAGGTTTGTTATTGATGATTATTATTAAGTTGTATTTTATAATATCACTGTTTTGGAATGAATTGTTTATTTACATATAAATATTAATAGATAGAAGATTGATCAACTCTGCTCTATTACTTCTACAATTTTGATCATAGGCAATGCTAATTTTTTGATGATTGAGTATTGATTTAATCATTTTCAATAAGTTTTGAACATTTAGTTTTTCATTAAACTATCAATATTTTTTGTTTCAGATCTTCGATAAGACAATGTATAGAAAATATGCACCAAGCTATGTATTCAAAAAATGAAGATTACGAAAATTGGATCAAAATACTTGAGAGTATTGAACTTATTTGGCATTTGTGCGAGCTGTTGCATCTTGAAGCTGTTCATTGTAATTATATTTTTATTGTCTTAATAAGGACATTAAATAAACTAAAGAATGTGATTGATTGTTCTGATTTTATAATATACTAGCAACTCACCCCAGCTTTGCTCGGGTAGTACGGCGTATTATGCCTACATAATTTGTCTGTCTAACGTATTATTTTTTTCTATCACGCCACTAAAGACTACGCGAATATCATTGGTTAGGCTTCTTTGGGATTCTTGATTTTCTTTCTTCCCATCTCAGCTAATGTACTTTATTATATAGAAATTATAAAAATAAAAACAAAACCAAATATTTCTTTATATACGAATTTATTATCTTGCATGGAATTAGGGAGCCTCTGCGGTGAAACCCATCGATATTCCAACCCATTTACACAAAACCTCGACGAATTATATACCTAAACCTTCCTAGTGAATCACTCTATCTATTGGTGAAAACCGCATGAAAAACCGTGCAGTAGTTATTGAGTTCACCGCGGACAAACGCGAACGAGGACTTTGTTTTATAATATTTATAGGAGCCTCGTTAAAATGACTTCTACTGCCATAACTGAAGAGGCCTTGTCCTTATGGTCTCTCTTACCATAATAATAAGAGTATGATAAATGTAGAGCCTACAGAGTATTTTTTTGTCTTCACCTCAACTTGGATGAGTTGTAATTGTTGCAATTACTGATGTTGCAGAAACTGTAATTTCACAGTTTTTCACACAATTATAGGCTGTACTATAAAAATAATTGTAATATGTGCCAACTATAACAATACTTCATACAACTTTGATGTATGCTAAGAAGTAGGCCTCAAAGCATATGTGAATAAACCAAAATACATAGTAGCAGAAATGGTGATTTTAGGGATATCGATATTACAGGGAATATACTTTTACAAGAGACAAAACACATGTCGAAAAAGAAGAATGCCTGTTATTTTCTGGTTCAGCATTACCTAGTCTTTTGAAAAATTCAATTTTCACCACAAAATTAGAATTTAAAAACCAGTTATCTTTCCTAATATTCTGTATTATGTGAAATATTGGCAAAGGACTGTAACAAAAGAACAATGGCTGAAAAATAATAATGTGGTATCGCAGACCATACTATCTTTTATTACAATTAATATTCATAAGTATTAATTATTAAAAAAAACACCAAAAAGTTTAAAAGCACTGAGTTGAATGGTAAACATCAGGGAGGTATACCAAATGATGGATGGGAGGATACAGTAAAGAACAATCTTGTAGATTCAGGTTTTACAATAGTCTGTGGAAGGAGGTCTGTAAACAGATATTAGTGGTAGCAAAGTATTGAATATTTGCGGTTGTTTTTTTTATTATATTTATAAAAATATGTTTGTAAGTAGGTACAGTATAGTTTAAAAATTTTATGAGGATTACCTACATAGAATATGTTTTAACGTTATGTATAAATGTATATATATATATAGTGATGGGCTTAACTGCTACTTTTCAGTAACAGTTCTAACCGTTACTGTGATTTTTTTTACCTGTGATTTCTTAACTGCTACTAACTGTGATTCGTGATTCTGTCGAAATGCTACCAACAATTCCACATCTTGAATATAACGATCACAGAATATGCATTATAAGGATAATAATTACTTGTAATTAATTACTTGTTTTTATAATTACTTGTATAATTCACTATAATCCTGTCAATATAAAAACAGATAGAATTATTTTCAATATCCTATATAACATAAAATTTGCTCTTATGGTTTAACCCATTCAAGATGACAAATTTTTTCAAACACGGTCCCCAGGTGCGAAAATTTGTTTTCCTTTATATTTTTTATTTTTAATAAAAAAAACGGTTACTATGAAAATCACCCAATTCGTTAGTGAATTCACATAAATAAGATCATTGCACACCGGGTGTGCAGCTTGCTCCTCGGAAAAGTTTTATTAAAAGTGCAATGCAAGGTAAAATGAAAATACATCATTAAAAAATGTATAAACATTTATTTCAAAAATAGTTAGATAATATGAAATCGCTATTTTGTTTTCAATAATAAAGAACAGAATATAATGCAAAGAAAATTTTTAAAAAGTAGTAAAAAGTTTTAAAAAAATATGTTTTTAGATTTTTTGGTACACGGTAATACCAATGCCAAATTTTGTTTTCTTGTACTTTACAGATTTCATTAGTTTAAGAAAAATCTTATTTCGACTACTAGTTTACTCAGAATAACTGATAATTGCACATAACTGTTACTTAATGTTTAATCATTTTGTTTATTTAATTATTTAATAGTCTTGTAACGGGAGTGAAATAAATGTAGTGAAGGTAACAACAGCGTAACCCGCAGGTGCGTAACCCGTCCCCACCTCTATTATTCTGCAAGCTCTCATTGTAAAAAAAATTTTTTAAAATTAATTCTCATCTAACTGAAATAAAGAGTTGTAACTTGAAACTTAGCTCTTTAAAGTCTCATCATTTTTAATTTTATAAAAACTAATTAATTATAAATTAGGCTATGTAATAGTTATTTTGTTTCTGTGTAATAGTGATTTAGCCGGAAACAGATATTACAGAAATTGCTGAATCACGTATTTGTTTTTTACCCAACATCGCTAAATACTTTACTATTGTCTCGGCTAGCGTGCCTTACCTTCCTTTCTATATTACTAAGTCAGCGACCAGGTGTTTGAAGGTCGCAAAAATTGAAGAGAGCTGCATTTTTTATATGTTGTAAGGACATGTCTGATTAGGGTAAATCTTAGATTGCAACCGAAAAAACGGATAGGAAAACTTTTGGTGGCCGGAAAACCTCAGGGAGACTGGGTGGATCCCCCTCCTCCAGGGGCGGATCCAGGATTTCTTTCGGGCAGATGGGAAAAAAATCAACAATAACTTAGAAATAAACTTGTAGTATTTATAGAGAGATTTCAAAGGTTTATTAAAATATCAAAACAATAGTTTCACTCATGTTCTTTCTGTTATTTTATTCATATATTCTAACAACTATGATCTTGTGATTTGCCTACAAGTATGTACTGTAATGGATTCTCCTCAGTACAAAAAAAAAACCGTCTGGGGGGGCACGTGCCCCCCTTGCCCTCCCCCTTAAATCCACCCTCCCCTCTACATAGTAGTACCTACTAATACTACCATTATTTTTTGTATAGGTAATTTACAAGTAAATATTTATACTTTACAATAAACAAGCTGTAAATAAATATCTGACTTCCCCTTTTATTTAAACATTCAAATATACTTTAAATTTATTACTGAGCAGTTAATTTTCTACAATAAAATTAATTGAGTCAAATTAAGGTAGCAGTCTATCAGAGTTTATTACTATAGAAAAAGGTTTTCCAAGGGTGCAAATCCCTTACGACATTAATCACTCATTTCACCTAAATCAGAGTAGTCACAATCACCCTTCAATTCTGTTCGCCGACGACCAGTTCCCAAATGCGAAGAACAGTTTAGAACTGTTGCTGTAGTTCTAATAACAATCACACTTCAATTCCGTTCCTCGACGACCAGTTCCCAAATGCGAAGTACAGTTTAGAACTGTTGCTGTAGTTCTAATAACAACCACACTTCAATTCCGTTCCCCGACGACCAGTTCTCAAATGCGAAGAACAGTTTAGAACTGTTGCTGTAGTTCTAATAACAACCACACTTCAATTCCATTCCCCGACGACCAGTTCTCAAATGCGAAGAACAGTTTAGAACTGTTGCTGTAGTTCTAATAACAATCACACTTCAATTCCGTTCCCCGACGACCAGTTCTCAAATGCGAAGAACAGTTTAGAACTGTTACTGATGAATTTCTAATCACAGGTAGACCTGTGACTTTTGAGTAACAGTGAAAAAGTAACAGTTCGTGATTTCTGGCCCATCACTATATATATATATATATATATATATATATATATATATATATATATATATATATATATATATATATATATATATATATATATATATATATACAGTAGAACCTCGATTATCCATCAGGGTATGGGACCAAGATGATGACGGATTTGGGGAATAGAGGGATATGTCATATGTCTCATATATATATGTATATATATATATATATATATTCATACTTATATACACATAAATTGAACAATATATTTCAAACATTCGACATTATATATGTGCTCGTATTATTATTTATGTGTGAATCTTGCAATGTACTCATAACTTATTTACGTATTAATAAGATATACATATGTAGTGAAAATGTTTTTAAAAAATAATAATAATTACGTCCATCGATAGCTAAAAGCACAATCATTTTATGTCCAATTTTTCCCTCTTAAGAAATTAATTTCAATTTAAAGGTGGAGTTAAGCTCTTTCCACAAACCTAGTATGCCCCTTCTTAATAATCACTAAATGATTATATAGAAGGGACATACTCTAGGGGTCCCTCGCACGTTTTATATTATTAACTGTCGTCCTAGGAATTTCATATATTTTTGTTAAGATTGAAGCATTTTCACCTTTTCGTAAATGTTTTACAATTTCAAACTTAGTAGCGGGATCTAAACTCTTCCTTTGTATTTTTTTCTGACATTATTGTACGTACTTTTAAGAAACGACAAGTACCCATAAGACAAGAATGAAGATTGAATGTAGTTCAACTGCGGAAGCTACATTAGTTAGTGATGAAAAGATAATTAATTTCTGAGAAATGTGTGCAAGGATGCCTTTTTGAGTAAACAACAGATTCAAGAAAACGAAGTTGTCAAGACACAACGATTGATTCTTAGCTGACATCTATGAATTTAGCAACCATCTTTTTTTTTCTCAAACTGAGGTGACGGATAATAGAGGTTTTACTGTATAAATATGTTAAAAATCCCTATCCTAATTAAACCTCGATAGGCAAAATTTAGAGCTCCCACTGTAGTATCGTACAATTAGCCATTGCAGCAAAAAGTGACGTTAAATGAACAAACAACAATAGAATATGTTTAAAAAACATACATATAAATAACTTAAATTTTAATTTATTTTCAATATCATCTATGTTAGGAAACACTTATGAATATTAATTTAAGGTAAATAACCATCTTTTACGGGATTTAAATTTCTAATATGCATGAATTGTTTACTATTTTTGAAATTTTCTGGAGAGTGATTTTAAATTATTTTTTCCTACAAATGGAACAATCACTAGTGTGACCCTTGTTATCAGTTTCACCCTAAGTAACCCACTTCATTGCTCTACTTTTCATAAATGAGACATTGAAATAGAAAAGGTAGTTAGTCATGAAAAGATTATTTTACAAGGAAGCCAAAAAACTTTAGACAACTAAAAATGAAAGTTTCAACTGGAAGATAGTAACAACCACTGTCCAAAGATTCCACTCTCAGTTTTGACTTACCCCTCTTTCTATCCTACAGGCATGATTGATTACTACTAATTCTCTAAAAAAAAAAGAACATTTTTATTTTTTTACTTACTGCCTTTTTCATGCCAGCGCTTCAAATCAGGAAACTACAAATCTATATATTTTTACTAATTTATAGTTATTCAATGAATTCTATATTTCATTACTGTTAACATTTTTTTATTAATACCAAATATACAATGCAATTAAAATTTTTAATTTGCGTTAAAGAAAAAATGCTTTTGCAGCTGATATAGTTCTTCCAAAACTGATAGAGTGGTCACGACTTAATTCGGTTGAATATGATGAGAATATTTCCAAAGAACTGCATCTGGGTAAAGGTGCCGAGATGAGGAATGGAGAAAAGTACTGGGTACAGATCATGAGCCTTCTCGTAGAATCTAGGTTCGAGGCCACTAGGGCTCTTCTGCGACTTCATTCCGAAGCCGATTCAAAACCATTTACGGAAGCTGATGCTATCCTTCGAGGAATTCCAATTTATACAGTAAGTTAAAAGCCATTATAGTTATCATATTACTGTATCAATTATTATTAAGGAAAGATTCTATGCATGGCAGTCAGAAAATGAAATGAAATTACTATTGTCTCCATTAATTCTTACGCCCTCAGCTATTTAACCCTGATGAAGATGTGGGTATCTAATAAGTAGTTAACATTGATTTAATTCTTTATTTGTTATAATTATTATTTTTACCGCCTCCTGGATCAGCTTTTTCATTGGAAATTTGACTGAGAGAGATGGACTTCTATCTAGCAGACCAACCAACTCCCGATTTAATAGCAGTCCATTATCTTGAAGTGGTTACTAAAACCGTGTGTAGATTAATATTAAATGGGAGGGGAATGGCTCAGTGATTGAGCAACTCATGCTATGCTGAAAATCCTGGTTCAAATCCCACTACTGGCAACACTTTTATTTAGTCTGTTAGCAGCTGGAGATGGATCATATGGGATCTAGGACCCTCCTGAGGCTCACCCAGCCCCAAAAAGTGTGGGAAAATCTGGCGGTTGAGCGTGATCTAGGATAAATCACCTCCCTGCACAACTATTTTCCAAGAAACAGTACAGTCACTACCATGTACTGAACCCCAGACCCATTCACGGGTTGTATTGGAACAGGTTTTATTTATTTTTTAACGTTAAATATTAAAATGAACTTTCTTCTCTAACATTTATATATTATAATTATTTTTCTGGAATCCTGAAAATGGAACATAAATTAGAACTGGTATTATGTAAGAAAAAAAAATAGGATGACATCATGTTTTAGTTTTAAACAAATTGCTTCAAATGAGATTTGTTATAAAGAAAATTATGTACTTTTTGCTGGAAACATCCATGTTCATGAAGACTTATCATAATTTATATGGTAAATAAATGTTTTAACCCTGCATAGAACCTTTAGCATGGATATGAGTCAACTGCATAAAACCTTTAAGATGGATGTTATAAACACAAGTACTGAAGATGCTAACATGAACTATTGCTCATGAGTTTTTATAATTAACATCGTGTTTGTTTTCATACATTTTTTTTTTTTTATGATAAAATATTTTTCAATTCTCAAATTTTGATATTGATATGCATTGAAAAAAAAAGAAGTTTCCAATGATAATATTTAAACAATACATTAATATTTTTTCAACATACTTACCAAGAGCTTGATTTACCGGATAAATAAGGAAGTATGCTTATAGCAGATGTCTCTTACCAACCTTTCATAAAACATATCCAAGAATTTTTTTTTTGTTGTGAATGTGAATCTAAATTTCATTAATTTCCTAACTTTTTCTTTCAGATCTATTGCGGTTTGTCTCCTGTTGAATTTAATGCGAGGTGGAGAGCTTGGAAATCAATGGTTAGATCAAAAATCAGCGCAGGAACATTTAGTGCATTTCCCCGACTGCTCAATGTTATGAATGTGAGTACTTTTGTTTTAAATTTTATAACATCACATTAAACTGTGATAAAAACAATTTCCTTTACTATGATAATTGAAAATTTGGGTTCAATATTTAAAACTTTTCAATGACAAGCTTGATCGAAAAAACAAATTTATTGAAATTAAAATTGTACTTTAAAAATTGAATCATTAAACAATGAATCACAATATTATTGTTTTGTTTTTTCGTAGCCCTCTTACTAAAGTTGTAACTGTAGTCCCAGTGAATAAGAGGTTTAGTCGAATTTTGCCCAAAATAATTACTATTTTGCCTATATTTGGTTTGAAATGGAATTATAATATCTGTACCTCAGAGGTAAACTATCGTAACTGACATTTTTCAAACTTTACAGGAGAGCAGTTTTAATGTTAAATTTTCCTTTTTATTGTTGTTCACGGTTTTCAATGATAATTAGAAGTCATCAAGATCAAGATCAAGATCAATGATGACCCCTAATTATCATTGAAAACCGTGAACAACAATAAAAAGGAAAATTTAACATTAAAACTGCTCTCCTGTAAAGTTTGAAAAATGTCAGTTACGATAGTTTACCTCTGAGGTACAGATATAAGCAATAACTTTATTTCAAGCCAAGGCCTGACTTAGCAACTTATGACTATGAGGATAACAAGATTCCACTTCCCTCAGTATAATAAACTCATTTTGAAAGAAATTCAAGTAAACCACTTATTCACCAGGACTGCAGATATATCGGCTCATGTACTTTCCCTTTACACATTCATATTAAATTAAAAAATAAGTTTAATTTATTTTTTAAAATATTTTATATTTATCAGAAAGTTAAGATTTTTTTCAGCTAATAGCTAAATAATTTTTTTTTTTAAATCCTACCAATTTTATTATGACCACTCATGCAATTTTTGCTATTCAATACTAGAGCATTTATGTGTTTTATTTTTAGATTTTAGGTGGAGTTGAACCTTTGTTCCCACTCTTGAAACCGTATTGCCATACCTGGTATCAGATGTTGACGGCCATATTACAGTTTTCCGATCCTATGGTTAAAGTTCATGATCTCAGTTATTATGCTCAGCAATGCATCGATCAATACGGTGGCCCGACAAAGCTTAAGCTGCTGGATCATACGATCCTTGCTTTGTTTGACGCTGAACTTGCAACGGTAGGTTAAAATTTAAAAAAAAAATTTAGTATTATTGTATGATGTAGTTGAGTGCCACTATTTTTTCGATGATAAGGACATAGCTTTTCAGTAGATTGAAGATTATTAATTTTTTAACTTTTTCACAAAAAAAGAAAAAAATGTATATACGTACATTAGTTACTATATATGATAATCATTTTTTCACTGTTAGAGCACGAGTATGAGACCAACATAGTCTTGAAACGTCGCTAGAAAGAAGTTTGAAAAATTGACTGAAACTCGAGAACCTCATATAAATATATCACCAGTTTTAGTTCTTTTAGTTAATTATATCAAATCACTAGTCTAATTATAAAGTAGATAGTTGTACAATGCTCATGCATAAATTGTACTCACAAATTGAAGAAAAAAAGGTTTACCCTATTGTTCCTTTAGTCAGTCAGTCTGCTGCTATTAAAGTAAATTGGTCTAGTTCTTACATTATTTAACTAAACCTTCATAGCTTTACTATGTTAGTAATATATTTTGAATTGAAAAATCTAAAAAAACAACAAAAATTAAAGCAATTCTATTTGACTAGTTGAAGGCCAAATAAGAAACCTTATCTTGCGCACGTTTAATTTTACATAAAATTTCTGTGGAGCACATCACTTGTATTTAGTAGGGAATGATTGTATTGCTATGTTTATATCAGACATCTCCAAACTATGTTCTAGGGTTTATAAAATATTTCCCTTCCGATCAGTTCAAGCCTGTTCAAGTTTAGTTTTAGTAAAAATAAATCTTTTAAATAAATAATTTATATTTTAGGTTATTAAGAAATTGCAACTAACAGCTGATAATGGTTGGAGTGCTACTCACCTTACTAATCTGTTATATCTCAGTGGATGTCTCAACAAATCTCCGTAAGCATACATACATTTTTACATTTTGTAGTAGTGAAGTTTGTTTTGTTTTTTAATGCTATTGTTTTTACGTTTCAAGGGAGACAAGTGTAGATTTGGAACCAATGTTGCTCGAGTACGGACAGCTGTTGATGTCTCATAAACGTTTTTGGCAAATCGGAATGATGTATCTCAAGTATTGTCCTACCCATGGTAAAGAATCTATAGCAATTCAATTGTGTTCCTTACCTGTGGATAATACCAAGATTGCTTTTAAAGTCATCGAAGCTGCTAGAAGTAATGGACTGCATGATGTTGGTAAGTTTAATAAGAATTTAGGTTCTTATTTAATAATTTATATTTACAAATACTAAAGATACTAACAATTTTGTTTGTTTTTTGCCCTGCTTAGTGAAAACTATCTGTAGAGTTCTGGCTATGAAGCATATAAAAGAGGGTAATTATGGTAACGCCTTGACTTGGGCGCTCACGTCTAAGGATGTCGATGTAATGACCCAAATAGCCGACAAATATTTGTACAAATACTCAACGGGAAGCTCGGATAAAGAATTGAACTGTTATAATATTTTGACTGGTCTTGGCCAGTCTGTCTTTTCCAGTGGAAGGCTCACTTTTTTGTGTAAGTTAATTTATTATTTACAATTATTTCATGAATATTTATGATTATATTATTATAGTCAAGTATTAAGTATTATATTACAAATAATACTTATTTAAGAATTGGAATTAGGGAAGCTACCACAGTAATGAGAAAGACAAAATAAGAGTATTTTTTAGCTCAATACCTGAGAAAATTGATTTAATTAACTTATGATTATTTAAAGTGTTAATAATAGGCTTAAGTATATAATATCAATAAAAAAAATGAGTATTAGAAACTGATATTTTTTCAGATATACTATTAAATTAAAAATACAAAAGGAATAATGAACAGTAAAAAAACACTAGATCTGTAAATTATTCAAAGATTTAAGAGATATATACAAAATTTATTTAAATATCAATTTAAATTTAGTTTTTTTTTTTTAATTTACGATTAATGATTTTCAAATAGGAAAGAAAACTATTGAAACATGGTATGTTGATATTGCAATCCCTAATTTCATTATTAGTATAGTCAATAAAATTTGTGTCTAGTAATTAAATATAACTTTATATTAACAAATTTCATTTATTAGTAAAATAATCCTTTCAAAACCAGGTTATAAATACTATTAATTTATTCTATTTTTAGGTAAATACTGTGATTTTCAAAGATGTTATCAACAAGGTAAAGTTCATGAAGCTGCTTCTATATTGATTAAATTATTAGAATCAAGAATATCTCCAAAATAGTTAGTATTTTTATTTTATGTTTTTATATTTCTAAAAATAAGGAATAATTGTTTATTAATGAACATTTTGTTCTTCTAGTTTTTGGTTCACACTCCTGCTAGACTCATTACCCCTGTTGGAAATGAAAATCGGAACACCAGTATTTTCTCAGGAAGACAGCAACATCCTGTTGGCTTCGTTAGAAGAACTGGCCATCGGGTGGGTTGATAACCCTGTAAGGAAGACTCATAACTTTAATGACCAAATCAAAATCATCCGTTTGGCTATTACAAAAAATCTTGCCAGGACACTTCTGTTACAGTCCAACACTCCTACTAATTCCAACACTATAATATGTTATTAAACAATAACCATTTATAAAGTGTATTAGTTAGATTTTGTATGTTTTTGAAATATATTAATTTATCTCTGTGAATTCTGAATGAAATCTTTGTTTTTATATATTTATTTATTTTTATTAATATTTAAAAAAACTGCTTATTATATTATACTATGGTTTATTATCTCCAAATCGATATTTGTATATCAAAAATAAAATAAAACAAAAGATTGATTAATTGATTAGCATTGAGCATGGTTTTGATATAATGGGATCCATTATATAATAGTTATTTATTTTCAAATAATTATATACAAAATAGAACATAACTGATGTGACAGGTGACTTCCATATGTTGTAAATCAATGATTCAAAAAGTGATCTTGAATCAAATTAATATCTGTGTGTATAGTAATTGAGTAGTTGCCTGGAAGAAGGGGAAGGGTATATGTTACATTTTACGAAGTTTACGGGAGAGCCAAATTAAGAGAATGGGTCATTTAATTAGCCCTTCTTCCATTTCATAGATTTTGCACTTACGCCCTTGTAAGCAACACTAGTAAGGTTAGGATATCTTCACAGGCACCTTTCTTCCACTGGAACTTAGTCTCTTGAGAGACCGACCATCTTCTGATATGGACGATTGTTTGAGAACTCTCATCTATATTGACTGTTTAGGCAACTAAAAACTAACGTCAGCGGTAGGGGCCATCACATAGACCTTGTTCAACAAAAAAAAAAAAATGAAAACTGAAAAATGTAACATACGCCTTTCTACCAGGCAACTATTCATTTAGTGAATCGTTAAATCATCACTTACTGTTCATCACAGAGTACTGCTGAATATATCAAAAATAATAAATATGATTATACAATGAATATAAACATTTGAAGAAAAAAAAGATTACCACATTAAGAATTTGGGGTAAAGAATCACTTTCAAATTATGCCAAAGATCATCTATCCAGATTTGTATTTAGTATCCATTATTTTTTAAATATATTTTGTACCATTCTATAATGAATAATTAATGATATCTGATAGAGTAACACATATAATTTGATTTGAAATCAGTTTCAAAGCCATTGATATATATTTTAATAGATTTACAAGGAAGTCATTCTCTAAGGCCTATATAAAATATTCTTAAATATGATTAAACCCTTAAATTTCCACATACACCATCCCTATATTCGTCCTATTAGATTGGGCATGAAGTGTGTACATTTGTTCTTGGTCATATACATAGAGATACCGTATTAATTGTATATGTAATCAATAAACCAAGTGATACAGCCTATGGGATGATTGTGTTAAAAATCATATTTTTGAAACTACTATTCTGAAAGTGGTTATCACTGACCACATCAGGTCACAGTTCGAAATGTATAATATTTTCGATGAGGTATTTGAAGTTGTAAGTTTAGTAATAATTTCAGTTAAAATAAAATGAAACTTTTTAAATTCAAAAATGGTAAGTCACTCTAACTTCTAAATGAACATCATTGTAATTATACCTAAAATATAAAAAAAAAAAAGTTACCTGTTGCTGCAGTAAATTAACAATACCTCTAACTTAGACAATTAGTTACTTGTTATTCGTCTTAACCAACCAAATTTCAAGCAATCAGAAAATATTTAAATTATTCGTGCTCTTCATACCATTTAAAGAAACAAATGCCAAACAATGTAATTGCATTGATTCATGCTTAAATAGGTTTCTCCTATCTTAGTCATTAATACATTTAGCTTATGTTGATTTTTTTTGTGATATGTAGAATTGCTTTCTTAAGGAAGGGGCTTCAAAGCCAGAAATAAAATTTTTCTTAAAAACATCAGTCAATTTATTTACATTTCTTATTAATATGATTTAAAAATAATTACTTAAAAATCTAATCTACAGCTAAAAGAACTAACTGATTTTCATTAAAACAAAACACTGTCAGAAACAAAATAACTCTTTATTAGGAAGATGTAATGCTTATACTGCCTTATTTTCCTTCAAATGCCTCTCGGTAGTAGAAAGAATGTGTTCAACCTTTTGAATTTTTGTTTTTTTTTCCGTTGAGTGAAGTAAGGTACATGAATACTCCTTAAAAAAAAAAATGAAAATTTAGATAGCAAACTGCTTGATATATTTATAAATGTATTGAAGCAAACGCATAATGAGGGAGCAGCTAGCCATCATATTTCCAATTTTTTTTCAAAGAAGTACACATTTACCTCACTCTCCATACTTAAAAATAAATCAAATCGAATAGTTCTTGAATGCTGAATTATTTTATATAAATTTCTGTCATCTCAGGCAATATTTTTATTTAAACTCATAGTTAAACTATTGCAACATTGGAAGATGTCCTAGGTCCGAAATTTGCTTCTGTATTTAAATCTTGATATATAAGTTCCTCATTTTGATAAATAAAGAAGGCTTTTACTTTCTTCCCATTCAGTATATGAGGTAACCATACAGTCATGTCTTGCCACATTTTATCATATGGAATGTCACTCAATGGAAACCATTCAGGTGACATTTCTGAAAATAATGAAATATAAAAGTTTCAAAGAATAGAAGTTGGATTTTAATCTTTAGTAAATAATTAAAATTAAAAAGAAAATATCCAACAACAAAAAATAACATTTAAGGTCAACTTATATTCATCACCACAATTTCACAGCCTCGGACTTCATGATAAAACATATCATATAGAAATTTGTGTTCAAAGAGTTATAGTTAAGAAAAGTCATAAGTCAAAGAGAGCAAGTCACTGTTACGGAACCCTGGAAATATCTTTATTAATATCAGCTTAATAGATATTTAAGAGCAGATAAAAGATTTGAAATTTGATTTTATTCAGTAATTCCTTCTTCTTTTTTTCCAAACTGGCCAACAAATGATCATGCTTTTAGCTCTTTCTTTCTTCTTCTCCATTCTTTCCTAATGTTTCATTCTTCTCTCCATCCATCCTACATGCCTCTACTTCGTTTTCTCCTCCACAAGAACCCTCATGTTATCAAGTTGGCTCTCTCTGTCCAGGCCGTCCTCGTCAGTAATTCTAAGTTCTTCCTGTATCTGCTGGATATGCAACATAACCACTCTGGCTTATCAGGTTGTATATCTTATTAGATACATCCTCATTCAACCTTGTAGGATCCATCCTGACGATGTTCCCTTAGAAACATAGTCATCTTTTCCTCTACTTTTGTCTATTTTTTTAGTCAATCTCAATCTGTAGCTTTCCTGTGATATTCTTGGGCCATATATTATTCTAAATATACGCATTATTGAACTTCAAGAGCTTTTGCATTGTTCTACAAGCTGTTTTTTAAAAAAGATGAGCCAGAGCAGATTTATTTTTGATTGACAACAAAAATTACTGCTAATCCGTAGTTATCTGTATAGTTTACCGTAAACATTTGTCTATTTTGACTTTGTTTAAGTATCACAACTGTGAATATCACCATCAGTGTGATTAAAAGATGGATTATCACATTTTCATTCCTGACTAACTGAACACGTGGATCAGAATTCAGATGCCAAGAGCTTGTTGCTTATGTATTTTTGGAATATAATAGATTATCAATCAATTCCTGAGATCTACTTGACTTGCTAAATACTACATATAAAATGATAGGAATGACAATTTATATATATATATATATAGTGTTTTAGATCTTCAGTTTCAGTATTTTTTTAATTTCTTAGGCGACATTTCGAGACTAGGTTAGTCTCATACTCATGCCAAGTTCCAAAGAATGAATCAGTTTTTCATTAATCAGTTGCCTCGCAAAACAGCATAAAATGTTTGTATTGCAATTGCTATGATCAATGAGTCATCAATCACTCATTGATCATAGCAATTGAACTTAATTGTCGCCTAAGAAGTTAAAAAAATACTGAAACTCAAGATCTAAAACACAATATAATTTCCATAACAGTCAAGATAAGTAGAAACCAATGTATATATATATATATATATATATATATATATATATATATATATATATATATATATATATATATATATATATATATATATCCTTGAGCAGGTGCAAGGTCTATATATATATAGACCTTGCTCCTGCTCAATAACCGTAATACTCTAAGGGAAATGTCGGCTCTCCATTTCCCAACTCAACTACTCAATTAACTTCATTTTAGTTGTGAAAGAAAATTTTTCATACTTTCATGTTTAGCCCCTTATTAAAGAATTTAAACAAATTAATTTTAAAAAGAACATAAAATAGAATATTAATGTTAAACAATTAGGGGGGCAATAGGTACTTAGTTATTCTGCAGATTATCACTTCGGGTTGAATCACAATTTTAAACTTTTCATTCGTTTTAGTATGGAGAAGAAAATTTGTATGCTTTGGTAATCATTTCATCTAGAAATGAACAATTCAACAAGCATGTATCATTTATATCTCGAAATGTTATTTGAAACTTTTATTTCTTGATGAAATGTTTGTTTGTTTATTTGAGCTTTAAGGCGTAAAACCCCAGGGTCATCAACGCCTGAAATTCGTTTGATGTTTTTATCAAGATTTGGGAATCTTGATTGATTACCGAAATCTAGTCATTACCCATTAGTACATTATATTTTGCATAATAAACCTCAAAACAACTTGTATTTTTGGAAAATATTAAAAATTAAATGAATAAACAGTTAAAACTTGTTGTAACTCAACTTGAAGTAACAACTTGCGGAACAGATAACCAGTTCTTATATAAAATCATTGAATAACATATTTATAAATGACATACATATAACTGAAAATAAATTAGCTCATGTTAAATTAATGGAAAAAAAAGGGGTTATAAACCAACATCAAAAAAATTGATTTATGATTGATAAAAACATTCTAATGGTTTGAGAGATAAGGATAGTTGCTGTAGTCATTGCAAATTATAATAAAACAATTCTCAGTTATTATCAATAAACAGATGTAATAAGATACCTTTTGTTTCTTTAACATCTCCTAAATATGAGTCAGTCATAAATATATGGAACTGTAGTAGTTCTTGGACACCAGCAAATTTCACTTCAATTTTTCCTACCTTCTCCAACTTTTCAATTGTTATACCACATTGCTCTTTTGGATTCCTAATTGTCAAAAAGAAATTTTTAGAGTTAAAGAAATCTAGGAAGTTTAAACAGTCTATGGCACTTATATAAAAAAAAAGGAAAATATCTGTAAATATATCTTACTTAATTGCACAGGATTGCAAGTCTTCTTTCAGTTGTAGTACACCCCCAGGAACAGTGAATTTGTCTTTGTTAAATCCACGTTTGCATAAACCAAGCAGTACTTTATTTTCATTTTTCACAACAACCAGAGAGATTCGAAGAATTCTCATTGTAAATCTACGAGTTATTGCGGGTTTCATAATAATGCTGATTTATTTCGCTATTGGAAAAGCAGCCAGCTATAATATCCGATCCTTTTCAAACTCTCAAGACAAATGAAAGTTAACTAATGGATAAGCTGATTCAAATTGAGGCGGTCTAAGCAGGGTTTTGTTTTTGTACTTTTTTCTTTCCGCAAATCTTATTTACAGTAAATAAGGACATTAAATGTGTCACATAAATATGTTATGTTTTATTGTAAATGTATAAAAAATAAATAGGCA
This sequence comes from Arma custos, assembly GCA_037127475.1. Classification (NCBI taxonomy): domain Eukaryota; kingdom Metazoa; phylum Arthropoda; class Insecta; order Hemiptera; family Pentatomidae; genus Arma; species Arma custos. Next base: position 119,156,297 of record CM073760.1, on the reverse strand, counting down.
TTATTTTAATAATTCAAATATTTAAAATATGCAAATTTTTTTAATATACAGTGCCCTACAAGGGGAAAACATATGATTTTTAGGTCGGCCATATCGCCTGGCTTTGCTGATTTGTCGAAATTGAATGAGTACTGTCATTCTTATCTTTATGTGTGTAAATTGTTTTTAAAAACTCAGAAAAGGTTAAAATCTCACAATCCAAGGTTCGTACGAGTATTTTTTCTTCTGCTTTTTCGTCTTATTTTTAAATTTTCTACTTATGAAGTGCATTAGGAAGTGATATTTTTTATTAGGGTTATTTGTGTCGTTATTATTGACATATATTCGTTTTTTCTTTAAACAGTTTCACATAACTCGAAAAAGTATTTATTAAATTTATGAATGAAGTTCACTTAAAACGTATCAAGTTTTTACTTATAAATTTTGGTAGATGTTCAAGAAACTTGTTTATTCATGGATAGTGTGGTGGATTTTTAATATCTGTTTTTTATAAGATTTGATTTTTGAAATTCTAACTAGTAATTGGCATTTATATGATGTAGGAGATAATAAAGAAGTAATGTGTTAACCTAAAGCAATTATTTGTTATTTGCCATTGACTGTCTCTTCATTTATTTATCAACTTCAGGTTTGAACTTTTATGTGTCCTATGTTTTCAATTTTATTATTGTTTATTATCTTTTTAATCAGTGTTTTCATTGTTCTACAATAACTATTCTTAGTATACTTTAAGTACTTAGAGATTTGTTGTTTAGAATTTGTTAATGTTGTAATGAGAATGCATTTCGAATTTTGCATGTTTTTTAATACTATATGTTCCTTGCTTTATTATCTAAATTAATTCAAGTTTAAGTGTGATTAAAATTTGATGTTAAATCATAAGCAAGTTCTGTTTTGTGTTGATTATTTTAACAATTTCTTTTTTGAATGCGTTGAATATTTGTTGTCTTGTTTAATTGTCAGCATTATAAACTATTTGCTGGTTTTTATGAAATAGAAGTCTAATAAATATTTTTAATATGAAGTTGAGGTTTCAAACTTTTATGGATTTTTTTCATGAGTCACCCTAATTCTCTGAAATTATGAATTGTATCATTTACAGGTGAGGAACACTTTATATAAATGATGAAGTGGTATTTTTAAATATCTTCTTAGAATTATTATCTTGATTCACATTTATTAATTTATTCAATATATCAGTTGATAAAATATTTTCTAAAATGATTTATGTAATTGGATTGAAGTCCTAAGGAGATTATCATCTAGCGCTTCATAAATCAATATTACTTAATTGTAATAAATAGAAAATTTCTTTTCCTCAAGCCATTAAGTTGTATATCATTGCAATAGTTTTTACTTGTAATTTAAGTTCTTCTTTTAAATTAATTTTTTTTTAACATCAAAATAAAATATTGTTCTAATTTCTTTTTTTTTTTTTAAGATGCGGCGGCGTGAAGACATGCAGGTGAATGTGGCAGGGCTTCGACGTAATATAAAAAATCTAGCTCACAACTACTCTGACGCTCAGGTTAGTACACCTGTTTTATTACGTATTTTAATTGTCGTCAACATCGTAATATATAGGGATTTATGGACCTATTGTTGTTTACGTAATATCATGCTGCAATACGATGGCTTTATTTGAGTTTGGTTTATTGAGTTTATGACTCTTAGATCAATGACCTAAAATACTTTTGACAACATGCTTTATCTCTTCTTGGTTTTGCTTATATTAAATGATTCCTCTAATTTCTTTACATAGGAAATTATTAGAAATAAAATCAAATATGATTTATTGGAAAATGTTGTGACAAGTGATAAGAGAAAGTAAATAATTTGTTATAATTAAGCAATATTGACATTGCAAACATAGCTGCTGTCTCCTGGCTCCTTTACCTTAAATATTGCATCTAGATTTCTTTCTTTTTTTCTCTATTACTTTGCTTGGCAAGTACAAAAATTATATGAAAATGAAATTTTAATATGAATATTTTTAATTTCATTTGCTTAGTTAACTGTTTTACCTGAATAATATTTATATGAATTGGTTAGTTTAAACATGTGAGGAGCTTTTCATCGAAAGAAGGCATTTTCATTTCAATTTGTAAAATAAAAACATCTTTCTAACAAAGTTTTTAGAGGGAAAAAGCATAGTTTACTGAAATTAAGCTTGTGTTAAGCACAACTTTAAAATACCTCTCAAAACTCTTCTAAATATGTTATTTGATAATGGTTGTGGGGTGGTCAATAAACTTTACATAAATATGTACAACTTATTCTATATTTTTAGTTGTATTTGTAACTAATTCTATATTCTATATTTGTGCCAACGTTATTAAATATGTTTTTGTCAGAAGTGGGGAAGCTTACTTTGATATAAAATTAAAATATTATTGGAAATTTTGCTTAGCACTGACACATCTTTCTGATATTATACTTTGGTGCTAAGAAATGATATTTTATTTTCCCTAAATCAGAGTGCTATTTAGAAATTAAGATGACCAATGTACTTTCTGAATCACTATTTGATGTATCTACATATACACAGAATCATCACTTATAAAGAGTTGGCTCGGGAATGAGGTACATGGTCCAGGCTCTATAAGCAGAATTCCCTCACTGCACAGCGGCAGAAGAGGAAAAGATTATGGTGATGATGATACATACAAACAAACGTATATAAGTTGTGTTCAATAATAAGACCAATTTTGGTATATTTAATAAAGTATTTATTTATTCATCAATATTTATGTTATTTCCTTCAAAGTAATCTCTATCAGATATTATACACATGTGCCAGTGCTTTTTCCAAACCTTGAAGCACTTTCCATTGTCGGTTTTTGATGTAGCCTTCAATTTCTTTAGTGATTCCATTTTATCCGTTTAATTGTAGAAAGCCTCTGCCTTTTGAGGGAACTTTCTTTACAGTGAATATGGAGGCTGTGGCATAATTGTCCTGTTTTTTTCTATAGCCAAAAAATTACGAAACAGCATGGGCATGCAACAGCCGTGAATTGTTTTCCCACGAATTCGGGCTGTTTATTTATATTGTTTCACGCAAGTGGCATATAACTTAAAGTTAATATTCTTTATTTTCTCCATTTTTTAAATAATGAATAATCACTATGCTCATCTAAAGACAGTAAGAAAATCAAATGTATGTTGCTTGCGTAGCTTAAAATTGGGTCTTATTTATCAAACACACCTACATATAAATATTTAAATCATATGTAATAAATTAAAAAGAAACTTTTATCAGACCATTAATAGCATAAAATAGAAGAGAGCATAAAGAAATTGCATTAGGATCCAAAGAGATAAGGAAAATCGTGGCATGCACACAACAGATATTTTTTCATCTTTTAAGTGAGAGCAAATCCTCAGCGTTCTCTTTAGATATATAAACTATTCTTTATTATCCTTATCAACAAGTGTTTGGAATGAGGTTGTTTACAGTCTGTCTACAGTTTACAATTTCACTCTTATGATATACATATAGTATTATCAAAATTGAAAAATTCTTTGATAGCAGTCAGTGAGCTAATCAATTGCTGGTTAGTGTTTTGAGGAGGAAGGCTGGGGCTGGGGAAAACGATGGAAATCACTCATAAATATTTAATCCTTTTATTTCTTCATAGCTCCAATTCAACCTTAGTCTAATTTAAAACAGAAAAAGCTTTACCACTACAACCCAAGAATGGTCCTTGGTTCAGTACATGGTAGAGACTGTTCTGTTTCTTGGAAAACTGCTATGCAAGAAAGTGCTTTGTCCGAGATCGTGTTCAACCATCAGGTTTTCCTCCAATTTAGGGTATTGACTTTTTAGAGGCTGAGTGAGCCCCAGAAGGGTCTTACATCCTTTAGGATCCATCTTGAGCCGATAACAGATTAAATAAAATCTGTCAGCAGTGGGATTTGAGCCCAGGACCTTCGGCATGACAAAGCACTCTACCACTGAGTCACTCTGCTTCTTTTTTCAAATATAACAATTATTAGTGTCCTACCCATCATAGGTATTTGAGGGGAAACAATGGAAATATTTGTAATCGTTATTAAAGTTTTATTGGTTAAAGCAGTGGTTCCCAATCTTTTTTGTACCATGCTACCCCTTGTTCAAACGAAAACCTTCCACGTCCCTCCTCTGCTCAAATGAAATTCCTCCTATTTCTCCCTTGCTCAATAAATTGTATGGGAATATGAAAAACCAATTAGTTTTAGATTAAAAACAAAACTTTTATTTTTACTATTACAAGTTACAAAATTATATTACAAGTTAACAATTTAAGGTAAAGAAGTACTGGTATTAGAAATATTTTTTCAATTTTCTACTGCTTTGGTTTTTCCTTCTGATAAATTGAAGATGTGGATTGATGAAGGTTTTATATTTCAAATTAAAACGTTTTAAAAAATTATATTCTTTTCTTCTATGTAATTTTTTGAAGACATGCTCTATCAAATCCTAATTGTGTTAATGTGTCCAAATGTGATTAGCAGAGACTCTTGGTTATTAATGTTGCAAGGCTATTATTAGCTCGTAGCACTTCTTCTACTCATATCTAAGGTCACCTATGGTCTAGTGGTTAGCGTAACAAACTACTAAGCCCAAGATCGCGGGTTCGTAGCCCGGCAGGTGGCCCTAGGATATTTTAAAGGAAGTAAAAAATCCTTAGTTACGCCGTCCTTCGGAAGGGACGTTAAATGGGGGTCCTGAGCCTGTGCGATGTCAGGTACTCGTTAAAAATCCATATCCTAATTAAACCTGGATAGGCAAAATTTAGAGCTCCCACTGTAGCATCGTCCGATTAGCCATAGCAGCGTAAAGTGATGTTAAATAAACTAACTAACTAACTCTACTCACATCTTTTATTGATTATAAATTAGCTAGTTTTGTAGTTTTAAGTTATTATTAGATCATATTATCTTTTGATTGGGCTTATTAGCTAAATTTTCTGTTATTAGTTATATGACATAATCATTGAGGCCTTATTCATGGAGTTATTTCTTTAACTATTTATCTCTGTTATTGATTCAACCAACAACCAATTTCATCTAGCTCTTCTATCTCAATGAACAATTTACTTCTAATGAGCCAATTGTTCAAGATGGGATAGTCTATATTTAATGACAATGCCAATCAGCATTTTTGATGGAGGCTGACAGTAGTGTTGCTCTTGTAATTTTTTTATTTTTCTTTATAATCTTCATCCAACATCTGTTTATTATATAACAATAATAATGATATTTTATATATATCATTTTCAGATAAAAGTAAGAGAAGCAACAAGTAACGATCCATGGGGCCCTAGCAGTACACTGATGTCTGAAATTGCCGACCTAACATACAATGTAGTCGCATTCACAGAAATAATGCAAATGATTTGGAAACGCCTGAATGATCACGGTAGAAATTGGAGACACGTGTATAAGGCTCTATTACTATTGGAGTATCTTATTAAAACTGGTACTGAAAAGGTATGTATTGTATGCTAATGCAATGTAGTCAATGGCTCATCTACTAAATTCTCTTTGGATGCTATTGGTTGATAATAACTATTGATTAGGATTTTTTTAATAACTTCATCTCTACTTCCTAATTGTGAAAAATTACCATGGCAGTTTAAGGTCTTCTGTGGACTACAAGGCGATTTCAATGTTTAGTCCTTTGTTGTTCCTTCTTTTTCCAGTAATCTTACATTTTCGCAATATATGTCTCTTTCTTCCTTGAGATCATTTTAAGCCTGTCTTTTCATCACTTTTTCTTTAAAATATCTCCTTCTATCACATCTATAAACTATTTTATTTTTAGTATTAAAATATCTAGCTCCAATAATTATGAGATATTTTATTTGAAACGAGTAGAGGAAGTGAGAATGTCAATCTTTGAGTTTGAAGTATGAAAGTAATAAAATTAATGCATTTTTAAAATCTTTACTGTATCGGAACTAAAATGGCAAAAATGCAAGGATTTACTGTCAAAACTGCTCTTAAATACTTGGACAAAACTTAATAAATCTTTTAAATGTTTTTTTTTCATAGAGAGGTTGATGTTGTGTAGTTCTCAATGCCTCCATATGTACGAGTACTTGTTAAATCCCATTACCGTTATATATAAATCTGAAATCTGAAAATTGTATGTAAATGTTATTTATAGCAATTATTTCTTCAATTAAAAATATTCTTATTATGTTTGATAGACCTTTTTATTGAAGAAGGCATATATATTATATTTTATATTATAGCATAAGGCAACATTTCGTGTCAATGGATGTAGCTATAATTTTAGAGAAAAAAGTTGCAGACTTTTTTCTACAATGTTGTCATGACAACTTCATACCTGTAAAAAATAAGCTGACTGCTCAAATTTTCAGTTTGGCATAGTATTAATGAATTATTGCGTGAAAGTTTTATTTAGTAAATAATTTGGACTGCTAGGAAAATAAAAAGTGGAACTTATATAAGTTGAAATGAAATAATAAATAAGATAATGGATTATTTTGTATTTTAGAAGCTAATCTAAATTTAATTATTAATTTTAAAATAAAAAAACTATGATGGGATTAAAAATAGAAAAACAAGTCAATTTATCTTGAATAATTATTACTTGGTATCGTTTAACCACTTTATACTGCTATTACTAATCGGAGGATGCTATTGGGAGTCCTAAATTTTGCCTATCCAAATTTAATTAGGATAGGGATCTTTTACGAAATCTTTAGCACAGGCTCAGGACTCCCATTTTATATCCCTTCCGAAGGACAGCATAACCGAAGATTTTTTAGAATAATTATTAGTTGCTGTATAAATATGGAGAATGGTCCAGGTGAAGGCCAAAAATGAATGCTTAAATAGTGAGCAACTATTTATTAGAAAACATTATTTTGACCCCATTGCAAGTCATATATGACTGAATTAACAAGATTCAAATTATTGGAATATAGAACAAAATAATACACAAACATGAAATAATATGGAATAAGCAAGATGTAAAAAGAAATATAGTTAAAAAAATAAAACGAGGAAAGAGATAAAATATTATAAAATGTTTTCTAAAACAATTGGATATTGATTAATAACAGTAATATTAAAAACAATATTTGAGCAAAATATTTTGTTATTTAACTACTTATTATTAGATTGTTCTAATTCTTTTACCTAAATATTGTTTTATTTCCTTTTGCAGTTTCCTTGTTCCACTTATTTTATTTCTATACATTTTTGTACCTTAGGGTGCACCTACATTGGATCCGATCCGATACGACACGATCCGAATCTATTAGATCCGATGCTGGCTGAAAAACCAAATAACTGAAATACGCAGTGAGTGCCTACACTGGTTCAGATCCGACACGATTCTAGTCATTTCAATCCGATAGTAAAACTAGTCACTGCCTTCCGAATAAAATAGTATTAATTTTATTCTGTTATTTCTTTTATTCTATTATCTCTTTATTTTATATATATTATAGTGAAATATAAATATATTAAAAATAATTAATAAATAATCTTAATTTTATAAATTTAAAGAACCAAATGTTATAACAATGAGGTAATATTACTATATTAGAGTATTTTTGTCATGCTGTTTCACTATAAATAAATAATTTATTTATTTTTCAAAGAAAAAAATAGAATTTATTGTTGTTTTTTTTTTTATATATTTGTGTTTAAATAATGATTTAATGTTCTCGATTGTGATAACTATGATTCTTTCTTTGATGACACAATTGAGGCTTGTTTCGAACTAATTCTGAGTAATTCTTTGTCTGTTTTTTTGTTCATCTTTACAAACGAGTATAAAAAATCAGAAAAGCCCTTATCTCCTAGTGTTGCCAACTGTTTAACAAATAAATTAAAGATTAAGATGATAATTTTATCAAAAGTTAATGTTTCCAATTTTATTTAACGAATTAAAATTTTATGTTGCTATATTTTTTTATACATTTCTGATAGATATAATTTTATTCAATCGAAAAATAACCTTCGCTACTATATTTAATGGTTCATGAAGATTAGTAATAAAATATTTTAATGAGAATTGAGAATATTTAATTTTGATTTATGACGGATATTTATATAATAGTTAATTATCAAATTACAGTGTGAATTTTTAATAAACATTTTAGACATAAAGTTTAAGGTGGCACACATGGTAACGGCTAGCTTATCGGATTGAAAACTAGTGATTTTGAAATGTGAAAATCGTGCCTGATCGTCAGTATCGGATCGGATCCAATGTAGGCGCTTCCGTATAAATAAACTATTTTGATTCCACAAGCGACTAAATCGGTAGGATTAGTCTGATAAAAACGGACGGATCGGAGCGGATCCAATGTAGGCACTCTCGATATATTTCAGTCATTTGGTTTGCTTCCGAATTCTGATCGTATCGGATCGGATCCAATGTAGGTGCACCCTTAGTCATTAAATATGTGCTTTAAATGATATATTATTTACCATTTCCTTCTGCATAAATAATTTCTGGTCTATTTAATTTAAATATAAAAATTCATTGTTTTTCCTCTCGGTCCTTTTAGCTTTTTAAGGTGTATTACTTTTTCAGCTCTTCGTATTTAATTTAATTGAATTTATTTTGTTTTTGTTTTCAAAATATTTTTAATAATATTAGGTTTTTTTACAGGTTGGTCAGCAGTGTAAAGAAAATATTTTTGCGATCCAAACTCTTCGGGATTTTCAGTATTCGGATGAGGGTAAAGATCAAGGGGTTAATGTAAGAGAAAAAGCAAAACAGTTGGTATCACTTTTGAAAGATGAGGAAAGGTTGCGTAATGAGCGAGCGCGAGCGCTTAAAGCTAAAGAACGATTTGCTCAGACAGCCTCAGGATTCGGCAGCGACACGACCTTGGTGAGGATATACTCTTTATTTAATAGCAATTGATAATTCACTTTTGCACAAACTTTGAACACCAATGCTTTTCACTTTATAGAAACAATGGTGTGGATTAAATTCTCGTTATAAATATAAAACCGATATCATTAAAATATGTTAATCCAGTCATTGAATGCCCAATAGGAGGTTATAGATAGAAATGACTGAACATGAATTTGACTTCAATATTTTGTTTGGGCTTACTGAGAGGTAAAATACTAGAAGTTTTGGAATCTAGGACCAACGCAAAGAAACGGCGGGAGGGGGTGGAGAAGGCCAGGATTTTTGTTTATTGATATCTCTTAAATGATTGGTCCTTTTTTAATATTTTTTAATGTAAAAAATTTAATAAGTATATAATTACCAACTGAAGTCAATTTAAGCTCTCCTGTATTATCAATCTAGAACAACATCGTTTATTTATTTTGTTTTGTGTGAAATCTGATTACTGCTTTGTACTTGAATTTACCTTGAAATATTTATTACATGTGTGTTTAGACCACACTGCATGTTTAAAGGTGTTTCATTTACTTGAACCTTATGGTGAACTTGACATTCTAAACTTATAAAATAATGAAAAGAAAACATAAAATTGTTAGTCTTGAATAATAATAGTCGACCTGCAACGTGGGTTGAAACGTAGGCTCTTTAATAAACATTTCTACCAACTTGAGAGAAATTTTTGACCTCCACCCGGACCATTTTCTTCCTCATAAAATTATTAGGCTTATTAAGTGAAAGTAAACTGAGTTCGGCGTATTTAGAAATATACTGTTAGAAAAAATTTTTATTGTTTATATTTGGCTCTTTTGGATGATGGGTTTGCCAAAATCTGATGTACAATTTAACAATTTCAGTAAATATTTTTTAAAATTTTAATTCATTATAAAATGCCAAGGCATTATGATATTTATTTTGTATGCAGTTATTTTATATGTAATATTATTAATAAAATCTAGTTACGTGGAGAAAATAAAATAGCTTTCTGCATATAATTCAATTTACATGGTTTACCCAGAACATTGACTCATAAAATAAAAAATAATTTTTTTAAATGTTTTGATTATATGTCCTCGTTGACTTATCAACTATTGAATAATTAACTTCCTTAAGAAAAACCTATTATATCATTATCAGTTGTTTTTAGTAGTATTACATCATTATGTAGATACAATATTCATGGATCAGCCAATCAGAAAGTCGTTTATTTATCTCTTATACACACATTTTCTTCATCTAGTCAAGAAAAACCACTACGCATTTCATTATTAAAAAGAAATAAGTGATTGCTCGTGCTGTATGTGGATACATTTTTCACTTTTTGATGGTGTAAGGGTTGGTTATTTCAATTTAAGTGATTTACCATTTTATATTATTGCATTGAAGGTGTTGGATTGATTGCACTAAATAATTTATATGTTAATGCACTGCTTGTTTTATTTTTCTTTCTTCAGGATGGTGCATCACCTTCGAGCCCTACGTTTCAAGTGAGTTTTATAATCTGACGTAACTTTCTAACTGCATGATATCTTTATATTTATTATACACTAAAAACTATGGGTTATTCATATCACCCAGTGGCCATGTGGTCCATATTGCTTATTGGTTTTAGTGGTATAGATTTTTTTTAAAAGTATTTTACTTAAATATACTTTTAGGCTTCCACGACCACTATTATTACAAAAGACTTTGTTTATTTCTTCTGGTTTAGACCGTGTAGATGAATTTCTCGCCAGCTGAATCTCATTCTTCAGCTCATTCTCATCTCAGCCCTGAGGAAGTCATCAGCATGGTTGACGAAACGTTGGCGAGAAATTTATTTACATGGTCTAAACCAGAAGAAATAAACAAAGTCTTTTGTAAGTATTTTACTGTTCAGGAAAGCATGACTTTTTCATAACAACAAATAATAGTTTGCCATAACATTGTTACTCTAGTTTATTTAGTGAAAATTCTGAAAGATTTTGTCTTTAACAATTTTACAGTTTCTAATTCTAAGATTAAACTAATTTTGTTATATTATATATGTATAGGTGTTTTAGAGTATTACTTTTTTTTTACTAGAAACTAAAAAAACAAAACAGATGTTTTTTGTTATTACTTCTCTTGCCATATTTTTAATTAAATTTAAGGCATCAGTTCCGCAGATTGTCACTTCGAGTTAAGTCGCAACAAGTTTTAACTTTTTATTCGTTTCCTTTTTAATTATATTGTCCAAAATAAAAATAATTTTATTACTGACTGTAAATATTAACTAATTGCATTATAACTATTACTGACCATATACATATTGAATAACCGACTTACACATACTGTTTAGGTTAAATCATCATCTATACTTTGAATGGTTATTTGAAACATTTATTTCTTGATATTGTTATTGTTATGATATTGTTATAGAAATATACACATTTCTTATTATTACATTATTTTTTCTTTCATACTTACTCAACAATTATTTTTATTTTCGACAATATTAAAAAAGAAATGAATATAAAGTTAAAACTTGCTGTGACTAATTCGAAGCGACAACCTGCAGAACTGATACAAATTTAATGTCAACTATCACATTCTACAAGTTATATAATTTTATTGAAAGTAGTGATTTAAAAAAGAAATTCTTTTGTTTCATATTTGTAGTCGAGATCAGCTTGGAGCTCCAGTGATGTTGAAACTCCTAGTAAAGGTAAAACATTTAAAAAATGTTCTATTTAAGGTTTTACAAAAAAATAATAAAAGTATATATTATATAATTTAAACTTTTCATTTTAGTCGACATAATGTGTGCCAGGCCGACTACAGCTGGTGAAGAAGAGCTCCAACTGCAGTTGGCTCTTGCAATGTCGAGGGAGGAGGCCGAACAAGAAGAACAAAAACGGAGAAGTGACGATGTTCGCCTGCAGTTAGCCATTTCTCAGAGTCAGAACGAATTCAAGTATGATTATATTTTCATTTATTTATATATTTCTACAAAATAAGTTGTTGTTTTTTATAAAGGAGTCAAATGAAATTAAAATAAATTATTGTAAGATCAAATTTAAGTATTAAGCATTGGGACATTAATGAATGGTTTAGGACAGTGGTTCTGAAAACCTTCTATGCCCCCACTTTTCAAATGAATACCCCCGTGCACAATAAATTTTATGTGCATATGAAAAAACAAAATCATAAATATTAACTGAACCAGTGGTTCATGATATTCCTGTTTAGACTAGAATGGTAAACTGAGGACTTGACATTACATATATCAGGAGTTTCCAATCCAAAGGAGCGATGTACCTCAGTGGTAGAGCACTGAGTTGCAATTTAATTTGTTAGCAGTCGGAGATGAATCCCATGGAATCTAGAACCCTCCTGTGGCTCACACAGCCTCTATAAATTGGGTACCCAAAGTAGGGGGATAATCTGGTGGTTGAGCGTTATTTAGGACATCACCTCCCTGCACAATTGTTGTCCAAGAAACAGTACAGTCTCTACCACAGACTGAATTCAAGACCCTTCATGGGTTGTAGTGGTACAGGTTTTTTTGTTTTAGTTACCTCTTCCGCTTTTTACGATAATTGGATGTAACACTATCCAATCTTCTGATATTGTAACATTTTTTGCCAGTCGTCTTGCTTCAAAACTGTGTGTCAAAAAGTAATTCAATGATTTTTATTGATTTGTTTATATATCAATATTAAAAAAATTAACAACTATAAATAAACCTCAAAGCAATCACTTAATTATATCAAACAAGGTTTATAGTAACATTATTTAACAGAGCGAAAAAACTGCTACTGATGGCTCAGACCTCAGATCTTAATATCTGGCCGTTTTCAGTTGATGCTCTCACAACCAGACCGACAGAAATAGTTTTATTATTTTATTTTTCTAGAGAGTTTTTCTTTTTTAAAAAATTATATTCGTGCTAATTGCATTATATCATTTGGTTTAGGCAACAGCAGCATGAGGTGCCTAAGGACCCAGGTGGCAGCCACATGCTAGACCTCCTTGATGTAAACCTCGGACCTCTCGACAGTGTCCCAACAACATCGGCCCCTGTTCCTCTGCAGGACCCTTGGGGAATGCCCATACCTCCGTCACGACCACAGGTAATTATATCATTATTATGTTTATGATATTACATGACCAGGGACACCTTTGATATATGTTTAACCCTTAATGTGTGGGTCAGGTATGTATACTGAATAAGTGGACACAACCTGTCATACTATTAATTAAATATACTTTCAATAATTTTTTTTTTAATCAAATTGAAAATCTTTTGAGACATATAAATGATTTCAATGTTATAAGAAATTATAAATTATATTTATGAGTTGTCAGATAATCAGTAAAATTATTTCTATTACAGAACCTTTGTTAGGTATTTGGTCAATAATGAAACTTGGAAATAAGATAATAAAAACTTATTTACAGCGTTTTTATGTTTTGGCGTACGTTGAAGGTCATAATGGGGTAGAGAAGTGTGGAGCAGCTAATTTAATGTTCAGTGATTTCTGTTATATCATTATCATTACCTTCTTATTTAATGTTTTATTATGTTATCATTATCTGTTATATCAGTATATTTATTATTGTTATAAAATTATCATAGTATATCCGTTTTAATGAGGTTAATATCCGTTTGAAATCATTAAGTCCAATGTATTTCCTCTCACGAATCTGTAAACTTGTCGAGTGGTCCATGCTCTATGGGTTAAACTTTTCTTGTAACCTTGAGCCCTAACTCAGTGAAACATACCCAAATACTTGTCCTACCATGGATTTACATTTTTGTCTTGAAATTGTTGAAAAATGCTTGATTAGTTTATATTGGTCAAGTTTTGAGTTTTTTTATTAATACGTATGTGTTAATTCGACAATTTTGAAAACGACCTATGCAGAAGTTGCCTTGGTCCGGCCTTCCCCTTTCCCCTACTACCTAGCTCACTTCACTTGCCCTTTGTCCTCATCGTGGCTATAATCGTATTATATTAGGCTATAATATTATTTGGTTATTATTACCTGCATTAGTGAGGTCGGCAATGGCACTCCACTTCTCGATACAGGAATATAACCTGGATAATTAATAATAAATTATAACCAATGGCAATGCCCCACACCATCCCAGCGCTGCTTTCGATTTTGGAAACGGTTGTTTTCTAAATGGTCGGGCAATAAATATATGTATAAGTATTTAATTGTATTATAAAATAAGATTTAAATTAATCTTATTATGTTAATTTAATAATTAACCAATATTATATATATAAAAGTACTAAATAATATAATTTAGTTTTGTTCAATTTCCTAAAAAGAATTTTTTTCATCTATGTTTTGAATTTTCATTTAGACTCTGGATCTGAGATTGAATAATTGGAGTTCGGTAAGATGTGTTTACTATGTTATGTAATTAATGATTTGTGACCTAATGTAAAATGATTTTCTTGTTGAAGTAAGCCTTCATCTGTTTTAAAAGATAAAATTTGTTGTAGACTTTCATGAATTTATTTTGTTGTAACACTACCTCAGTTTCTTGCTTATTTACACATATGTATTCATACATTGTTGATTTCCCGGCTTGATATATATATGCTTTGATATATATTCGTAATCTGTAATAAACCTTTGGATTTAATTTGTTTCTAGTGTGATAACTAACTTAGGTTTTAATACTAACAAAAGATTGTTTGAAGAGCCGTTAAAATTGTTTCTTATCATGCTAAGTTAAAGTATTTGGTTTTAGTTATTTTAAGATTCATATTTCCATTGAAACACCTATTTCAATTATTATTCCATTCAAGTATTAACCCTAAACAATTAATTACATGATTCTTTCCTTGTAAATTTACATAAAAACTAATACAAGAAAAAAAAAAGAACAACAAACTAGAAATTGAAATTGGCACAAAATGTGGCCCATTAGAGAGAAATAAAAATTAGGATTTTGGTTGTTCTTGGTTCATAAAATATATTATTTTATTTAAAATATTCTGTCTTAGAATGCATGATAATGTTATTAATTATTTTTCAGGCTGATCCATGGAGTGTTTCATCTTCGACGGCAACAAACCCTTCGGTCGCCGATCCTTGGTCCCCTGCCCCCACAGCTTCTGCACCTCCTAAGTCAAGTAATTTAATCCATTCATTATTTTATAATTATCCTATAATGATATTGTTTATAATAATAAAAATGTTTTATCATTTATTTCTTTGTTGATTGTAGTGATAGAAGACCTGTTGGGTTTAAACTTAAACTACAGTACAAATATTTTTTCGAATCACATAGCGAAAACAGGTAGTTAAGAAACAGTGAGTCAAAATACAGTTTTAAATAATTCTTTTTGCGAGGGGTTGTGATTATAGTGTCTGAAGACTTACTAACATTGTTTTGTCTGCTTTTTTGTTTAATTTGATAGTATATTGTGTTTTTTTTATGTGTTAGTGATATTATTAACATTATAAATTATCTTAAATTATTAAATTGAGACACTAGATGATACTTCGATAGCATATGGCCTTCAGGGTGAGAAGAGTTTATCTATTAAAGCCTCAGATATTCAGCCTGTGATAATCAACATTTACTGGATATCTTTTACAGCTAACTTATAAAAGTTGTAAACCATGTAAGGCTGGGAAGACTGTGGTGGGCTAGCCATGTGGCTTGAATGTCAGAGGATGGGAATCGCAATAAAATAATGACTGATGCCATTCATTGAAACAGATGTAAAGGAAGACCACATCTTAGGTGCATAGATGGTGTAACGGAGAATTCTAGGGGTTAGAGACTGGTGGAAATTATTGGAGGTCATGGACCTGTAATGATCTGGTGGGCCATTGGAAGAAGAAGAAATCTTGATTAGAAAGTTCAATAAAGAGCTCAAGAGTAATAGGGATAAAGATGATTTAGCGACCAGATATATGGAACTAGGTAGCAGCGTTTAATCAGGAAAACTGGAGGTTGATGCTGGTGCAGACTGAGTCTTAATAACTTAAGTTTAGTGTCACAGCCGAATGTGCATACTATTGTATAATTGTATATAGTATTTCAGACATTTTTTTTAAAGAAAAAAATTAACATTATTTATATATTGAAGTTTGATTGTTAGAGAAGAATTGGTTGACTGTAACTTCTAATATAAGGAATAAATAGTTGGGGGTGCAGTCAATAAAAACACCTTAATAAGTGTAACTTATTTATTGTGTGCCGACGTTTCGGCCTACAATGTAGGCCATCTTCAGGGCTAAGAGAGAGAAACAAACAGAAAAACATATAAAAAACGTTGCAGTAACAAGAATATGGTGACAAGTAATGTAGTAATGTGGTACAAGAGTGGACATTAAAATAGTGACTAGATATGGTGAAATAGTGAATAGATATGATAATTAAAGATAATGAATATAAAAGTGGTTACAGAATTAAAATAGTGACAGATAATAATAAAATTATAGATGATGAACATAATATACAGGGAAAGAAAATGAGGTAAATGGAAAGATACAAATCCTCATTTTCTTTCCCTGTATATTATGTTTACATTTTATCCTTTCTGTACATTTATTTTCTGTATTTTATATTCGTATTCTTTAATGATTATATCTGTCATTATTTTAATTTCTGTTCATTACCTATAATTTTATTATTATCTGTCACTATTTTAATTCTGTAACCACTTTTATATTCATTATCTTTAATTATCATATCTATTCACTATTTCATCATATCTAGTCACTATTTTAATTTCCACTCTTGTACCACATTACTACATTACTTGTCACCATATTCTTGTTACTGCAACGTTTTTTATATGTTTTTCTGTTTGTTTCCCTCTCTTAGCCCTGAAGATGGCCTACATTGTAGGTCGAAACGTCGGCACACAATAAATAAGTTACACTTATTAAGGTGTTTTTATTGACTGCACCCCAACTATTTATTCCTTATATTTGAAGTTTGATTGATTTGCTTCTATATTATGAAACACATAATACGTTGTTGATAATAATAAGACAAACAGTGTGAAATTATAATAAAGTTTCTAATATGTATGCATATAGTGTATATATCTTCTTAATATTTTCCTCTTATACCAAGATCAGTGTTGAGAATTGCGTTTGTAAAGTCCTATCCATGTAACATAGTCTTAGCACCAGCTGATTCGGCCTGCTCCAATCCATGCCTCTTCTCTTGAAAGCCTTCTTCACTTCACCTTTTTTTTCATCTCCATGTCTTGCTTCTTCCTCTTGTCCTTCCTTCTACTTTCCCCTCATAGACTACTTTTGCTATCGTTTCATTCTGCATGCCTTGCACATGACCAAACCAGCTTACCCTGTTATCGTCAATATATATTCTCATCTGGTTTTACACCAATGTTGCCCTAGATTAAGTTCTTTCTGATCCTGTCTCCTCTAATTTTTTCTCCTATTCTCCTCAAGGACTTCATCTCCATTGCTTGGAGTTGGCTTCGATGCTTATGGTTGGTCCAGGATTATACTCAGTATAAGAATGAATGTTTTTTTAAAAACACTTCTTTTCTTTTTTCGGTCACTTTTATCTTTCCTAGAAAACTTGTTTTAAGTGAGTGGAAGCACTTGCAGACCAGTCTTATTCTCTCCTTGATTCCTCTGCCTATCCAGGCATTCTCGTTCAGATGGGCCCCAGATACTTGTCACTGATATGTTTCACTCCTTCTCCCCTCAATCGAAGTACGCGGCTTCCTCTATCTATTTCTCTAATATCCTCATTACTTGCATTTGTTCCTATGCATATATGATTCGCTAATTGCACAATGGCAACTAGTCCACTTTTCTAAATTTTACAAGAGATCCAAAAAAAAAGGATCTTGTCTTGGACTAGTTTGCCATCTGGAGTGAACATAATGTGTTGTCAGGACTATGATAGCACCTATTAATGGACATGTGTCCTTGCTGTATTAAATGATGCCATCTGTCTCTGGTAAATGTTGACATGATAAAAACAAAAGATCTGAGAAGACTAGTTGCCGTTCTCTAGTTAGCCATTTATATGAATACTGTATGCTGGGTTTTAATAATTTCAGCATTGGCATAAATAATAAAATCAAAACAGCTTTAATTAAATAATTATTATAAGTATAATTATTGCTTGTATAGTTTGTAATCTCCTTTTGTTTGTCTTATGAGATTAAGTGCTTGTATATTTTCAAGAAGAATAAAATTGTGCTTTGTGATGTGGTCTCTTGAGAAATTCATAACGTTTTGTGATTATTATTTCTAGAGATGGAATCCGTTATATTTATTAATTATTTCGGAATCCATAATATTTATTAATTATTTTGGAATCCATTATATTTATTAATTATTTCAAAGCTTATTAAGCATATATGAGATGAAAATAGTTGACTGGATGATGTAATGTAAAGTCGAAACGTCGGCACATAATATAAGTACTTCACTTATTCTGTGTTCTTATTGACTGCACCCCCCAACTATCTCCTTTACACACACCTTATTAAGCATATTTTGGTATTGTATTCTATTCTCTTTGTCAAATTTTGTGTAATGTAATTTATGTTAGCCACTGGTACATATGTATAAATTTGTAAGTATTTCAACTGAATTTGCTGATTTTTAAGTTTCATGTACATAGTTAATTTAGATTACTGTTAACTGTTTATGTTTTTAGACGAGGCTGCCTCGGTTGACCCGTGGAAAGCAGTGAAACCCCAAAACGACCCGTGGTCGCCTGCAACGGAGCCCAGTCCTGCGCTGTCGTCTCCATTGAATGACCTTGATGAGTTTGACATTATAACTAATAGAAATAATATCAACAATAATAATAAAACATGTAAGTTTTTACAGTTTATTTTATTGCAATTTTTACTAATGCAAAAATTACAACAGTGAAATCTTGGTGGGCTTAATATTATTTTGAGTGTAAAGTAGAGCATCGATTATCTGAACTAATATCGTTGGGCGTGTTTGTGATAATTGAAAGTTCGGATAGTCAAAATTTACTTTTAAAAAAATAAAACACCAAACCATCACCATGTTTGTTTAAACAAATATTTTACTTTGTGGTATACTCATGTCTTGTAATCAGCAGTGTTACAGTTTCTTGTTACAAAATGCTAACTATCTGTCTCATTAAACTGTTTTTGTGGAAAAACTATCATGCCTCCTACTGTTACTAACATAGTTATTAAGAAATAAAAATACTGGAGCTATATAAAATACTCTTACAACTTATTTTCTAGGAATGGAAATGTCAACTTCTTCCATTTTTTCCTCAAAGCCAGTTCAGATAATTAAATGTTTGAATAATTGACACTTAAGTGTAAATTTATTTTGTTTTGATTTTGAAATTATTTATCAGAACTTTATTTGAGAGTATTATGCTATCCTGGACTATTTGATTGGTAAGGTTTACTGTTGGGACTGTGATCTTGCTTGAGAAGGCTGATCTCTTTTAGATTAGCTGTAAAACCAATTTTTTCCCATTCCAGAATTTCATTTGTTGATGTTATAAGGGTGTGGAACATTTCTTTAGTCTTCTTCTTTTAGTTTACGAAAAAAAAAGGGGAACTAATCGTAATAATTCAAAAGCTGGAGAGCCTCATGCTCTGCTATAATTTCATTATGACATGCAGTTGTGTCTGGGTAATGTAGCATTACATTACCATGGTGACTATACTGTTTATTATTGAACTCATTATGTACAATTATTATTGTTGGTAATCTATGTTTTGTACTGATAAACATGGTTAGCTAATAAAATTTATAATACCAATATATTAGAGAGAAGGATAGCTTTCTAATGGGAGAGCCTTCGCAAGGGAATATTAGTTATTATTTTAATTAATATATTTAACAGACCTTAGGCCAAAGGAATTGTTATTGTGACAAAGGGAATTGAGCTTATGACTTGTAATTCATCCAACTTTTGATCCCGAAATCTATTATTTAAAAAAACAAACATAATTAGTGTTAAAATTCATTTTAATTATTTTAACGATGGTGAAAATGGTCAAGGGGGTGCAGTCAATAGATTTTACACTAATAAGTACCATTTATTTTATTTTTTGCCAACCTTTCTACCTAATTCTTAAAATAAAACAAAAAAAACAAACAATAAATAAGCTTGTAAAGTTTTGCTTTTGTACCTCATCAATACAATTAATTAAATTTATAGATATTTTAGCATTTTTTTAAAAATTTTATTTTCTTTTTTCAAGGCATTAGCCCTAATCCTTTTGACATGAGAGGCCTTGGAGAAAGCTTAGGTGATAGGAACGGTTTAGGGTCTGCAAAAAGAAGAAGTCCTCATGCATTCTTGGGTGAAAACTCAGGATTGGTAAACCTTGACAATCTCGTCACTAAACCGACCCAGCCACAACCAAGTCAGCAGCAACCGTTACGACCAGGTACAGTCGTTAAAATGAGTTTAGTCTTTGTAATTATAAATCGCAAGCTTATTTACAAAGGTATCATGGCCCTAGGATTTTTTTAAAGGGAATAAAACATCCTTGGTTATGTCATCCTTCAGAAGGGATGTAAAATGAGGGTTCCCGAGCGAGACTGTGCGGTTTCAGGTACTCGTTAAACATCCCTATCCTAATTATATCTGGGTTAGCAAAATCTAGGGCTCCCACTGTAACATTGTTCGATTAGCCATAGTGATATAAAATGAAATAAATTTTCCTCGAAGTAACAGATATTTATTTTCACCGTAACTAAAGCCTTTAAAGAGATATAGGAATCCATTTTAAATCTCTTCCATAACCCCAAGTGTACAATTTTGTAGGGGAATGCCTGATATATATTTATCATGATATGGTTCCTTCAAAAGAACACTATCATTACTCAAAAAACTAATTTTTCAATAGAGCTATTTGAAAGTTCCATGTGAAATAAAAAAATTAAAAATTGGGTATTGGTAAAGCAAAGCATTCCTATTGTAGTTATGGCATTGAAACTATTTTATTAACCATTTGAAAAATTATTCCCAAAAATTTTTAAGTTCCAACATGATACCATACCACTAAAAATATCGCTTTATTAAAAAAAAAATGTTGGAAATCACAAAAGTCGTTTCTCAATTAAAAAGCTGATCTCAACTAATACAATTGATTCTGGAAGCTTAACTCTACAGTACCAATTTTTGATTTATGTTGTTGTTCTTTTGAAGGAGTTATATGAGGTTATATTATATGGCTGCTTTCTAGGCAGAACAATAGATATAGATGTGGGGATAACTCGGTAAAAATCTTAGCTTACTCTTTGAATCAAATAACCTAGACTTCGGTATTTACAAAAAAAAAAATTTTGTTTGAGGTACAACAATACCATAGAAATGGGAGTAAACTTGAGTAAAAATATTATACCACAACATTAACCAGGTTTTAAGGTTTAGTACTGCTCTACTACCTCATGAGTAAGAGGGTTCAAAATTTTAGCCTGAACTTTGTTGGTGTTATAAAATTTTCTTTTGTGGGGCCTTGGTTTTTTTCTACTCCATCTCTGCCATTTCCATATTTTCGATTTAATTAGTTAGTGACAGTAAGATCTTGTGCCTTTTTCTTTCAAGACCAAAACCTCATCAACCCATGAAAGGTCTTGAGTTCAGAACATGATAGAGACTGCTTTTTCTAAGACAACGGTTTTGTAGGGAAGTTATTTGGGCGAGGTCATGCTCAATTTTTTTGTTTGTAAAAAATGATAAATAACCAGATCGACATGTAATATACAATTCAAAATATTGGATTTCATAATGATGTAAAAAGTTAGAATTATATACAATAATAATTATTAATATTTATGTTTGCAGTTGCGGCTAACCCTTTCTCCCCGGTGGGCGCTCCATTGCAGCCAGTTCGAAACACTCCTGCTTTCGCACCTCAGGCAATTTCTCAACCTCTTGTACCTCAACCTAATCCTTTCTTGTCATAGGGATATTTCTCAGGGATGTCAACAATTGTCAACTGTCTAAAATTTTTTACAATCAAGCAAACTGTCCTCATTTTCCAACCTAAAAAGTATATAAATAGGCTATTTTACACACGAGTAAAAGCAATAAAAAAAAAAAAAAAGCAAAGTCAGGGAAACAGTCTGTTTTCTTTGGTTACTCACAAAACGTATTATCAATCTCTGTGCCTCGTAATATAAATTTATATATATCTAATATTTGTGGCCCGTTTATATTTGAGTTGTATTTTAATTATTAGCTCTTTTAGAATGGTGCAGTATTATTTTTACAAAGTTTTATTTATTCATGGTGTACATGTTAGATTTGTTGTTATTGTTTTTATTTTTTTTATTCTGTTTTTTTTTTAATAGAACCAAAGGTGGAGAGCTACATTTTATATAACTGATTTTTCTTTCCCAATGGATTATGTGCTCACAAATTCTGAATTTCTTTTCATTTTTTATTTTTTATTTCTTAGAGTGTTTTTATTTTGAATCAATATGAGAATAACATATTCAAAACACCAAAAATTATATATACATATATATTTATATTTAGATATATTTTCGTCCACTTGAGCTTATATATTTATATATAGATAGGAATAGACAATTTTTTATGTACATAGCCTTCTGCAGCTTACAGCTGGATGATAATTAAGAGGAACTGTGGGTTAGAGAAATATTCATAATACTACTTTCATTTTTAATAAGAGTGTTCAGTTTCTCTTTTTGACGGAACTGATATTTTCTCCTGTGCCCTCGATAATAAATTTCATGAAGTGTGAAGAAAAAGTTTAGTTTTTATAAATTTTTTAAGAATTTAATCTATATTATAATGTATAATTGAAACTTTCTGTGAAACTGTAGATTTTGCATAACTTATAGGGCAATAAAAGCACGAGCATATCGTATAACAGCATAAAGTCAGTCTTAAGCTGTGAAGGATGCTACGATGCAAATTTGTTTTACTATCATTATCATTATTATTACTGTTACTAAAAGTATTAGACTATCTTGAGCAAAAGCCAGTTGAATAACTTATGCCAGCTTAATGCGATATCGGCGCTAGTTGTCATATGCTACCTACTACTTACTGGCCACTGAAGCTTAGATAGCTTCTTTTTTATATATTACAATATTAGTTATATACAATAGAAAGAGACTTATGAATTGTTGGTTTTTGTCACTGGGATTTGAGAATAATTGTTTCTACTACTGATATTATTATTTTTTTTTTTTAAACAACATTCTTATAACATCGTACTCAGTGATAGAAAAATTTTAATTATTAATTTTTTAAATATTTATGTGAAGGGTGCTTATAATGGTTATTTGTTGTTTGTAAGTTGTATTCTCATTTCCCAAATTTGTTTTCGCTTAATATATTAGATCATTGTATCGTTACTTGTACTGTTAATATTACACTGAAACCGAAACTTTCTTCTTAAATGTGATAGTGGAACCCTTCTAACTTCATTCATTCAATAACTTTCCGGAATTATTTTGATGTTCCAATTAAACTTTTTTTTTTAATAAGTTTTGATTGATCATTATTTTAAAATATCGAACTTGAAATTTTCTGGGAGGTGGTAAATTGATTTATAGAAAAGTATTTATTATTCATCATTGACTATGTATTGAGTACATATTACAAAGGATATCTATTAAAGTTATTTATGGTTGAAAGAGATGTCAGCGACATCGGCAGCTGTGTTTGTTCGATTAACACCTGGATAAATTAATATTTATTTTGTTCATTGTTTGTTGAGTTTCGACTCTTTTATGTATTTATACTGGATAGAAACGGAGCTGCTTAATTCAGGACAATTTAGATTTTTATTGCTTTAATAGCAAAAATATAATATTCATAAATGATTTATATTTTTAAAAAAAGTATTCATTTATTTACATTCTTCAATAAAAGAAAAAAATTATATACTAGGATCTAGGTAGTTTAAATTTCTTAAAATGATAAAACAATAAAAATATTAATGAAAAAGAATCAATAATGAAAAAAAAACAAGAACCTTAATAGGTTCAATTCTTAATGTTTCAAATAAAAAATGATGATTTTTTTTTTTTAATTAATCTCTTAAAAGGAAAGTGTTTAGTTTTATTATGAGAGGTAAAAACATATTTGAATGTCCAAAAGAAATTTTCGTTCAAAAGCCATTTCTGGGTAAAAGCCAAATCCTAATATTAACTCTTTTTTTTTTATGTAGGTGTGTCTATGTCAAGGTTAATTAAATATGATCAGTCAATGTTAGCAGTTTTAAGTATGTTAAATCCATCAACATACAATTTCCTTAAGCTACCATAATAAATTATTTTAGGTAAATTTTCATTTTTAATCATTCATTTTCTTATTATGTATTTGCTTTTATCTGGATGGAAATGAATAGTTCATATTAAAACTGGTCGGCATACAATTTTTATGAGGTATTGTTACTTTAAATCAAAAGTCACAAATTATTTGTTATGGTATGAATTTAGATTTTTTTTTTAATTGTTTACCAGAAGTATTCATTTTAAAACTGGTTGAGATTATTTGTTAAATTTATAAAAAAATGTGACTTTTTCCTGACAATATATTAACATTTAAAAAAATTTATGCACACTCTTTAAGGAATTTTCGATTAGACATTTTAGGTATATACTGATGTAATCAAGGGCGGATGCAGGGGGGGGGGGCACGTACCCCTCTGACAGTTTTTGTATACTGTGAAGAATCCATTATAGTACATAATTATAGGCAAATCACATGACCATAGTTGTTAAAATAACAGAAAGAACATGAGTGAAACTATTGTTTTGATATTTTAATAAACCTTTGAAATCTTTCTATAGATACTACATGTTAATTTTTTTCCCATCTGCCCGTTGTGCCTCCCCCTCCCAGAAAAAAATCCTGGATCCGCCCTTGGACGTAATAGTTTTGAAATGGTGTTTCAATTTTATTAGGAATGTTAAAATATTGCCCAGGAACATTAGAAACCAATTGCTATCTATGTATCATGCAGTTTTAAATTATTTATTAGTTCTTTTCTATTAATTTATCTCTCATTATTATTACTTAAAATTGTATTTAATTTTATTATTTTTTTGATCAGCTTAAATTTGATTTGATTATATTTATTTAGTTTTATTATACAGGAAGTATTGCTGAGGTGTTCAAATTCCCTATAAAAACTTGCTACTTGTAAATTTTTGATATTTGGATGTTTATGATATTTGATATTTAGACTCATCTGGTTGGTCATTACCGGCTCAAATATTATTTCTAAACTTATATTATTGGGTCTTACGCTTTGACCCAAATGTTGTATTGTATTTACTATATTATATTTGAAAATACTTAAGTCCTACTTTATAGCTTCCATTATGGTTTGCTTTCATTTTTTATCTATGAAATGTATAATTCTGCGACCAATTGATAATGATATGTCAATGCAGTAGTTCAAGTATGAAACAATTGTGAAATTTTGCTCAGAAGATATCCACTATATCTATCTAGAAGGGTTCCACTGCTATCTTGTTTTATTGTTATCATTTTAAATTCCTATTTAAATAAAAAAAGGAAAAATATTTTTTGTTAATTTAATAACTTAAAAAAATATGTATTTGTAATACATAGATTTTATTATTTAGTTTTTTTTTTGTTTTTAACTGCATTTATGTTCGTAATTTAGATTTACAAATGATGTATAATCATTCTATTATCTTTGTTTACTTGTAAATTTATTTTTCTTCGAGCTCCTTTATCTCATAATTCATGTGCTTTAAAATTTTTCAAGAAATACTTGTAATATTAGATATATTTAAGTCAATTTTTTAAATTTATAGTATTAGGATTTTATCTAAGCTATGAAATTTTAGTATCAATATGTATACATATATTTTTGTACATTTTGTACAAATAGTCATCCATCAAATGAAGTGAATGAATATCTATTAAAAAAAAAAATGTCCGAATCTGATTTATATTTCCTTTTATACATAAAGCTCAATTAGACATTGAATTCTTATGTTTTTCTAAAATAAATTATTTTTTTCTAGTAATTTGGTACTTTTCAGCTATGCTATATGCTTAAGATTCTTTTAAGCGAAACATAAGTTTATTTAAAAATAAAAAAATGTAAAACAAATTCAGAAATATACATTTCCTGCCTGGCTTTGACCCATCACCCTTAAACACTAAAACGGATAATAATTAAAATTGTGCGAATAATAGTAAACAAAAGATTCATTACGTAGTAAATTGGAATAAAATAGCATGGGTATTGATAATGATGCAAACAATTCTCAATCGAACAGTCTAGTTATGTTGATTGCTGTGATTACGCTGAATTATGCTTTTCTAGTCAGAAAAATAGCTGGCAAGGGAAACTATGTTCAGCCTTAAAAAAATAAAATTTAATTTCAGACTAAAACACAGAAATGAGAGAATTGAAACCAATCATCCAATTTATTTATTTTTTCAGTTCAATGGTTTTATATTATATGTTGCTTACAGAGTATTTAATTTGAAGTCCTACTGATAAGTTATGTCATATTTTTATAAAATATAACATTTCTCCATTTGTTGATTGGCAGCTATGGACTGATCGCAGTAATTGGCTGTATTTGATTAACAAACATAACTTTATTTGTTTTTGTATTACTGTAAAGTACCAAATGTCTATTAAAGTTTAGTCTAATTTTAGAAGCTTGTATTTATTTACTTATTTTGAATAA
The DNA here is from genome assembly GCA_037127475.1 of Arma custos. Taxonomy (NCBI): domain Eukaryota; kingdom Metazoa; phylum Arthropoda; class Insecta; order Hemiptera; family Pentatomidae; genus Arma; species Arma custos. Next base: position 119,129,749 of record CM073760.1, on the reverse strand, counting down.
TAACTGTTCTATGTACATATTTAATGATGAAAGAATAACTAAGATTTTCTTCTATTGCTTTTATGATGACTATAGTGAGCGCTTAAAATTTTTTTATGCTGAATGTATTAAATAAATTAGTCTTATCATAGTGTATACATATATATATTTTTTGTGAATAAGAACATAAATGATTTTATTAATAAATGATATTTTTATTTAATATCAATTTATGTTTATTTATACTTTTTCAGAGGCTTTGTAGAACTTAAGACCTTGCTACAAGAAAGAGCCTTTAGCGAAGTTAAAAAAACAAAAACTATTTAATAAAAAAGAGATTATGATTCATTGAAATGAGTTATAATATCTGGACTTATGACTTATTTAAATTTTAATGGATTTTGTAGGTGGAAATCCTAACTATGCAAAATTTATTTCGGTTTAGGTTACTGATTTAGTCAGCTATTGTACCTTTGAATGGAAAATATATTAAATTGCGGGTATGTTTTATTTCATTTTTTGGAGAATAAAATGGTCCGAGTGGATGTAAAAAAAAATACCTTAAATAGTGATCAACTATATATTAGAAACTGACTTTTCGACCCACATTGCTAGTAAAAACAAATTATTATGTGTATGTATTCAAAGTTTATCTTAAATTATATTTCTTTTTGTATCTTGTTTATTCATCCCTGAAGAAGACCTGTCATATGGGTTGAAACGTCAATTTCTAAAAATAGCTGGTTATTATTTAAGGAATTATTATTTTACCTCCATCGGGACCATATTATTTTCTGCAGTAATACGTTTAAGATTTTTATTTTTAATTTTACAAAACTTACTGTTATATCTGACTTTTTTTTGTTAACTTCTGATAAGAACTTGACAAAAATTAATTGCAGTAAGCTCTCCCTTTAAGAAAATTTTATGGAATTTTATTTATTTATATATTTAAAATGATAAAACTAGAATAGAATTAATGGCTATTATTTGTCAGTAAAAGTTATTTTAGGATTAACCTGTGGTGTATTGGTTAGCATAACAACCTATGCCCAATATCATGGGCAGCATGGGCTAGCAAACCAGCTGGTGGCCTTCATTGTCCTTTACTAAGGAGGGTATGTAAGGGGGTCCCTAGTATGAGCATGGGTGTCAGTTACTCCCACTGCAGCATCGTCTGATTAGGTATGAAGTGGTGTTAAATGAATAAACAAAAGTTATTTTGAAGAGAAAAGATTTGAGACTTCAAAATAAAAAAAATTACAATCAATTAAAAATTATTTTAGAGATTTACATCTTGAACGGTTCAGCTTCGAAATTCATTATATCCAGGACAAATCACCTCCCTGCATAACCGTTGTCCAAGAAACAGTACAATCTCTACCATGTACAGAGCTGCAGTCCCTTCATGGGTTGTACTGGTTCAGGAAACCCATTAGGCTATTTTAATGAGGACAAGACCTACTAGATGCTCTTGCATTCAATTGTACATTGATATAACAAGTTAGATAAAAAAATTTAAAGCCATTTTTGAAAAAAAAAAAAAGTATCAGTTTTGATATGAACTTATACTTTGGTGAAAAATAGCATTTTAGGCTAATCTTAAATATGCATTTTCAGTTTTGAATCACAGATCATTTTACAAGACTTGGCTTTTTTGGCTCGGGGTAACCTTAAAATATATATTGCATTTGAAAACTCTGAATACAAATTTAAATTATAGCAATACTTTCTACTACTATAAGTGAGTTAAAGTAAAAATTATTTTTTAATTTTCTTATATAATTTAATTATGATGTGGATTTAATTATGATTGTTGTATTTTAATCACGGATGTGCACTGAAATGAGATTGACAGTTGATGTTCGTGAGGTTAAACGGATGAAGCCAGTAGAGAGTTGAGGAAGTTTCACAATATGGAATATGGAGACTAAAATTGAAGTAATATAAACATTACGGTTGAAATGGGCTTAGTAATAAATAAAAAGACAAGTTGGCTGGTAAATGTATAAAGAGTTTGCTGGGATTGGGATTAAAGATTGCATTGTTACCGATCTTAAGAATTTGAGGTGATAGTTTGTGGACAGAGATGAGTTAACAGTGATTAGTGGTATTAGTGTTAAACATTTGTGTTCATTATGATTTTATTAATATAAAAATTAAAATATATGTTTAAAACAAATATTGTTAATTTTAGTTAATTACTTTGAAATTATTATTAACTTGTTAAATATTCATTTTTTAAAGAAAAAAAAATTAAACCCATTTTTTAAAAATATTTTTGTATTAAATTTTTATTTATTTTTTTAAATTTTTATTTATATAAAATATAATCATTACCAGTTTCAGTGAAAAAATATTTACAAGAAATATTGAGGCCATTGCCAATTAAGATTTATATCTTTATCTTTTTTTTTTAAATCATGAATTAATAAAATCATAAAATTAATTTTATTCAAAAATAATTTTGGATTTAATATGGGAAAATAAAAATATTGAATGATTGTTTAATTCCATTTAAACATTTATATTATTACAGTAATACAGGTCGTTAAAAGGGTGAGAGAGTTTACTGGAATTAAAAAAGAAAGAAAAGCGATTTTGTTATTCTTTTTATGTGTTAATATTTTCCTGACTTTTTGTCGTGTATATTAATTTAACTAATCCCTATTTATATTTATTTAAGTGGTTATGTTTTAGTTTTTTGAAACGGGTGAATAAGAAATGATAGGCTTTTTGCTCACACTTGTATTTTAACAGTGTTATGACATTTTCTTATGATTGAGGAATTCCGCTAGAACTTAACAGTTTTAGTTGTGGCTTGCAAAACTAGAATTTTTATGTTTGGTTATTGTTTAATTTATAATTATTCCATCTTTTGTTTGTTTGTCAGATATCAGAAAAACTTCAGAACTGATGTTTGATATTTTGATGAATTACCATCCGACGTTTTTTTTTTTTTTGCTGGTTGTGTTCGGTATTTAACAGTACTACTATACTTAGTAATATTTGTATAATAATACAATTGTTGATAATGAAAATTGTGATTGTATGAGATTTCTGATTTATTGTATGATGAATAATATTTAATTTTAATATAATAATGGGATGGCAGGATATATATTGTTTACTAAGGTTATATTTTGGTTACTAATTATTTATTAATAATAATTTTAATATATGTTTATTTAGAAATAGTTTTTATTTAAAGTACCTGGTGTATTTTCATTGTTTCATCTTGTGTAAACACACAATTTTAGCTCATCCTTGCAGGAGTGTCATAAGTGCATTATTAATGAATTTTTACTTAAATTCAATTATTTGTTTTAGAACAATAATTTTAAATAACAACAATGTATCATTTCAATAATTAGTCATAGTATTTTTGATGTAAAAGAAATTATTGAAAACAGAATTAGTATTAAACATTTTCAATGTTATTGAATTAAACGGGACTTGTTCCTATTGTCGTTACCTTCAATGAATACTATTTCAGTATTAGCAAATTTAATTTATCAATCAGAACATTGCCAGTAGATTTTATTTATTGTTTTATGATTTATAATTATTTTAATGATGGAATTGCTATTTGTCAGGTGAGCAGGATGTGTTCTCATTTGTACATAAGAGACTGCATAGTGCAAATTTTTAACTATCTTTGTGTTAATAAGAATTAATAAATATATTGATTTTATTGCCTTTTAATTTTTTTCAAATTAGCTGTATATCCTCTTTGGTATATTTAGTAAATACTTAAACTTGTGAGTTGCAAAATATACTCTTTTAGCTGCCATACTGCTCTTAAATTTTACAGCGAACTACACTATAAATATACTTATGGCTATGACAAAATTCCCTTTTATCCTAAACTTGTTTTTTTTTCTGTTATATGTTAGTTGAAAATATGGTACAGCCATAAAACCAAACCTTTAATACTACCATGTTTTCATTTCACGGTCACGCTATTGCTATCTAGTGAAATTTATGGTAACTAACTATTTTGTATTCAACTATGAAATTTATGTTCTTAGGAATTATAAAAATTATAACTGTTTTAATTTGATATCATTTAAAATTGATGTTGACATTCACTCTTAATCTTTCAAGAGATAAAAAAAGCCAATGGATGCTCATAAGTTGAAGTTGAGGACTTACTGTACACACTTGTGGAATTTTCGGGAAACTAACTGCTTTAGTAAAATTTGTATTCTGAGGAATCATTTCAATTATAACTGCTTTAATATCATATTATTTAAAATTATAATTGCTGTCGACTTCCGCTCGTGATGAACAAAGCCCGAAGGATGCTTATAGGTTTAAGTTCAGGTCTTACTGTTCTTATTATTGCTTCTTTTGTTAGATGACAGCTAAAGACCAGGACTCTTATTCAGTCGAGGTCTGGCTCTAACTATATTTTAAATTATTAATGAGTAATTATTGCCTGATCATAAAAATAATATGGAGGAAAAGATTGTCCCGACAGAGGTCAAAATAAATTCTCAAGAAGTAAATAATTATTTATCAGATGGTTATAAATATTTACTTTAGGGTCACTTGTGGTGTAGTGATTAGCATAAAATTCTACTCTGCCCAAGACTGGTTTGTAGCCCTTCAGTTGGCCTTAAAATTTCTGAAAGGGATTAAAAAATCCTTGATTATGCCATCCTGTGGAGGGTGTGTAAAATGGAGGTCCGGAGGTCCCCAGCCTGTGGTGTCAGATACTCGTTAAGGATTCCTATAGTAATTTTACCTGGAGATGTAAAATTTAGGACCACCACTGAAGTATCGTTCATAACAACTATATTTTTATATTTATATTTATTTGATGTAGATTAACTATTTGATAATTTATTATCATCTATACCCATTTTTTCCTCCATAAATTATTATGCTTTAGTAGACTCTCCCAGATCAGCAGAAGTTGACAGCAACAATTAATAATTGCAATAAATATGAATTTTATAATTGAGTACAAAGCAGTTAGTTACCAAAAATTCAAGGAGGGTCTAACAATTCACTTTTCCCGCTACTAGGAACTCAGCGTATAGGAATATAGTTAATGTTTAGGTTTAGGAAAAACATGATATATATTCAAATGATTGTTTTAGTTATCTTCCTGTACATAACTGGGTTCTTTCGATAAAGGAAAAGGATTTAATAAAAAAATCAATTTTAGTAAAAGTTTCTGTTGAATTTGTTTATCCTTTACAAAATTATAAACTTCACTTACAATTTATTGCTTTTTTTTTATTAACTAACCATACCTACTGTTAACAAACATAGTTTGTTCTATTTTATTTTTTAGTATTATTTATATAAAAATGATATACGATCTAATAAAAAATTCTGAACACATTTTATATCTGAACATTTCTTTTAAGGACACATTTCCGTTAATAGATGATAAGGAAGTTTGTAGGCTTAGTGCTAAGACGTTGATGAGCTTTTCCTTGAAGACATACTCCTCTCAAATTTTTTGTTTGATTTTGCGACTACGCTTACTGTGTGTACGGCATTTTTTACACGTTTTTGAAGTTGGGATAGCTTTTTTATCTTTTTCTTTTTTTTACCTGATACATTTTCCAATATCTCCTCGCTACGGTTAGTCTCTGTAACATATTTATGATTAGCAAGACACAATGAAATGAATTAAAGAAGTAATTCAACAAAACAAAGAATTAACCTAAAAAATTAGAATCAAATTTGGAAGTTCCCTTCTTTTCTATTCATTTGTTATTCTTTTAATACAGAATAAATGAAACTTGAAAAATTTGTAAGGTAACTTGTATATTTTTATCACAGGATTTATTTATAATTACCTTGCAATATTTTTTTTTTTCAGGAAATCCAAAATTAAAACAAGCCCTTGGCTTGCATGTTAAATCTATATTTAAATTTAATTATTTAGCACATCTTTTTTTAAAATTTTGTACCATGCAAAAGCATTTTATTTTATTTCTTTGCCTGTTCCTTAAATCATGACAATAAGTAAATGTAATCTAAATCTAACATATCTAGTATGGGGGAACATCGGTACCCTTTGGCATCTATTACCGCTCACAAAGTTTGTTTCTTATGTTCCTGTCATATATGGTTAAAAATTAAAAAAAAAGAAGGCCAATTTCATAGTTTTTCACTTAGTCCTTTTAATCTATTTTAAAATTGACTGAAATTTATTAATATATATTCTACATAAGTATATACTACTTATCGAAAGTAACAACAATGTCCATTTTTTGTAGTAGTATCTTCAAAGGTAGTAACTTATTGATTGAAAAACGATTTGAAATGTAATGATATAAGAGATACCTTTGACGTTTGTTTTATGTACAGTCGCTAAAGAAACTATTCCTCCTTTCTTAAACTTTCTTGGCTTAGCAATTGTTTCACTTTTTACCCTGAAATTTATTAAATAATTATTTAATTTCTTGTAATAATTATTGTTCATTTACCATATTTTATAAACAGCAATTGTTCTATTGTTAAAGTGCTATAGATTATCGATTTATAAATAAAATGTAGACATATATTCCTTTATATACAGACAAATATATATTTTTACTTAGCATTTCAGGGGCCTAACTGACTTAATTTAGCGATTTTTCGAAATTTAAATTTTTTGTATTATATCAATCCTAATCGCCTTCTTAAAAAATATATATTGTGTATAAAATAAAAGTAATATAAAATTAAGTCTTTAATAAATGAATTAATAAATATTGATTGGATTTAAAAATTAAATTAATGAGGATCAAACTAAAACCTACATTTTGACTAAATCCATTATAATAGCCGTTTTGGAGAATAAGAAATACTAGCTCAAATATTTTAATTATAAATTAAAAATTTAAATACTTCCTGAATTAATAAACTCATAATTGATATAAATTGTTTTCTTACTCTTTGGTATTAGTTTTGTTTTGACTTTTCTTCTTCACGGTGTCTTCTATCTCTGTGTTTGTGTTGAATCTCGGTTCTATCTTTGGACTAAGGCTTTTACCCAAATTGAAGCTTCTGAAATAAGATAATTTTATTATTAAATAATAATCTTTAGTATCATTTAAAAGAATAAACAATTTTTTTTAACGAAAGGTATTTTTACCACCTTCAAAAATAACAGCTCATCTAATGCTGCCTGATGACTCTCCTAACATTGACTCAGGTCAGGTAACCTTCATTGCGGGAAAAACTGTAAAGCATTTTCTTGGCTGACTTAGAAATAATACAGTCTCTACAACATACCGAAGAGCCTTATGGATTGTAGTGGTGGACTTCCTAATGTTTAATTATTTTGTAAATAAGTTTTCTGATTTTGTAGGAAATGTTAGTTATTACTAAATTTACCTAAAAATTTAGTTTAAAAAAATTTACCTAAAAAACAACCCATTAACAGGTCTGGGGTTCAGTACATGGTAGAGACTGTTGTGTTTCATGGACAACAGTTGTGCAGGAAGGTGATTTGTCCTAGATCACACTCAACCGCCTTACTAAATTAACTATTGGACTATTTTATTTTATAGGACAAACAATATAATTTTAATTATAACACTACTCTACGTTTAATGGCTGTAAAAATGAAAATAAATTAATCATATGTATTTTTATTCAAGATAACAGGGTAACCAATAAATATCTTGTAATTTATTTTTATTTATTGTCCTTTTGATGGTGATTATTTTTTATTTTGAAGAGAAAAGATTTGTCCTGGCCCGGATTCGAATAAATAAATAAATTTATTAATTCGAATAAATAAAAAAATAATAAATATCTTGGTTAAGTTTGAAGTTAAAAAAAGTGAAAATTTCTGAATTTTTTCAATATCCTTAATTGGATATTGATAAAGACAATAATTGGATAGACAAAAGAAGGACAGCTTAGAGAATAATTGTATAACTATTAAACATGTTTCATTTTTTTTTTGTACTTTTTAACATTTTGGAATTATCCGTTCAGAGGGATAATTTCCATGATCTACAAGAATCATAAATTTGTATGTGTAAAATTGTCTGAGTCAGTAAAATTTTGGAGAGTCTTTATTGTATAAAATATGGCCTTGTCTTGTAAATATTATGCAATTACATACCTTGCTTTCCTTTTCAAGCGCCTACTTGAAAAGAATAGTTTTGGCACTGAAAGAACAGCATTTTCAGAATACTTCAGCTTCTTCAGTTTATGCTTTTTTTTCAATTCCGTCAACTTTTCTGAACAAGCCCTAAAAATGATTGTTACAAATTTTATGTGGAAGAAAGTGGTCTGGGTAGAGGTCAATGAATTTCTCTTAGAATTGGAGAAAACTTTATTAAGTAGCCAACATTTCAACCTACTTTGTAGGTCTTCTTCAGGGATATGTTGTATAACTATTAAACATGTTTCATTTTTTTTTTGTACTTTTTAACATTTTGCAATTATCCGTTCAGAGGGATAACTTCCATGATCTACAGGAATCATAAATTTGTATGTGTAAAATTGTCTTTTTGTTATTTATTATTTATTTATATTATTATTTATTTATTATTATTTTTATTATTATTATAAGTAGGTCGAAACGTTGGCTACTTAATAAAGTTTTCTCCAATTCTAAGAGAAATTCATTGACCTCTACCCAGACCACTTTCTTCCACATATATTATCAAGGTCAACAATTCTCATTCAGTACAAATTTGAATTTGATTAAAATTTTATAATGCTTAATATAAAACAAAAAATTTTATTTGGACCCCAGATAATGTTTCCAGTACATATTGAAAATATATTCTATGTAGCTTTAATATTTTCTTGAACTAAACTATATTTCAGAATTAGATGAAATATTTAATTTTCCTTGTTAATTCAGTAGGTCTATTGGTATTATTATTTTCCTGATAGCATTAATTGAATTTCAAATGATATATTTCTACTTTGGATTATATTATAATTCTACCACCTCTTATGCCAACAGCCATACCATGTTGAACACACCGGTTCCTGTCCGATCACCGACGTTAAGCAACCTCGGGCGTGGTTAGTCCTTGGATGGGTGACTGCCTGGGAAAAACCGCGTGCTGTTGGCATCAAGAATTCTTACCAATTAACCAAATTAACATATCTGGCTGTATGGAAAAAGTATCCAATGCCATTAAAAAAAAAATACCGCCTCTTATAAACTATACAAGATATCTTTTTATAAATATTGGTCAATTTTTTGAGTTTTTTTTATTTTTAAAGAGAAAAGATAGGCCCTCGGCCGGGATTTGAACCCGGAACCTTTTGTCTCTCCGTGACATCGCTCTACCATTTGTGCTACCAAGGCCGCCTGCTGGCAGAAGACAAAAATATATCTCTTTAAAAATAAAAATATATAAGATATCTTATCTTATTATTATTCTTAATTATTCATCAATCCCAATTCTTAATTATTCATCATATCTTATCTTATATATCCTATAAACTATGTATGGTAGTATTTATAAGTTATAAACTATATAACTTATAAATACTATGGTGGTAATAAATATTTTATATTTTACTTCAAAAGCTGTTCTTGATCGCAGTTGTTTCCTCCATATGGAAGGCTTCCATGTGTAAAAACCTTCCAGAATTGCTGTCTGTTTGGAAATGTTGCTTCATATCTTGATCTTCCTTCAAAATCACTCGTGGGACTGTTAAAAGATAATATCTATGATTATTTGCATGAAACCAATTGCTTTATTCTAGCAATTCTTAATTATTCATCATAATAAAAATAAGCATGCAAGTTGATATCAATATTGTTAAGGTAATGTAATAGTTAAATAAGCTCTAAAATATGATATTTTTTACTTGATTCCTCTTAATTTATATTATTCTGATAAATTTTACTAAAATTTTACATTTGTTTGAATAAAATAAAAACTAGATAAACTGCTAAGATTCATCACATAATGTAATGGTAAAACAGATCAGAAATCGAAAAAAGAATCACAAACAGCAATAAAGCATTGGGAATGTTTATTTTCTATTACGGAGTAGCAATATTTCAACAAAAACTGATCTAAAAAACTTAAGTTAAAATGTTATTATTATGACTCTTGAGAGAGCGGCCAAACCTCAACTTTCATCCAAGTACTCCTGACCTCAAGAATAAGCTTTGTTCAACTTAGTCTTTACCTTATTAAAATAATTAAAGGGTGATGAGAAAAAGTTATTTGATGCATGCAATGCTGTTTGTTTTTTTTTTTGCCTTTTTTTAATTTAAAAATTAATAATATATTTTATCAAACAAATGTTATTTGAAATAGTAAAATCAATAATCTTAATACCTGTAACTTTTCTTTCCATATCTGCCAGGGCTGCAACGTCTACAGCTGTCTCTTCTAGTCGGTGATTTTGAGATTTCTGTTATCAATAAAGAAAATTAAACAAAATAATATTTTTTTAAAAATCTTTCTCCATATCAAATATTGAACATTTAAAATAAACATCTTTATGGATAAAATAATAAAAAATTATTCACTTAATTTATATATATTTTTTAAGTAATGCAATTGGGAATGTTAGTGTAAAATAATGTAGCCCTCTATTTAAAAAAGAAATAATAAATCAGGAAATGAATGTTTCAGGTTAGAAAATCAAGGAGCTTACCAAAATATATATTATGAGGCATTTCAAAGTATTATCTGTTATGCTGGGACGATGTTGACAGTGCTTTGAATCAGTGTCAACATAATTAACTTTACTTATTTTTCAACAAGAAAGAGTATTGTTCAAAGAAATTTAAAAAAATATATTCAAACTTTTAAATTTATTAGAAAAATATTGAATAAATATGAAATACCTTTGGATTGTTGTGCACTTTTATATAGACGTTCAAAGACACTCAGATCGTTTCCCTGAAAATAATGTAATTGAATTTTATCAAATTTTAATTTGAATGTGGTCAGTGTTACTGATTATTTTTACTTTTTTTTTTTTAATTATATAGTACAATAATAAATAAATAGAATTTTATAATGTCTTATTTTCCAGGAGAATTCAGATAAATTATTGAAAATGCTTGTATTACTGATGCAGATTATAAGCATCATGCATGAAATGTGATAATAAAAGAAGAATCGAATAAAAGAAATGCAAATCAAGCCAAATGAATAATTAGTTTTTAAAATATGATTGTGTTTAACCCTGGAGTAAGCACATGGGTTAAATGCGCCCTTCCTCGCCTCTTAATATATACAATATTATTATAATGACATCATAATGAATATAGAATATTTCAACTTTTAGATTTTTTTTTTTTATGGCATTGGATATTTCCATCCAAGTGGGATCCATTTTATAATCCCACTTTTAGATTGGGATCTAAAAATCCTAGTAGCTGTGTCCTATTGTCCTATCCAGGATTTTTATATTAGCCTATTTTTGCTTTACCACTGCCATTCATTTATAACTTGTTTTTTCTCTCAAGAGTTGGGTTAGAGTTGTTCCCAACCTTCCTAAATATATTTAATTATTTCTTTCATCGAGTCTATAATTCATCACTTTATGTAAGTTTTTACACTGATTATTTTGAAAATAGGCACAAATAAACACATTTCCAAAAATAGGCAAAAATAAAATTTTTGTTTTAAATTTTTTTAAAACAAAAATTGTATTTTGTTATCTGAATAATTCAAGTAATTTCCATGTTAAAACGTGTACTACCATAACCTATGAAAGGTTTTGGGTTCAGTTTTTGCTGTTTGCTTAGAAACTTGTGGAGGGAGGTGCTTTTGTCAAGATCAAGCTCAACCACCTTGTTTTCCCCCAGTACCCACTTCAAAAGTGCTGAGTAAGACCGAGGTGGGGTAAGGGAGCTTTAGATCGCTCATGGTCCATCTACGGATGTTAACAGTAGCCTATAACTCCTGGTTGCAAGCCTTTGGGGTCTCAATTTTTATTGGTGCCATATTTGCTTTTGTTACTATAAATAATTTTTAGATGCCAGACGCATATTAAATGTCCGTAACTGGAGGGCAGCTGCATTAGATAGAGCCGCCTAGCAAAGGCTCCTTGAGGAGATTAAGACCCACACAGGATTGTTAGGCCATATTTTATTGTATAAATAATTTTATTATTTATATTCAAAATCTTTTCATTAAAAAAAATGTATTAAAAATTTATATATAGTGGAGTTTTAATAATCCAAAGTGGATGGGACCATAGATTTTTCACATTAATTTATAAAGTGTTGTATTTTAAATTCAATCAATCAACTATTGAATAATAGTTTACTTCTTTTTGCTTAAACTATAACTCATCAAAAATCTTGGAATTATGGAAAAATTTAGATTTCCAGAATAATTTCAATTTCGGTTCTTTATAAACATGATTTTAAAGCCTACATGCATTGATGGATTTAAGTCAGGATTTTCTGGTTGTTCTCTCTTCCTCTTATCAACCTGTTAATTTTGAAGTATGTGATCATGAGTTTTGTATAATTTCCCGAATAAGTTCTATCTAATTATATCCCAGTAATAAATATTTAACACACGGATGAATATTCTTTATTTATTTTTTAATAATTTGGAATTGGAATTGAATCTTGAAAAAATAAAAAGAATCACAAAAAACATTTCACATTAATGTGATATCAGAGCTCAGATTACTTTGGATTTACTGTAAACGCTTATATTATGAAGAAGAAATTATTTTTGGTTGCCCATGCATTGAGGGACACACATACCCCATGGACCTTTACATGATATATCATATCACACGCCAACTCCAGGGTAAATGAATGATATGTAATGATAAAGGTTTGAATACTTGAGTCGAAGTTATAACAAGCTCTGGTGGCATGTCAATGTAGTCAAGCCTAATTGTTGCGGGTTTGGACGTGTCGGGTCTGCTTCGCTGCGGGCTCTGCCTTGCCTTCTCGTCTCCAGAAGAATGGAGTTCTGCGCTATCCAAGTCTATTGTTGCCGTTGGGATCTAATATTTACAGTTTTTGTATGTTTCAGCTTGTTGTATAATAGTTATGAAAAGCTTTTGTTTGTTATATATACAACATGCACTATTGTATTCATATGTTGCTATACTTATATTGATAACATGCTTTTAATTGGTGGTGAGCTTTTTCAGTGCTGTGCGTGATGATTTCAGAAAATTAAATGCACAATTTTTATTTTATTTTTAAGTGCTATCGTTATATTTGAATTATGTAAGCACGTGTCATTTTTAAATTTATTTTAATCTGTATCACTACAATCCATGAAGGGTCTTGGGTCTACTACATGGTATAGACTGTACTGTTTCTAGGACAGAGGTTGTGGAGGTAGGGGATTTGTCCAAGATCATACTCAACCATGTAATATTTTACATCATAAAAGTATGTAAATTCGTATATTATTTAAAAGCAAATTAAGCAATGAAATAATTGTTTATAAAATTAGCATATTTAAACATAAATACATACATTTTTACGAAACAAAATAAAAATTGTACATTATTTTATAAGTGATTTTATATAATGAATATTTCAAGAAGCATAATATAATAGACGTGATCTCAAAACTGATATGATATTAATTTATTTATTTTTTGCTTCACTACTCAGAAATGAAAGCAAACATATCAGAAGGAAAAAAAAATATGCTTGATTATTATTAAAGTATTATTCATTTTTTCTTTCAACAAGCTACTTAGGATCTAAATATAGAAATAATTCTTTTGGAGTTTCTTTGGAGAAATCCTTTTATCTGGCAAATCACTATTTCATAACAATTTTAGCTTCTCCAAGTTAAGATTTCAGTAAGAAATTAAGAATTCCAAACTGTAAACTTTGCTTTTATTTCCTTTCATAAGTTTTTATGAATGGCTGGAGCTTGCTTTCCATTAGCAACAATTATGTTGATGTGTGATGTATTATCTTCCATGTTTACTAGTTAAAACAATGCTCATTTAATTTATTTATTGTTCTTAAATCGGATCAGTTTTATTATAAAAATTAAATGAAATAAATCAAAAATTATAATATTTTAGAATTCCCACAATTAATTAGAAATTCTATTCATCTCTTTTCTGAGATTGCTTTAGTAAATATTTAATTTTTATTGAATACTTTGTGAGAAGACTAACTACCATAATCTTTGATAAAATATATTGAAAATCTTAAAAGGAATATAGAAAACAAATTATCAAGAATAACAGTTCTTGTCTGCTGTAGTCTGCGGACATGAATGAAGTATATTTGAATGGCAAGCTTTCTACTGAAAAAAAAGATTTATAAAAGTTAAAATTTTTTAAAATATATCTTAAATTTTTGTTTTGCTGGTGGTATCCCTTGATTTACATTTCATAGTTTTAACTATGAAATAGTTTTATAACAAGAAAGAAAATAATGGACCATGAAATATTATTTCAAATAAATAATGCTCAGTGATCTATAGAAATAATAGATCATTCACTTTTAACACTTGATCCTATTATAAGCCCTGAAGGAGACCTGAAATGTGGGTCAAAACGTTGACTTTAAAGTAAATATTTCTCCCTATTTAAGACAATGTTTCTTCCTCCTAGAGAATTAATAGATAGATACCCATTTAAAATCTAATATATATTATAAAATGCTTTGTTCGTACTTGAAGACACAGTTTTCTCTATCACCACCAATCCCAATAAACTTTCCTTTGGGGTGGTAAATACCCCTTGGTCTCATACAGGTAGTAGTAAGGGAGTTTGGTCGCGGTGGGTGGATTTATGGGGGGGGGGGCACGGGGATAAGGGCCCCCTGACAGATTTTTAGGTACTGTGGAGAATCCATTAGAATACATAATTAAAGGCAAATCACATAATAGTTGTTAAAATAACAAAAATGACATGAGTGAAACTATTGTTTTGATATCCTACTAATATTATAAATGTGAAAGTTTGTATGTTTGTCTCTCTTTCATGCTAAAACTACTAAACGGATTTGGATGAAACTTTACAGTAATATAGGTTATACATCAGAATAACACATAGGCTATAGCAAGTGCGGATTTAGGGGGGAAGCGGACGTGGGCACGTGCCCCCCCCCTTCCCCCGACAGTTATTTAGGTACTGTGGAGAATCCAATATAGTACATAATTAAAGGCAAATCACATAATCATAGTTGTTAAAATAAAAAAAAGAACTTGAGTGAAACTATTTGTTTTGATATCCTATTTCGTATGTTTGTCTCTCTTTCACGCAAAAACAACTTGACGGATTTGGATGAAAATTATTGATTGAAATAGGTTATACATCATAGGCTACAGCAAGGGCAGATTTAGTTGGGGGCACAGAGGCATGTGCCTCCCCGTTATTGTACATAATTAAAGGCAAATCAGGAACTTAGCATCTTGTAATTTGTAGATAGGTTCTTTGTATAGTTTAAGAAAGAAATTTGGATAATTCCACTCCAGGGGTTTCCCCTTTAATATAATAGGGGTTCAAAGGTTATGTAGAATCCGTCAGTTTTGAAGTTTGACATCTGAAATTTTGGATGTACGAGTAACTTTTATTTAAAAAAAATAATTGAATTATTTATTTTAAATGATCTTTCACGAAACTTTATGTGGCAGACCAAATTCCAAGCGAAGCTGCGGGCATAAGCTAGTTAATAATGAAACCAGACATTACTCTTTTGCTGGAAAGGCTTTTGGATAATGCGCTCCTGTATCCAAGGATTTGCTTTGGAACTAATTAATGTCCCGCTATTAAAAGCTCAGTAGGACCTCAATCAAATACCTGATTCAGCATCTTTGTTACCAATTAAAAAAAAAAAATCTACCACTAAAACCCATGAATGATTTCGCGTTCATTATATGGTTGAGACTGTTTGTAAAGGAACGGTTATGCAGGGAGGTGATTAGTCCATGAACACGCTCAACCGCCAGGTTTTTTTCCACAATTCCACGATACCGGATTTGAACCCAGAACCTTCAGCTTAGTATCTCAGCACTCTACACACTGAGCTACATTGCTAACTATCAAGCTTTAAAACATGAATAAAATAAAATTCGAATTAAGCAGCTCTCACAATCCTGCTTCTATCGACGAGGAGTTCATCTTGTTCATGTTGAGGTGTTCATTTTAGGGTATACTGTTCTTTATTATTTATGGTAATATAAATAAACTTATATTTAATTTCTATCTTTAATGTGAGATTTTTGGATAAACTAAGTTGAAAGATAATTTTGATTCAAGATGATTATTAATTTCATTTCAAACTTTATTTTATATAAGAAGAGAGAAAACAAAGAAATATTGAGGGACTACTCTCTATTTCATCTATCACAATCCATGACATCTTTATTACTGTTTATTAGTTTTACTTAAATAATTAGGTTAATTAAAACCATCAAAATTTAACATTTCTAACCTGAAGTATTAAAAGTATATAAAAAACAAAAATAGAAAAAAAAATGGTTTCTGAGTGAACACTCATTCTACATTCGTATTTGCTTATAGAGGTAATATTTATTTTTGGATAAATAGAAACATATCAAATTTTAGTATTGCTTTTTTAAAATCCTATAAAATTGTCATTGAAAATATTAGAAAAACAAATTTTTAAAAATAAAATATTGAATTGGATATGAATTCAGTATGGAACATTATTATTCATATGTAAAGTATTAGGAAAAAATGCGATGATTTTCATTGACTGTTAATATTGAAATTACCTTCACCAAAATGTTTGGCATATTAAAAATGTATCGATAGCTTTTTAAATTTTTTTTTTAATATAAGTAATTAATGCCCTAAAATAAAATAATTAACTAATTTGTGTTCTACAACCTATGAGCTATGCTGCACTAATTAATTTATCTACTTTATTTATAATGAACTAGGAAAATCTTTAAAAAAAAAAAGTTAAACATAAGAATGCCAAAAGCGAATAACTAATGATTTTGTTCTACTAATCAACTGTTTATGTTTTTCTATAGGTTTTTTTTTTTAAAAACCTGCATGGTTTTTCTTTGCGCAGGTGGTGAAAAAATTATAACAGTAGGTGGATGTCTACGAGGCTTCGGTGAACCCTCCTGAAAATTTTACTCAGAATGTTATATCATTAATCAACATAATGAAATAATAGTATTAATATTTATGAGCTCGGTTGCAGATAAATAAAGAAAAATACAAAATTATTAGCAATGTATTACATAGAAACACAATTTATAATTAAAAAACATTTTTAATGTAATCGTTAAAAAAAAACTAAAAAAAAAAACAGCAAATAAAAACACATATTTTATTAGACATAATATTACAAAAATGTGCTGGTAATCTCTACATGTGACGAAAATATATACAGCCATGGCTACCTTATATGTTCTCGATTTTTCACGAACAGTTTCTGGTGATGGTGGTGGAGCTGTTAGAAAAAAATCTTCCCTTTTCTTTTTGTCGTCATCACTCGAATCAGTTATTTCACCATCATCACTAATTCAAAAAGAATAAATCAAATAATATGTAGTTAAAGGGAAATTTACTTTTGTGATGAAATGGTAAAAATAATATTTACCTTGAATAATCCGATACGCTTACGTTTGCGGGTTCGTCTGCACTTGAGCCCTCTTTTTGTAGTTTCTGGAGTATTTTTGTCCTCAATTTCGACTGGAATATGCTGAAATATTTGACAATTTAGGGTTTTTCAGTTCTAAAGATAAGACTTGTATATTATAAAGTTTATTTATTTTGATAAATTTATTTGTTAAAACATACCAGTTGTACAGATTAATATGCCATCAAATAGGAAGCAACAACAGAAAAACAAATAGGTTCATAAGCTATTTAAACATTTAATTAAATTGTGTCTCATAGTAAAGCATTAAGATTTTTTTTGAACTAATTAACTTTTATACTTCATTATATGAACAATGTTAATGTAATATCAAGCACAATCAGTTTTAATACATAACACACATAATTAATATTACACAAGTAAAAAAAAAAAATAAAAAAATAAAAGAGAGAGACATTTTGGTTTTTCCTGTCTTTTAAATACAATTATTGTTAGTTTTCTCCTGGCTATATGTAAACAGTTTGGTGAGTGTTTCTCCATAACTTAAAATTTATAGATGTTCAAAACTCATTGTATACTTTATATATATTATTTTGTTTTTTTATATCACAGGTAGTTACTATTACACTAAATCACAAAGAGGATCTACAACTAAACAATACAAGAAACATGCTCTAGTTCTATGTACATGAGAGTGCTGGATGACCTCAAAAACATCCGCCTAACAGGTTTTGGTAGCATTATATACATCGGCATCTTCAAACATAATTGAGCAGATTTAAAGACTATACCTTAACCGGAGCGTCGTCGAGAAAGTCGAGAAGTGTTTCACAGAACGATCTCCCCATCGCCTCGTAATCACTGGTATTGAAGTGAGTGCATGATCGCATACCGAGAGTCGAACCAGCGAATGAAGCTTCCAAGGTATAACTGTTTTCGATACCCAGCATCCACATGACGACTCGTCCTGTTCCTTCCTTATTCTTTTGTATACGAAACTTGCAATTTTCAAAGGAAAACTAAAAATGACAAAAAAACAATGTTAATATGATATTCGGTACTTGTGTATTAGCAGGTTTGCATGAAGCCTACCTCCTAATCTCCTGTAACCCCTTCTTATTTCTCATCTGATTTGAGTTATTTATGTCTGCATTATTAAATTGTTTTTGTTTTGTTAATTTTATTTATTATCGGTTTAATTTTGTATTTTTGTCTCATTCCTTTTGTTATTGCCTTATCAAAATGATCAGAATACTACTTAGTATGTTAGATCTTTAAATTACAGATCTGTGAAATACTTCCACAAGTTCGGAATAATTCCAAAGACGGAATTATGTGAAAAAGATCATCAAATAGATTTTGGCAAGGGTAGAAATGGAGATGTTTTCTTTGAAAGTGGAGGGAAAACATTTTAATATAACAAGACGAACGTGGCTAGAGTGGACTAGAATTAGCATTCTATTATTACATTTTGTATATTTCAATTTCCATTAATATGAATAAGAAGGTTGGTGTTATCAGTATCTGAATTATCAGTGTTCAGGTTATCAACAATCCCATAAGCAGCCCCTGCAGACCAGCTAATACACAAGTACCTGATATTCTTAGATAAAAATGGGAACACAGAATTACAAATAGTTTTTACTTTATCAGAACTGTTTTTGTGCAGCATCAGAGGGAAGACCTGTTCTTGCAACCTTCTGTCCGGGTTTCTTTTATTTTCACAGCCATAAATGAACACATTATGTTTCGATGAATGTGCGTGAAGGTCGCAATACAACGCTATTCCACAGTCTTCCATTAACCTGGTAATTTAATAAATAATTAATAAATAAGCGATTTTTTAAATTATTTAAATCACATCTGTAATTTGATAAAATATATGCTGATGATGATTTTAATGTTTTTGATTGTTATTGCTTTGACAAGAATTTTAAATTTACTTAGGTAGTAAATATTAGGGAGCGAGTAGCTCAGTGTTAGCGCTAAGTTGCTATGCTGAAAATCCCTTGGTGAAATCCGGCTGTAGCCATAAATGGACCTTGCAGGATCTTCATCCCCTCCTGGGGCTTATGCAGACTTTATAAAGTGAGTACTCTTAATTGGGATACAACATGGTGGTTGATCTCAGACAAGTTACCTCCCAGCACAACCGGTATCATAAAAATAGTACAGTTTCTACCATATATTGAAGACTCTCCATGGTTTAAAGTGGTACAAAGTTTTTTAAAATTTATAAAAATAGATTGTTAATCACATTTTTCAATTATTTTAATTGTCTAAGACTTTGAGATGACAAGAAAAAATGGTGCCGGCCTCTGATTCTGATTAATTCTGAGGTCTCGTTATACAGATACTCAGTATTACCTTTATCAGGATATTATTAATTAGATATTATTAATTATTTTGTGGAACTAGGATTAAATAACCTATTATTTTGTATGGCCAATATTTTCTTAGTAATATAGTAATTAAATAATTGGATATTAATTTTAATTAATTTAGATATACAATCAACTAGATGATATTTATACCATGATAATCTATAATGTATACCTGCAGCTGCAATGAATTAGTGATTAAGTCGAATTTAGTTCAAAATAAGTTAATGGTTTTTGGGAAAAGCAGATTTGTGTCATTGTCGTGGTTTTTTATTTGATTTGGAGTTACAATATAGGCAATAACTCCGCTTTCCATAGCTTAATTAACTCTCTCTACACAGAATTTGACTTAATTACTTATTCACCGGGGCTGCAGATATAATAATTATTAGTACCACAACAACTTAATGATTTAAAAGATTGAAACTTTGTGTGAATCAGATTATGTAAATATAAATTTGATGAGACCTCTTGATGAGGACTTTGGTGTGCCAAACTGGAGGATATGTTTCTCTTATCACAGTGCGAAATTGTCGGTTCAGATCTCGTCCAGTCAGCGAGCATCTGCTATTGCCTACAATAACACCGTCTGGATTCAACATTGGTATCAACTTGAAAATGAACCTTTCCCGAAGTTCCTGAAGACAAAAAGGAATAATAAAAATGGTATAATAATTTTATAACAAGCATCAATTATAATAATTGTATTGGTTTGATGGAAATCGTTACATTACCTGTGCAGCTTTTGCATCTCCAGTGATAAAATCTATGAGACCTTTCATCATGTAAGAAGCAGGAGTTTCCCCAGGGTGAACACGAGCCGATATAACCACA
This sequence comes from Arma custos, assembly GCA_037127475.1. NCBI lineage: Eukaryota > Metazoa > Arthropoda > Insecta > Hemiptera > Pentatomidae > Arma > Arma custos. The sequence continues at coordinate 119,109,073 of CM073760.1, read as the reverse complement.
GCCTTTTTTTTCTAAATAAATTTGAAAAATATTGTCATTAAAAATAAAATTTATTTCTGGAATCTATCAAATCAAATTAAATTGAGTTAAGAAAAAAAATCAAAATCAAAATATAAACTGAATTTGAAAATTATATAATTTTAAATTAAAAACTTTTGAAGTTTTCTATTGTTATTTATTTTTTAAAAATAGAATAGTTACCTTCAATGAGTCTTCTGGACTCTGTGGTGCTGTTACTGTCAAATAGTAGACATTATTCCCTGCTAGAGTTTTACAGAGAAGTCGCAGTCTTGTGTGAAGAGATTTTACAGGATGGTTCTAAAATAAATCATTGTAATTATATTTTTATTTTATCATAGAACTTTCATTTATTACCTTATATTAAATAAATTTTAAAAGTTTGCATTTAGCTTCCACATAATTTGTATTAAATATCACACATAAACCGACTGAGATGGCTTAGACACCTCCTGCCAGCCTGATAGGGATCCTAAAAAGAATTGATGGCGAAACTTACAGAGCCAAAGTGGAGGGAAATAAGGAAGAGGACCTAGGAAGAAGTGGGAAGAAGAGGTGAATAAGGATTTTGAGAAGAGCGGATTTCAGTGGAACAAAAAAAGACAGTTGGTGCAAGACCAGCAGAGCTGAAGACATTGATGATATCAGGCATTAAGAATCAGTTATATGCTATTGTTCGATTACAAAATAATGCGAAACATAAGCTGCTTAAACAAAATTAGTCTTTAATAGCTGGAGGTGCTCTCATATTTCTCTTTAGATTGATCTAAACTTGATTTCTTCTACAATTATTTATAACAGAGCCGTTATTTGGGTCATATTTTAATACTAAGCATAATATTAATATTACTACAATTGCATCAAATTCAAATCCTCAGTCTAGTCACAGCACAAAAGCTTGTCACTGTGACCTTTACAATCCACACCACTTGTACCTTATTAATTATGATGTTATTATCTGCCCTGTTCTATCAACCTCTGGAATTCTCTTTTTTATAATATGCAACATGCTTCTTCCCAATTCTCATTTCAATACTTCTTTTTCTATTTTTTAAAATTTTATTATTATTATTTATTATTTGTCTAGTGATGGTTAGGCACATACTTTCTATATTTCTCAATTTTCATTATTATGTTTTTAGATTATTTTATTCATTTACTTGTGACCAGGGATCACTGGGAAAATAGAAAAATAATATTTATTTATTTAGCCTTAATTTATTATTTATTAGAATAAAGGAGTCCACATAAATCATCATAAATATTTCATTATCATTACTTCTAAATATAGAGAAGGGGCAGATTTTACTGTACCCGCAAGACTTAACAGTCATGGGGGTTTAGTTTATATAAATGTTGGAAATGGTTGGACACCCTTAAGGTGCCTTAGATTCTTTTTGGGCAAAAGTGAATTTAGTTATTTTATTAATTTTTATTCAATTCTAAAAGTTTAGTTTTACTAAAAATCTTAACATAATACTATTAGGTATATGATTATCTTATGTATAATCTTTTCGCCACCTGATCAGGTGGTCAACAGTTCAAGGGATTTATTTTATAATCTATTAGTACAATATAAATGTATATATTACCTGAAGTTTATAAAGGTAGTCTTGAAGATTTGTGTAGGTATAGGGATAACTATGGGCAAGGTAGCAACAATCATCATCGTAAGGAAACTCCAACTGAAACGTCAGGGTGTATGTACTTTCTGGGTCCTCCTCTTCCTTTCTGAACATAAATAAATTATACATATATAAATAAATAAATTAATAATCACATATAACAATAATCTGTTGATTAATTATTTTTAAATTACACTAATTTCAATTATGAGTCAAAATCTCCTTGTAAAAAATAATTTATTATTTAAAAAAAAATTAACAAAATAAAATTTGAATTGCATTAAATATTTCTATGAAATGTTAGGCAATATTTACCCATTATCATTGCGGAAATAAGTTATATTTGTACCGCAGCGATGCCAACCCAATTTCTTGTCAACAGCAGCCTTCGAGGAATAAAGAACTGGTTTCATACCAACACTGTAAAGGCTCTCTCCCTTGCTCAGGTTCACGATGGAAAACCTAAAACATAAATGGAAAACATGGTTGAAACAAATATCTTAAATTTTTCGAGGAACTAATAAAGTGCTATACTCTTTGATAAAAGGAATATATAATAAAATATAGGAGCTGTAATGTCTGAAAGTGGTATAAATCTATTTGGATCATAAAAAAATTGTTTATTCTTTTAAATGGTTATAATGAATATTATTTCATAATAAAATTTAGAAGGTGTAAAGGGTTTTAAACTTTTAAAATAAAACTGTTCATTAATATGGAAACGGTTGACTTGGTAGTTCTAAGAATATTTCTACAGTCCTGGTGTATAACTGGTTAAGTCTATTTTTTTTTCAAAATGAGTTTCTTGTACTTAATTTAGCGGAATCAAGTTATTTTCGAAGTGAATGAGGGTCTAAGTAAGGCATTGACTTTAAAAGGAGTTATTGTCTACATTACAACTCCATTTCAAACCAAAAACTACGAGAATGATACTATTCCGATTATCTGAAAGCAGTTAACTCTCTCTGGACAAAACCTGACTTATTCACCAGGGCTGTAGATATGATGACGCCCAGTTACCTGTACTGCATGTTCTTCTTCATGTTCTCCACCATGAAGTAGAACCACTGGCAATGTCGGTTGGTGTAGAGGTCGGTCCTCAGGTAGAGCTGGTAATAGTTCTCGGTGATCTTGATCGCCTTCGACAGGTTACCGGATTCGAAGCGAGACTCGAACCTGAGATCGTGCTCCTTGGCGGGCTGCGGGCTAAGTGCGTTACATCGGCTCGTAGACCTGCTAAACTGGCCAATTAATAATTGGTTATTATCACAGAATACTCAATTTTTTTTTATTTTTAACAAAAAGTAGGCTCAAAAAATTCTAAATTGTAAATAACCTGGCCGCCTTAATTTCTACGTAAATTGTGCTTATTTTCAAACAAATAAACTACATATCTTAGGCATAAATATCAAGTGCTAAGGTTTCTGGTAGATAATAGGTGAGAAAAGCTTCATAGGCTCATGTCATAGTTTTGTCCCGTTAGTTACTGTCCCACTACTACAAAATTTCTTAACGGTGGTTTATTGCTGAATAATTTTCTTTTAAATTTTCCCAGTCACCATTTCTCTTTTGGATTTAGAGAGGTAAATAGTATTTGAATGGGGCAATCCCACTTCAAGGCTAAAAATATAATTCCTATGGAAAACATTTTTACACAGATTTTTCCGATTAGTTGCATCACATTAGTTATTGATACCATGGCAACACTGATTCAGTGAAATGGCGCGAGAAGTGCCAGGGCTCCACCAAGTTAGTGCCCATTATTATTTTGAAGTGAACAGATGCCTGCAGTTGTGTCCTTGGACATTGGACTGCTTTCTAAAGACATGGTATGTTTTTTTTTAAATTCTTTGTCACATTGTTACTATGCGAATTTTCTGGCGACATTGCGAATCCTTAAGGCTGATCTAGTTGTCGTTTGGTTATTAGCTGTTGTTTGTACATGTACGGCTTCCTTACTCCCAGCCTAAAGAAAAATTAGGGTAGAATGCAATTTTTTTTAAAAATGATCCAAGCTTTAATGGACATAATAACCTGAGTTTTAGGTAATAATTAAGAATTGATTTCGTATGTACATTACTTGAAATAAATAAAAAAACTTATTTATTAACCGGTCTGCATGAAACCTACCTCCTTATATCATGTAACCTCTTCTTACTACTCATCTTATTTGTGCGTTATAAAATTGTTTACTGTATTGTTTTTGCCTTGTTAATTTTGTTCATTGTATATTTAAATGTATGTATCATTTATAGAATTTAATTTTGAGTTTTTGTCTTATTCCTTTTGTTATTGCATATTTAAAATGAACAGAATAACACTTTAGGAATAACCGTCTTGATAATAAGAAGCTGTGAAATACTTCCAGAAGTTCCATATTAATTCCAAGATGAAATTATGTGAACGACGAGTGATTTTAAAGTCGCGCTATCAGTGTTTATTAATTTTAACTTCTCGGGTATTATCTTTATCGAGGTTCATTATATGTTTATTTCAGGGGCGTATATAAGGGCCCGCCCCCTCCAGAAATATTTTGTTTCTAACAAGAAAAAGTTCCTACCAAAACAAAAATGAGATTATGTAATATAAAAGTTATTGTGGAATAAAGAAATTCACATACAATAAATACCTACACATGAACCCTGAAAACATTATTGTTAGTGCAGAAGAAGTTTTGGATAAGTTTGCAAGTGCACCTCGAAACCTGGATGTTGTTTTATTAACCATGTTATGTTGATATGGCAAGTGAACCTTATTTTTATGTACGCATTCCCTCAATTGCATATTCTATAATATAATTTTATTTTGCGTTTTTAACATTTTTACATTACCTGGCCCCTCCCAAAAAATATTTTCTATATACGCCACTGGTTTATTTGAGTCCCTTTTAGTAACATACTTCTATTATTGCACTCTTGTCTATAGATTTACTATCGCTCTTGCTTGGGGTATTAACCAGGTGAATTATATACGCAATTGATGCCAATGTAGTTTAATTTTATGTATTTGCTTCAATTCTTATTATTTATAAATTATTTTTGAAAAAGTTTATAAACAAATCTATTTTGTACCTTCAAATTTCTATGTTTAAAAGTTTTGTTAACATTTTATTTCGTATACATCGCCCCTGTATGGAGCGGAGTAGCTCAGCAGTAGAGCGCTGAATCGCTGTGCCGAAGGTTCCGCATTAAAATCCTGCATTAGCGGATAATTTATTTAATCTGTTGATAAATGTTGAGCCACGGATGAACTCTGTGGGATATGGAGATCCTCCTAGCGGAGCCTGATCTCGGATCAATCACCTCCCTGCACGACCGTTGTCCTAGAAATAGTACAGACTTTACCATCTATTGGGCCCATGAACCTTCGCGGGTTGTATTTTTTTAGATATTGGTATTGTATAGAGGTATTGGTATTTTTATTTTTGTATCGACCCTGTGGAAGCTGTAGAACCTCCTGGAGCAGACCCAGGTTCGGTTAAGTTGGGATCCACAACAAGGAGGAAACCAGGTGGTTGAGCCTGATCTCGTATCCATCTCCCCGTACAATCGTTCGTTGCCTTAGATGCAGCCATCTTGGATTGTAGTGATTACATTTTTTTATTTCTTCTTGAGTACTATTAGTTGACATTAAATATATGAGTAAGAAAATGGTCCGAGTGGAGGAGAGAGAAATAATTTCTTAAATATGGTTGAGCTAACGTTTCGGCCGACATAGCAGGTCTTCGTGTTCTCCTTTAACCTTATTACAATCTCTGAAGATGACCTTCAATATGGGTCGAAACGTTAGCTTTCAAATAAATAGCACCACATTCTTTAAGAAATTATTTCTCTGACCTCCACCCAGGCCATTTTTTATTTCGTGTATATTTTTATCAAGCAACAAAAGATCGAAGGGAGGAAGGGAGGTCATTAATTCTATCAAAAATTTGGAAAATGTTTGTTTCCCTGTCTATAACCGGAAAGTGGAGTATTTTAAATCACAATTAACCGATTTTTTATTTTTTGAACTAAAGTCGTACAAAAACTGGTTTTTATACAGCAGGTTCTCGCTTCAAGTTGAGTTTCAAGTTTTAACTTTTCATTCGTTTAGCTTTTAATATTTTCCAAGAAACAAGTTATTATGAGATTTAGTATTGAAAAGAGAATGTAATTATAGGAATAATGTATTCTTCGGTAATCATTTCATCTATATATGAAGGTTTCAACAGACATATATCATTCTATACTTCGAAATTACCTAAAAGTATATTATCTTTTCCATACTAAAGCTTGTGATAACTTTACTTTTTAGAAAATAATAAAAATGAAACGAATAAACAATTAAAACTTGTTGTTACTCGACTCGAAGCGACAACCTGCGGAATAGATGCCAAAATACTAATTCACAGCACTATTGGTTACAATTCAGCAAGAAAGCTGTTTTGGTGACGTCATTATGACGACTACTTCAAGCCAGTTATTATAATTGATAAGGTAGAGCCAAGTATACTCCAAAGTGTGCCAGTAACCCCATTATCCAAAGTTAGTGCAAGACAGCTTGCACTTAATCCTTCCTGTCAGTTTTAAATCATTTCGGATATATACGAGCGTGCAACAATCGCACACATGTTCTTCTTCCTTTTTATACTATCCTTCGCCAATGGTAACATCACCTACGGAAATAGACACTAATTCAGAGAAACCGAGTATTTTCGTCTTTACAACACACGGCCTTGCTAATTACAAAATATTCAGAGGGAATTATTTTTTCTATTTTGTTTTTATCTTGGCAACACTTACTAAATCCTACGTCAAAACCTACTAAACAGAAACATTATTTATATATGTGAGCCTATTTTTTTCTATCTTCGGTATTTATAGATTTTTAAATTCATTGAGGGAGGATGCTGCCTGTGATTGACGAGCCTGTTTGGGCTGTTGTGAGGTGAACTGTATTTGATCTTCATTGGAGCGGATATTTTTCCTTTTTTTTTTTTGTTTTATTTGTATATGAAGCCTGAATTAGGGAAACATTGACTAGTTTTTCAGAGTCGTATTTTGTTTCTTGAAGTTTACCAATTACACTTCAATGATTATCTTTTTGATTTTTTGGTAGTGGGCTAGCTCAGTATGTAGAGCGCTGAGTTGCTGTAGGTCCCAGGTTCGAATCCGGCTTGGGCAAATAAATTATTTAACTTGTTAACAGCCTAAGGTGGTCTCAACGAGATCTGAAGACCCTCCTAGGGCTCCCCCAAACTCTATATAATAGTTATCCCTTAAGGGGGTTCCCGGTGGTTGAGTGGGATCTCACTCAAATCAGTCCCGCGTCTGTTAAAATATTAAATAATTTATTTGTCACAGCCACGAAAGAAGGTCATATTAGTTTTAAATTAGAAACAGGATAACAATATAAACATAAAGAACTGGGGATATAGGATCGGTGAAGAGAATGGATTTGTCTAGCCTGGTAGCTTAGTTGGTAAAGTACCGCGCTAGAGTTGCGGGAGACGCGGGTTCGAATCCCTTCTTTTCTCTTCAAAATAAAAATATTTAAATTTAATCACCATCAAAATTCAAATTAAATAAAAATAAAAATAAAGCTGTACTATTCTTCCCATATTCTTCAATAAATGTGGACTTCACATTAAAAATGTCAGAGAACTCAAGAAATAATATGTAAAAGCATAAACATGGAAGAGGAACAAAGGATGTAACTATTCCAGAATGCAGAATTTAGAAGGCGGCGGTTTTCGACGTAAATTTGATTTTTAAGGCAAATATTTTTTTTTTTATTGAAGGTTAATATTAGATAGTGTGTATAGAATAATATAATATAATAAAATATTATATATAATGTGTGTAATAAATATTAGATAATTAATTACAACTAATCCACTGTAAACCTCTGCTCTGATTTTTTTTCTTATCCAAAAGAAAAAAATACCGAACTTTAAATCCGTCACTGAAAGAAGGGTAGAGGTTACATATAAGAAGAAGGTCACCGACAGTGTTAATTAACCTCGTAATTGTTATGGTGCTATGCCTAATCGGATGATTCTACATTCAAAGGAATTGGAAAGCTTTAAAGCCCCCCCCCCAAAAAACAGGTTTTGTTATGAATCTATGTTGAAATGCATCTTTAGATTGAACTTGCGTGGCGCTCTTAATACACTATTATCTTTTAGATAATACCCCTGCAGTAACTTCATTTTGTTTAAACAAAATAATCCAATGATTTTATTATTGGATCTGGTCCGCTTTTTTGTTATACATTGCATCTTTCCCTAACTTATTTTTGAACACTGCCGTTTCATATTCTTTCTCCATTAAAAATCGTTTAATTTAGTTTATTTATTCATTTAACGTCACTTCATGCAGCTATGGCTAATCGGACGATGCTACAGCGGGAGCTCTAAAAATAGTAAGGGTTTTAACGAGTACATGACATCGTACAGGGTCGGGACCCCCGTTTAACGCCCCTTCCGAAGGACGGCGTAACTAAGGATTTTTTATGCACTTAAAAAAAATCCTATGGCGTTTAATTTAGTGATTACAACATATCTATATTTGACTTTAATTCTGTCGATGGTTTTATTTCATTTAATGAAATAAAACACATATATTACTGTTATATACAACTATTAATGGAACAATGGTAGGGGAGCCTTTATTAAATTATAATAATAATAAGGCTTAGCGAACCCGATGGCTCGCTGCCGATACCACCTATCTTTGCCTGCATACTCCCACCTATGGACACTACCGAAACCAAAGTTTGTTAGATCGCTCTTAACGCAATCCTCCCACCTACTTCTCGGCCTACCCCTCAGACGCTTTCCAATCGTTACAACACTTAATAACTTTTACAAAATTCGTTTATTACTTAGACCAACAATTTTACAAGCCCATCTCATCCTTCGCCAATACTTCAATTATATTAATCGAGTGCATAATCAGAAGTTCCGGATTGTTTAACCTCATTAAATAAGCATTTATTTTTAATTACAAAATTCCTCACACAAGACTTAAAAGACAAGAAACTTTTCGAAAACTCAACGTTTTCGCCTACTCCGACATTTACTGGACAAACCTTCTAAGCTCCCAATTAATTACAAAAGACTCATTTACATGACAGTTATCAGACCTATTTGAATATACGGAGTTGAGCTTTGGGGCTCTACTAAACCATCCAAATCATCTCGTATCCAATCCTTACAATCCAAAATCCTTCGTAGAATCCTCAATGCTCCTTATTATGTCACAAACACACTCATCCATCATGATCTTAATATCCCATATGTTGCTGATTTGGCCCAATCCAGATACCTATTCTTCCATGACAAGCTCCATACACACTTGAATCCGCTAGTCTCTCAATTTGCTTCCCATACTATTCCTGATAACCCTCCGAGGTCTCTGAAAAGAAGATGGCCTCGAGACCTTCTACTATAGAAATTGGAGTGCTACCGATGGGTAGTTTATCCACAATTGTTTTCATGTCATTTGTTCATATCAGCCAATTTACCTGATATAAAATTATTACAGTTGTAAATATCAATAAATTAATCTAAAAAAATTACAAAATATTACTTACATACTTTTATAACTTATTAAATAAACATAATTGACATTGATATTGTTATTGATTAATCACGTCAATTAACATATAATATAAGGCATGCCCTGCAATTGCGCGTTGTGTAACTTCATTAAGTAAAACTAATAATTTAAAGTAAGGGGTGGACACAGGTAAATTATATCTGTAACTTACGTAATTGACGGCACTCATTGGGTTATAAGAATATACGACAGTGCCATCTGTATCTGCTGCTGGCTTCGGTTGGATTTCTTTTCCATTCACGTCGTAATACTTCTCGGTATGCGCTGGCATTGCGTCGATGTGTTGGATCTTTTGGTCTATAACCTACAATCAAATAAGCAGATAGATTAAAAATAAGTTCTGCCTTTAAATTTGTTTATTTTGATTTCATTTAATATTAGTTTAATAATTAATAGCAGTCGGATTCTCTGAGGTTTATGTCTAACCCACCGTATATTTACCTTTCTATTATTTCATGTTCTTATCAACAAGTTGCTTGAAGTAGATAACAGATAATCATATTATCTCTTAGCACTTGGACTAGCAATAACCTCTTTGCTTTGCAATAATCTGCATATAACTAGTTCCCTCACTAAATCCATTTCATAATTTCTAATTTATTCCCATCTATAAAATTCAATATTGTTCCTACACTAAAAACTTTGTACTTTATGTATTGTTACCACATGAGAGGGACGTTGAAAAAATGTAGCTATGATTTTAAAATATGTTGATATTATGGTTGTAAATTTTTACCGATATTATTTTATATTTTATTATATTATATCTTTGTACCAATATTAAAATTGGAATACTGCTAATAAATGTTTTTTAATAATAATTATCCGAAGAATTCAATGACAATAGTGGGTTCACTAGTACAACGGTTGTGCAAGGAGGTGGTAATAAAAAATAAATTTTTAGAATAACACTGACGACTTTAAAGAAATATACCTTTTCTGAATTCTACCGCAGTGAAGACTGCATAGCGATGCTCTTTTTGAGATTTACTATCAGAATAAAATGGATTGAAATATCTTCGAGACAAAGATAAAAGACTCTTGATGATGCCATTGCATGGATGTGGTTCATAATTCGTATCATCGTTCAAGTTGGAGACGTTCAATCCGTTCTGGAAGTTTCGTGCATTCAATGCATTGGTAGTTCACTCTTTTAAGTTGAGAAAAATATGATTATTTATAAAGCAGATATTTCTTTTACTATAAGCTTTATTGAGCCAAGTTCTCAATGGGCAATACAGCATTTGTGACTTGTACTCGAGTTGAAGTAGAATATGTTAAGTTGCATATCGAAAAATTATTTTTGTTGTTAATCGATGTATCTGTGCATGACTATACATTTCAACGCTTCATACTAGTACACCCTCTCATCCTAACCAAACTAGGGGGAACCACTTATGACTTAAAGTACCAAAATTCCTTACAAATACTTATTAATTTTCTCACGTAGTAAACTTTTTAAATTAATTAACATTAACATTTCACAGGAAATTGTCTTACAACATGCATATTATTTTCATCTTTATTCGTCGGCATTTAGGTGCATAATATCATGTTTTGATAATGAGAATGACCAAATGTATAGATTTGTTAGGATGTTCATGGAAGGCAAATAAATAGGCAAATAATAAATAAATTACGGAATTATTTCGGCAAAACTGATTCAAAAATGGAATGATGCCAAGAACAACAACAAAAAAAAAAAAAGGTTCAGAGTCGTCGTAAAATTGGAGGAAGTATAGTGAAAGCATAGAGGTACGTTGGAAGAAAATAAAAGAATGACATTGAAATTGGAACGTTTTCCTTAGGTGACCTATTGGTGGAGAAAATCAACGACAAAATAACATATGAAAAGAATTTAAGTTATGAGCATTCATAGCTTCAGTCGTTCTTGAGAATGAGATTTTTTTTTTTTTTTTAAAAGGCACTGTAATCCATTGAGGGCCTTGGCCTCCTCCTCAATTTTCTACATCGCTTTCTAGGCCTGCCTCTTCATCTTTATCCCTCTGGACTTCTCTCCATGATCTGTTTTGGGAATATTTTTTTATCTATTTTATGTATATGACCCAACAATCTTCATTTTGCTTTTTTGATACAATAAACTATATCAGCTTCTCCATAAAGTTACTTAAGATCTTGATTATTTTTGATACAGATACGGTTGGGTCATATACTCTTCAAAGGATTTTTCTCTCCTAGTATTCAATATTTTCCCCTGCTGCTTGGATAGAGTCCATGAGTTTTGATTTATGGAGTTTTTCCGTTGCGGTCCTATTATTATTTGATGAGGAAATTATCCTTCCTTTTAATTCACTAGAGCTTAGGCTGTTCGCCATAAACTTAGTACCTACGGGTAGTTTATTGAAAAAATTATCTCTCAACATCTCTAAGAAAAATATGGAAATTTTTTATTGGATTCCTGATTGTTCAAAGCTGAAACAATTGCTACAAGATTTGATAATTCAGTTATGTATTACATGAACGACGATAGATATTAACGAAAATGGAAGTAGGTTACGTGACAACGCTCCGTGTTGGTAATGAGCCTGACTTGCTAATTCCGCCTTCCGTGTTGCAGGTGCCTCTAGTGACGGAATAATCAACTAGCAATGTTGGCCTTCCTCTCCAACACTTGGTGTTTTACATCTAATGGAATGGCTATAATAGGGAGAGATATGCCGAATATACAATGTGACTAATTAATTAAAGAATTAAATACTACTTTTTATTTTCTCAATTCTCTAATTGAATCCTTTATACTGGCATTTATATTTACCTGACATTCCGAAGGCCATCTCGCCGTCTCCTGAGAACATTCTGGTTCTCTCGGCAAAGTAAAGAGGTCTCTGGGTTCTCTCAGTCGAGCTACCGTCTTCTGGGTTTTGGTGTCTGTGTTTATCTCAACTTGATTGCTCTTCAGTGAGCTGGTCAGAAGACCGCCAAGGAAGGAACCTGAAACAGAAATGTAATCATCAATGACCTCGACAAAACAAAAAGTTTGTCGTACAAAGTTACCATAGATGAGTCGCCCAAGAAAAGGTCATTAATAATCATACTCTTCTATGCAATATGACGCTTATATCCTAAACAATAAGAGATACTTTGCAAGGCCTAGAGAGAGATAGAAACACTGTACTATTTGATACCCAAACGTACGGTGGGTAGGTAATAGTACGTATCCACCTTAGGGGTACCTTCCCTAACAAAACTTCCTGCTCTAGAGCAGATATTAAAGAAAATGTTCAGTTTCCCTGAAGGGGTAGGTCCCGACTAAACAGGCCGATTCACTGGACATCCTAAACTTCTAATACCACAAGAAATACAACTGCTCATTCTGCTTAGGTGGAAGGCGAGGGTAGATTATGAAACAAAATGAAAGTTTAAAATCAGAACAGTCGTGAGGATCACACATTGCGAGCCCTAACCTAATACCCTGTCTGTTTTAGCGTTTATTAAGCCGAATTGAAGTAATTTTAAAATAAAACAGTTTGAGCAATACGTTTATTTAGTATAAGTAAGATTATTCCAAAAAAAGTGACCATAACTATAATGAACAGGTCGTGTGAAAAAAGTGACCAAACTTATCGCTTTGATGTTGAGAACAAAGTAGAGAATACTTCCTCTTCGTATATGACTCCCTAATCCTCAAGATCCTGGTCAGGATAATAATCTAACTAATTAAATGATTCTAATATTATCGGTCCTTGAGAAGTTTGCAAATGCTCGAAATAATTTAATGAAGTGGCCGAAAATTGTGTTCAAAGATTCCGTTGCATAAAGTATAAAAACAGGGGGAGCTACAATAAAAGTTTAAAAAAAAACAACACTATACCACTACAACCAACCAAGAGTATTGAGCTCACTACGTGGCAGGGAAACGTATGTATTCAAGCCAACGTTTGTGCAAAGAGTTGATTGTTCTGATTGGCTGTCGGTCTATAAATATTGGTGTATGCCTCAAAACTACCAACTTGGAGATATTTGGCTAATTTATTTAGTTTATGAAATCTACTCATTACTCATAATTACATTATCTGTTCTATGCTTTGGAAAAAATGAAAAATGAAAGTAATAAACAGTTAAAACTTGTTGTAACTCAACTCGAAGTGACAACCTGCGGGACAGATACCACATAAGGTAATTATATGATTTAACGAACGGTAATTAGTTATATAACTACTAATGCTGATCCTACCATGTGTGATTTTATAACTAGATTTAATTCCATCGTTGTTTTTTGCTTTCTTTTTCGAATCCTTTTTCTGTTTGATAATTATAACCTTCTCTCCTTCAAACCGTGCTGGCTGTTCTATCGGCTTCCCTTTAGAAGGCTTCTTCATCACTTTGGGCTTCTCCTGCCTTTCCCTGACTTTGGCCTGTTTTCCTTTGGGCTCCATGAGCCAGCTCATGACAGGCATGTTATGAGCGACCTTGTAATGATTGAACGCCTGCGGATTGCCTTTGGATCGGGTGCAGACAGGCTTCCGCATGTCAGGAGGTACCAGCAACATTATCAATAAGTTTACTATTCACAATTTTACTATTTAATATTTTTTTTTCTCGTTAAAAATGTGTACATTTATGATTTTGATAAAGCGAAAAAACCAAAGGCATATGGTCGTATTTATTACATTTTTATTAAGAAAAAAAAAACATGTGGGAGATTATAGTGTGTAGTAGTGTAGTTGCTTTGCGATCAAGTCAATAGATCGCATCACTTGAACCTTTACTGTATTTATTCCCCAAAAAATATAAAAGACCTTGAATAAGCAAAGTTTAGTACTTCACGGTAGCATCTTCCGGTTAGCCACAGCAGAATACAAAAGAAACAGTTTATCCTTAGGAATTTTATAGTTTCACTCGATTTTAGTTAAATTCATAAAATCAAGTTTGATTATTTTTATTATTAATATTTATTGCAATTCAGGGTCACCTATGGTGAAGTGGTTAGCACTACAACATAGCTGGTTCGCAGCCCGGATTCTGTATATTTTAAATGGTGTAAAAAATCCTTGGTTATGCCGAAAGGACGTTAAACGGGGGTCTCGAGCCTGTGTGATGACAGGTACTCGTTAAAGTTCCCTAACCTAATTAAACCTGGATGTACAAAATTTAGTACTCTAACACTGTAGCATCGTTTGGTTAGACATTGTAGCATAAAGTGACCTTGAATGAATAAATAAAACTGTAATTCGATTATTTTCATTGTTCATTAGCAAGCACTTTAAATGTAACCTTGACAACCATCATTTCTATCGATGGGAAAGTTTCTAAGCTCAACTCTAATTGCATCAATGGAATTCAACAATCGACTGATAGGAAGGTAACACGGACAACTAACCTCTTAAACAGCTCGGATCTAATATTGCTAGAGAACGAAGGCAAACATCGGATAATTCTGTCAACACTTTAATAATCCACATGTTGTTTTTAAAATATACCACAAAGAGGTTATATTGAGGTTATACCAAACGACTCTTACAATCGATAGAGTCGATGAGGTCATTGCTGGGCTTGAAAACACAGAATATTATATGCGTGTCTGGTAAAAATATATCATCATCATGGCACTATGGTCCATGCACCTTGGCCTCCTTGACAATTTTCCTCCACTTTGAACGATCTCCCGCTGTTCTTCTCCATGTCCTTACCGCCAGCAGCTTAAGGTCTGCTTCCACATCGTCCAGCCATCGCATTCTAGGCCTTCTTCTTCCTCTTTCTCCATCTGGACTTCCCTCCAGAATCAGCTTTGGGAGCCTTTTTTTGTCCATGTGTTTGTGCCCATGTTTTGTCATTGAATGTGCCCCAACCCTCTCAATCTTGCTTTTTTAATATAGTAAACTATGTCAGGTACTCCATATAGGTCCTTAAGTTCTTGGTTCCTTTTCATGCGGAAACAATTTCCTTCCTTTGTTGGACCATACACTCTTCTAAGAATCTTTCTCCCCCATGTACTCAATAATCTCTCATGCTGCTTGGTTAGAGTGCACGCCTCCCCACCATAGACGACGGTAGGACGAAGTATCGTCTTATATAACTTTATTTTGAGACTACGGGGTATAGCTCTATTTCGGAACACGTTTCTGAGGGACCAATAGCATCTGTTAGCGTTTTCAATCCTGGCCTTTATTCCATGTTCCAGTATGTTGTCTTCAGTAATAATAGTGCCATGTTATTTAAATGTCTTAACATTTTCAAAACTGCACCCTCTTCCTTGGATATATCCCTGGATGACAGTTTCCTGGATAAGAGCATGTATTTTGTTTTATCTTCATTTAAGCTAAAAATGTATAATGTGTATTTAATTAAAGTAGCTTGGTAATTTTACACGTCAAAGTTATAATTTGTAAGTGTACTATTTTTATTGCTCTTCCAAAATACATATTTCACGAAGGATGACAAAGAGGCTTAAGCCCCTAAATTAAATTCATAACCTATTGAGATGATTAGGTAGAGTTAATTATCAAGCCATGGTAGTTCTTAATTATAAATAGTCAATTATATATAATACAATAGATAATAATATTGTAATACTATACCGATTCCTAAAGTAAAAGACCAGATTTGATGTAGCCATATCCATATTGAAATTTCCAATTTTGCTCCAAATCTTGATCCAGTTATCAAATTTTGTTTTAGTAACCAAAATCGATATTCCATGTTGTTCGATATTCATTGATTGATCGATATCAAGGTTACTCATTCATGGCCAAATTTTCACAGCTACAACTAATTTTCCAGTTAGTTAAAAATACACTAAAACATATGGTTGAGAACTTGTGTGAATGTGTCAATTATTAAGTTGGTTTGTTTATTAAACGTCATTTTATGTTACAATAACTAATCGGATGTTGATACTGTCAGCAGCCAACGGCATGACCATCAAGACGTAAGTGCATTATGACCTACTGCTGCAGTACCCTTCCATCACTCGCCCTTTTCGCCGTACTTTAAAATCCGAAGAACCATATTCAGCATCGAGACAAATGGACCGCCTGTTACAGCGAAAGTTCAACGTCTTCCACCTGATCAATGTAAGACTACAAGGAAGGAGTTTCTCAAGATAGTTGACGAATGTTTCTGCAAGCCATCGAATTGCTCTTATTATTCTTGCCCGTTCGTCAAGAAGGATGAAAATATGCGATTTTGTTGGGACAAAGGCTGAACGCGCAGACAACTCCTCACCGACACCGAAAATACCGAACATACCGGCTATCAACATTAACCTAGTTACAAATGTTTACTTCAACAAGCTGGTTCATAAAAGGGTATACTATCAGGTACCAGTAGCAGATAATAGGACATCGAGAAAACAGTTTCTGTTGATTTGCTTCAGACTTAATTACGCTTCCCAGACATCAGACTTCATTACGCTCTCCAGACATTCCAGATCCTTTCGGACAGTATCCCGGTAGTGCCTTACGACTTCGTATATCTGAAAGATGTACTTGAATCAACCTCCACCAAGGAAGTGCAGTCGTATGCACTTAGAAAGGGTCTTCGCATGCCTGTGACTTGCCAGTGAGGAGTTCTTGAGAAAGTTGCGGGAACATTTGAAAAACCTTCGATCGGAACGGCATCATCCCAGCAGCAGCCAAACATTTGTCCTAGGAGATATCAGAGCTCAATTATGACTTCCTAAGAGATGACGCAGTTCCTCGAACCCTGACACCACTCTATGCTTGATCCCATCAATTACCTAACCTTTACCTTCCTTCTCCATGGTCGTAAGACTGTCTCCGCTGACCGACTGAAGCCACATTTCATCCAGGACCCAGTATAGCAGACTTCATTCAACCAACTTAGCACCGCAGCAAATGACTAAATACCCGCAGACAACACCGCATACATGCGGCCAGCCTTCCTTCCTGTCCCGTCGAGTCCATCATCAGACTTCCTCACCGCTTTTGTGATTCTGTGGTTAGCGTAATGTAGTAGCCAGCACGAGTACAAAATCGGCATTTTTTCGCGAGTCCCAATTTTTTCGAATCCAGATATAATTAGGGTAGGGATCTTTAAGAAGTACCTGAAACCACACTGGGTCAGAATCGCCACTTTACGTCCTCATCAACCTAGCGTTTTCCTGCAATATCGCAGCCCCTACTAGATCCAGACCAGCTACTGATCTGAATCACAACAATTTATCTAGAATATCCGCTTTATTCTCTTGAAAACAACATTATGAGAATATTCTATCTATACCTACGTATTTTAGGCTGCGTTAGCTCCAAGTATTTTACTATATCAGTGCCTATTCACGGCAACAATAATAAATAATTTCACTTATGGCAACGGTCTGGAACTGGGAATACGGTCTGAGGAATCTCGTTCTCCCGGTTAATTAACCATAGCGATACCGAAATTCTACACAACAAAAAAAAAAACCTTTTTTTCTTTAATTTACATATACTTTATATCTGTTAGTTATTTATAACCCAAAAAATGTAAATGACCTCTTTTTTTTTTTTTCAACTTTGGGATACTGTGGATCAATCATTGTTGCTTATTCCGTGATTTACTCTCCGCCCAGTAACTCCTCGTCCTCGCGGATATCCTACTCCTTTCTTCATCGGAGATATCGATAGTCTGGTTCATTCTCGCCTCAAACATTCTCAAACATTTTCTCATTCTCTTGTCGTGCGTTATGCTCTTAGTAGTTCTATCCCTAAGAATATCCTCCGAAATTCTCTCATTGCTTTCTTAAACAAATTCGGATTATTTTTTTTATTTATAATGAATTCAAATATTCTTTTCGATAGCCTACTTGCATTCATTCGTAGGATATGTACGTAAAAGTTAATCCCTGTTTTCCTCATTGCGTCGGAGATTCTTTCTGTTATCTTATGAAGGGTCTCATTTCGCGTGTGGAATAATTTATCGTTAGAGAATTTAAGGCCTAAAATTTCAATTTCCAGCATTTCAAGTAAGACCTTCAATGCGATAGATAGCGTTTCCGTTGCTTAGAGGGCTTCCGGTTTAATTACCGTTTCACAATAATTACCTCATGTTTCCATTTCAATAGAGGGACCTTTATTATAAATGTTTTTTGTGAGTTGGAAGGCTATTTCTTTTCTGACCTCCATTGCTTGTTTCTTGAGGGAATTTCAGCCAATCCACTTTTTTATTTAAAAGTATACTCACTTTATGTGATTAAAGTATCCAAATAGAATAAAACGGAATGGTGATCCTCGAGTTCATAGACGGATAGTAAATAAAGAGGAATAGCAAAATAAAACGCCGTCCTATTAAACCGATGACATGCTCACAATAAAACGACCTTCCGGTTCATGACGAGTTATCGACATTCTTCGTTCGTAATTCAACTCTTTGTTCCATTGTCTGCTGACCTGATTAGTATTGTCGACACTAAACCATATCTATAGGTGAAGGCAGGTGTCATTCACAACAATAACCAACAATCAGTAAACAACTAAAGATAAGTAAAGCCAACTTTTAGCGCGCGTGCGATGTAATAAAGAAAAACCAAGGATCTTTTTCGTTCCGGCAACTTTCAGTAACAACAGTTACTTTAGAATAACGGTAATAAAAATAACATATGAATAGAAAACATTTAATATACTGGCTTTAAGGCCTCGCCCGGGACTCCTCCACCACAGCCAACCAATCTCCGCGACCCTCGCGTTATACCCTGAGTTCGGAATTATAATTTAATAATTTTAAAATATCGAAAAATATATTGAAAAAATAACACTTAATAGGAAAGATTCGTACAACTTGTAGTATAAATATAATGTAAGGTCGAACTTTTTATTATACAATGCTATTTTAACCTCATTACGTTAATAAATCTGCCATGTTTTATTACCACTATTAATGCTGAATTTCATATTGATCATGGGACTATTAATAAACTAGATATTATTACTTCCTATAACGATAGTATATTTGAGAACAGTATCCCAAGTTAAATGGGACTAAGAGACAAGCAGTTGGGTTACCGCAGTTGTAGAAGATGGCGCTTTGGCACGCATGAGTTCTGATAGGTTTCACTTCTCAGCTACTTCTATACCCCTTCAGGTATTCATTGATCAATTAAAAGTGATTATTTTATTTAAACTTAGGTATGGTAGTATTTCTTAATTTTTCAAACTAATTGAATGATATTACAACTTAATGATTTACGACTTAATAATAGGGCATATAAAAAAAATTACAGTTTTTCAAATTCAAGATTTCAAAGGTCTGTAAATATTTTAATAATATTTAATACTTAATAATACCTTTAGAGCATTCTGCATTAAAAAAAAAAACATTCTTTAGTGCATTAAAAAAGAAAAGCCTCATTTTAGATATTTGTTTTAAACAAATATGAATATGAAAGATAACAGTGTTCCACGAAATTCTCGTAATTTTAAGCTATTTCAAAGCCGCTGAAGCAACTAGTCAAATTATTAAATATTATTAAAATTAATGGTTTCAGGCGACCATTAATGGATATTGATGAGGTTCAGGAGGAAGCTGTTGAGTGAAATCCATCCAAAAGTTCTCTTGAGCTTGCCAGAGTGTGTGGTGTGTCGAAAGATAATGTTAGTCGCCATGTACGCTCCATTGGGAAGGTGAAAAAAAAAAGGTGAGATCTGAAATTTTGGATGTACGAGTAACTTATATAATAAAATTAAATCATTTATTTAAAATGATCTGTCACGAAACTTTATGTGGCAGAACAAATTCCACGCGAGCGAAGCCGTGGGCAAAAGCTATTCTAATTGTAAGCATTATTAAAATACTCGACGTCCAATAGAACAAATAATTTTTATAACTATGAGAGAGCATGCGTACAAAAAAAAGTTTTTGATAATACTAACTATCAAATGATAATTAGTATGTACAAAGTTTAGCATACCTTGTACACAAAACAATTGATAGCCAGTCCTTTTGTTAACTTATTTTATTATACTGCCACTTTCAATGAATGACAATCGGTTATTTGTTATTGAATACATGATTACATTTTAACATTGGTATTACCAATTATGCAGTTCATTCACACCATACTTCGCACTAAATATTTCTAAAGTGACATACGTAAAAACTTACATTTTTTGAAAACATGTCAGTGAACTTAGGACACTAAGAAAGGCACAAGTGCCTTCTGGCAGACAAGCTCTGAAGCTAGACAAGATACAGTTTTGATGAGTGATAGAGAAATATTTACACATTTCTTACATGTTCATAACGCAACACCGAAAAAAACCGTTTGTCGAGTAGGGTTACTTTAGAAGTACTAGTGCGACTTAAAAACATTAAATAAAAAAGGGAGGAATACAAATTATTCAAAAAAATAAAATAGTCTTAGCATTTACAAAAATCCTGGAAAGCTCAATGAATCCAGGATTTTCCAAAGCCTCTCACTCAATAAAGTCATTGACATCAAAGTTAGTGGATCGTACTATTGCCAGAGCAAAAACATAAATGTTTATTGAAGGTCTTGGGGCCGCCAATGTCGTTTCAACCTTCTAGGAGGATTCGCGAAATGGAACTTCAAAGAGATTGATCTAGAGCAGTGGTTCCTAATCTGTTTTATACCAACCCCCTCCTGCTCAAATAACAGCCTTCCACGCCCTCCCACTTGTTTAACTTATGTATAACTGTATAACTGTGCAAAGCGGCCCTGGCACAATAAATTTTATCAGCATTTGATAAAAAAAAACAAGTACTAGATGCATCGATAACGAAACATATCGCTTTACTGTCACAAGATACAATATTATAAATTTCAATTTAAGATAAAAAAAAGTATTAGTAAGAGAAAAGAAATTAAATTAAATTAATTTTTTTTAATTTCAACTGGTCTCGCGTCTTGTCTTCACGCTCCCCCAGGTTGGGAACCACTGTGCTAGAAGATGTGGATTGTGGGGAAGGTTCTGATTATATGAACGTTGCATGGATATGGAGTATTTGAATAAAATAAGGTTTGAACTAAATTAGAAGTTGACACGGTAATGTAGGATATCATTTGTAACATATTATGGAGTATTGTGTATTGGTACATGTCATGTTAGATTAAAAAAGAGGCTATACTCTCTTGAGGGAGCGAGATAGCTCAGTGTTGAGAGAAGCCAGTTGCGGTTTTGGAGGTCCTGGGTTGAAATCCTGGTCTGGCAGATAAATTAGTTATTCTCTTAATTGTCATAGTTGGACCCTGTGGGATATACAGACCTTCCTTTACCAAGTGGGGCAACAAATCTTACTAATATTATAAATGTGAAAGTTTGTATGTTTGTCTCTCTTGCACGCAAAAACTAATGACATTTGGATGAAACTTTACAGTAATATAGGTTATACATCAGAATAACACATAGGCTATAGCAAGGGCGAATTTAAGGTGGGCACGGGGGCACGTGCCCCCCTCCTCAGACATGTTTTTTAGGAGAATCCAATACTGTGGAAAATACATTATAGTGCATAATTAAAGGCAAATCAGGAACTTAGCATCTTGAAATTTGCAGATAGGTTCTTTGTATAATTTAAGAAAGAAATTTGGATAATTTCACCACCAAGGGTTTCCCCTAATATAATATGGGTTTAAAGATTGTATGGAATCCATCAGTTTTGAAGTTAGACATCTGAAATTTAGGATGTACGAGTAACTTATAGTTAAAAAAATTAAATTATTTAAATAATTAAATTATTTATTACTTTAAATTATAGTTAAAAACACTGTCACGACACTTTATGTGGCAGTCCAAATTCTATGCGAGCGAAGACGCGGGCAAAAGCTAGTCCTCTATAAAGTTGATATTTCATTGGGAGAAAAAAATGGCGGTTGGGTGTGATCTCATCTAAATCTCCTTGCGCAACCATTGAAACAGCACCGTCTCTTCCATGTACTAAACCATCATGGGTTATCATGGTACAGGTTTGATACTCTCTTAAATTGTTTTCTTAATTTCGGTTTTATGTTTGTAAAATTTAGTGAAATAATATTTTTATTTAATTTTTTGAGAGGGGAAATCTCTTTCCAAGGCATTAATTAAACTCAGTGGATCAAGCTGTTCCTTAACTATTTATTTAGAAATGAATAATTAAATAGCACTGTTTAACTTTGCTAATTGCAAACGTCTAGTTTTATGCATTTAAAAAAGGCTTTGAAGTCCATTCCATTGGAATTTCATTCCGCAGCGAATGGGGATGTGAATGAATAACTACACGGGCAAATTAAAAAATGGACTGAGTATGATATTCGACGTAATTTAGCTTTTTATGAAGCATGGAACTTTTGTATTTCAGTGATAAATACAATACACAATGAAATATATAACTGAATAACACGGGCAATATAGCGTCCATTATCCGAACTGGATTCGCAGAAAAGACCGACACCATTTTACGTCCTCTCTTGAGTACGGAATAACCAAGGATTCTTCGCTCCTTTTAAAAAATCATGTGCTCAACCCATTTACTATATAATGATATCAAAACGATAGTTTTCACAAAGAGGCATATAATACAAAGGGATTATCTTAAAGTTTATCTAAAATATTAAAGTTTATCTAACATATGAATATTTATAATATACCTGAAGTAATTTCATCACAAATGACGATTCTGCTGTTACTTTTTACGCTGTCTCGACGTGTTTCAAACAAAGCAGCCATCATCACAATACGATTTCAACTTTCGATTTTAGGAATAAAATTAACAATGTATCTCTTTCTCATTGATATATTTTTTAACAAAGAGTGGGCGGGACTAGATATCATATAACTCAATGTAATTTATTTTTTAAACTTATATTATTAACAATATATTATATTAACAATTTTAATGGAAATGGACCTCTATATGGCATTAGTTTATTCTATATATTAGCTCTTCGGTTCCATTTCATTATACATATTTATCATCCATTCGAAATATTCTAAAATATTTTAGATTATATCTTTACTATTATTTAAATAAAAAAACAATGAAAAATACTTAATCCAGTTATTAAGTATAATAAAATTTGATTTTATTTTTTAACGGAAAATATTTGAGCCGATACGGTTAAATACTACAATTGGTAAATATATACTAATGGTATAAAATACTTTAAAGGTTTTTTTATTCGATTGTTACCGTCCTAAAATCTAAAATGTTAATATATTATTTTTAATATTGGCATATTGTGTTATATATTTTCGTTAAAACAATTCTACAGTATTAATTTTCAACTAATAAAAGGCAATTAAGTGCTGAATTAAAGAAAAGAAAAGTTAGCTGTTTGTTGATAACAGCTGTTTACAGTTAATGCAACCAAACTTTATTAAAAACAATAACATTTTAAGAAGAAACTTTAATTATATTTCTTTTATTTTATATTAACATCTTTTATTTAAATAAAATATATTGTAAAGCATTCTTATTTAGAGAGAAACATAAAATAACTTTTTATCAATTAATCAAAGGCAATATCCGATCTCTGATAGTTAAAAAATAATACCTGAGGCTGTGCTGAAACATAAACTATTTGTCTAATATAAGCAATGATTTATATTAGAAAAATTAAAAATGATTATAATGATTGTAAATATAATATTAACTAATTAACATAATTAAAGATCGGGCGACATTACGAACGTGATTGCTAAGACGTCCAACGACCTTACTTGGCTGAAATCCCTCGGCTAACTGACCGTGCACGCCGAGCGCAGCCCCACCAGGCTTCGCTATCTTTCGATTATAAAAATATATCGATACCGGCAAAACTCGATATATCTACGTCCCTTATCTAGGCACATTCTGGAATATAGCCTTAGCATGTTTAAAGGCTAAAGAGGTTCTCTGAAACCTGTCGGAGTTTGACGGAGCATTGATTCGCCCTTCGGAGGAAACGGTCTGACTCATCGCTAACTTTAAAGTGATGATGCACTTGACCCACTTATTTATTTTACAGAGAGGGTCCATCTTTAAGTTAAAAAAAAGTTGGGACCAACAAATAATACAACTGTTCATCTAATTGTACTTCTGTAGGTACTTAAGGTTTAAGTACAAGTACCCCCGCACATTATTCAATAAATTGAAGTTCAGTTTAGTGCCCCATAGTAAGCTTTTTAAAATATATATTTCCACTTAGTATTGCTTTGAGATATTCAGTATTTTGAATTAAATAAAACATCCACATATCATTTTATTTTTATTTTGAAGAGAAAAGATTCGTCCTAGCCGGGATTCGAACCCGGGTTCTCCGCATCTCTAGCGCAGTACTCTACCAACTAAGCTACCAGAGCTCGTAACCAGGCCAGACAAATCCATTCACCGATCCCACATCCCCAGCACTCGCAATTTTTGCGATGTACATATGGGGCAGAATGTCCCGGCTAGGAACAAATCTTTTCTCTTCAAAATACAAATATTTAAATAATCAGAATAAAATAAAAATAACAAACTATAAATATAAAATTGAAGTACGCCAACCATATCCCAATTAAAGTAAAGTTCAATGAACATTCTTCCCCATATGTACGTGTACATTGTAAAAATTGCGAGTGCTGGGGATGTGTGATCGGTGAAGAGAATGGATTCGTCTAGCCTGGTTACGAGCCATGCTAGCTTAGTTGGTAGAGTACGAGGATCCGGGTCCGAATCCCGGCCAGGACAAATCATTTCTCTTCAAAATAAAAATATTTAAATAATCACAATAAAATAAGAATATAAAATTTTTTATTTTTATCTTATTGATTTGGAAATAGTTGACTGGATATATCTTAAAAGCGTGTGAAATCGTCGGGGGGACATATTTTTATTTTACTGCATTCTTTGTATCGAAATAACAGTCCTAAGATTGAAATATTATAAGATATAGCTTGTTTTATTTTTTAAATTGACGCATTCCATTGAAATTCAAAAACCTTTATTGTCCTTTATTCTGTGTAACAATTTAAAAATGCTTGTAATTTAACTGATCGAGCAGGACAATAGACTAAACAGTTAGTAGTTCCTCTCGATTCTTCGAGCTCAGTATCGCCGATAAAGTAGTACATAACTGGAAACTTGATATATAATAGAGAGATTTTAAAAACAATTCACCTCCTTAATTTAAGAAACACACTTTATAGTGACTGGGTGAACCCGAAAATATCAGATGAGTGCACAGCATCCTTTGTTGGTTTGGGATGTTCTATTCTATTCCCTAAAATAGCTTATATAAATAAATAATATTATTAATAATAATATAAATAATATTCTGTATAAAATCTGCTTCAAAGAATTTTATTGTTAAAATTAAACCGAAGATTTAAACTTTTGAGCTTCATACAATACTATAATACTAGTAGGATACAATCCTAGCTCATTAGCAGGTGCTTTGTGTGCATTGGCACCTTCTAATTAAAAAAAAAAGAACGAAAGATAAGTAAATATCAGGACCTGGCAGAGGAACTGAAGCAGTTATTATAAACTTAATAAAGAAATGGTTTGGCCGTTAGTTATATCCAAAAATTTACTGATTCCGGAACTGAGGATAAACACCATAAAGAAATTGGACCTAAATTGTAATATTCTGGAACTAACTGCGAGGATCGTTCGACAAGTGATGAATGATACATATTATTTTTTCTAACCTCAACCTTGACTTATGTAGGTTTATTCTCCAGTAGAAGCTGAGAAAAAGAAAAAAAGGATAATAATAATAAAAACTTAAGTGAATCCGAAGCTTCGATACCACCAAGCCTTAGATCAATCTTAACGCAATCTTCCCATCTACGCTTCGCGGACTGTATTTCGGACGTTTACCAGTCGGCTCAATTAGTAAATCGTTCCTAATTAAGCCCAACTACTTTAAGAGCCCATCTCACATTTTTTTTTACTTCAGTAAATACCCCGAATAGTCACGGGAGATTAAGTTAAGTTTACAAAAATACTGACTTAATCTCTTCTGCTCTCGATTTTGGCCAGCTAGAACCGCATCAGTATTTCATGCATCCATCTCCGCACTTATTTTCTTTTCCTCTTCTCTCCTCTGTCCAGATCCTTGTTCTTATTCTCTCCCCCCTCTTCTGGAAACCATCAAAGCTATATACCCACTCTTAAAAGTTGTTCTCTTCTGTATCATATCATTAGTAATGCCAAGCAATTCGTTGGATCTACTGGGTTGCCATTTTTGCTCTTGTACAGGTGGTTAAAGATTCGTTCTGTGACTGCTATTACCTATCCTCATTTGGGGACTCATGAATTAAACTTAATTTATTTAAGTGATCTGCCTTCATTTGCTTCTTGACTTAAATAAGATTTTGTAGGAATATTGATAGGATAATATTGAAGTCTGCGGGAAAGAGCATACTGGTTTATTAGCCATAATATTCTAGCTATAGATTCAATTGTTTAAGATTGTTCCGCATTTCCTGTAACTTTAGTAATTGAGAAAGTCGAATCCGTTCTTTGTCATGCTTTTCCGTTCCGTATTTCTCTATAATTTATCACAAATAATTATTTTCAGCATTGAAATGAATTTGCTAAATTACTGAAAGATGCTATTGGCCTTGGTAATGACCCCTATTGGGAGATATTGCCGACATCCATTAAGCTTTGGCACGACAGCCTATTGTTCGCAATCCAGTTGGAACCATCTTATAAACCGAGGACTATCGATTGTATCGATTGTTTAGTATCGATACAATTTATCCCCATCCAATGGATGCTAATGGATTAACTCAATTAGTTAATAAGACGCAGTCAATTGTCAAATTAATTACAACTTTGCATTAACGTGTATTGGATATATGAATGGATGACGGCATCGATTATAGTCAGTTATCCTCTTGAATGACGTGGGAATCAAGTCGATACATTTGTAATCGACTAGATTTGTAACGAAAATGAACTTGTTATTCATTCGAAGATGAATTGTTATTATCACTCCTTTAAATTTCCACGACTAATATTTTGAATGCAATCATTCAAAAGATTCTGGTTCCGACCGTTTCGTCACATTGTTTACCAAACGTGAATCGAGAAATACTGCTAGCTTAATCCGAGACTAAACATTCATACAATCCTTCGGTATTTATACCTGTTCGGGTCTTCTAGGTCTTCTAGTGATCTGATAAGTTGCTTTCTAATTGGCTGGACCTCGACTAGCTGGTTTCTGATTGGTTCATCTTCTCTTTGAGGTTTCTCGGGTTCTTCTTTACCACTGGCATGTTTGGCAACCATAATTTGCTCAATCTATATCCATCTTCCCTGTTGAAATTTTAGTTGTGCTTAACTATTTTGATCATTTCGATAATATCTTTCTTTCCGCCTTATCGTTAAATTTTTAATAAATAACTCTAGTTTTGTCAAACTCTGTAGTATGAATAGTATTCGCAAAATGTTCTCCCTGTCCTGAAGACTTCCAAAGCATCTTCTTTACGCTTCTAGTTTCGTATTAATCTTTCTGTTTCCTTAAAGTGCTTGTCACGTAAGTAAAGAATTTTACGTCACTGTTGAAACCCGAAGAAAATATTGATGAATAGATACATTACTATACAGCTCAAAATGTATAGAAAATCATTGTAAACACCACCAAGAAATAAGCCAAAATGCACAATGTTTTACAAGTTTTGTTAATTAAAAACCTTTTAAGGTTTTCATTCAGAACATAGGTCGAGTTCGCCGAGAGTGAACATGTGTCTCTAAGGCAAGATAGTGATTATTACAGCGCCCATACGAATCCGAACTGGATGTGTTGACATGTATGAGAGGAAAATAGTTGACTGGATGATACAATGGAGAATTGAGATAGTTGGGGGGCGCAGTCAAAAATGGATGTGTTGACGTTTATTTCATGTAGGTCCCGCTGAAGCTCTAAAAATTATTTTGTCTTTTTATTTTTATTTGCTGGTTGGATCTTAAGCCTGTTTTCTTCAGCCCAGAGCTTCTCCTCAGGATCCTACTCTCTAATTTCATTCCAAACAAAATTCTTTATAAAAAAAAACTTATGAAATGAATTAAGTTTTTAAAAAATACGTAAATTGTGGTATAACGTAATATTGAACATTTCACCAAGATTTTGTGAGATGAGCATTAGTACTATAAATAATTTTTTTTTTTGTTGGGGAGGGTATTATTTTCTTCCTGTGTGTCAATAACTTATTTTCTTCTTTTACTCCAGTATATTTAATATATTTCAGTAAATTTCCTAAAGCTCGGAGGCATCCTTTGAACTCTAGTGTTAGAATCGCCCAGAGGTCGAACTGAAAATAGATTGGAACTATTTTAAATAATACTGATACATTGTATGGTCGAGGTTCTATTCTCGCCTGAGGTCTCGACTTGATTTATATTGAGCTTGTATATGTCAAAAGGATGAAGGTGCATTTTATATTGTTCTTCCGAAAATAGATCAAAACAGTTCCGAGTTGTCAAGATTTGTTCCTCACTAACATAATTCTAAAATTTATTGAAGTGGCATAAAATATATAACTTATAACTGAAAATAGATTTTTAAAGAACACTTGGGGAAATTTTATCTTTAACGTTTGAAAACCAATAAATTGACGGTCAGAATTTATATAAAATCATTCGTTTTATTTCGTTATTAGTTTTACCAATGGGAAAATATAATACTCAGGTTTGTGATGAAATTAAACAAAAAAATATTACTTTAATGTTACTATTTATAAACCCTATACTATTCTATAAACCCTTCTTGGGTTGATCCTGACTCCATAAAGTGGAAACCCGCAAACCTTGGCGGTTGTGCGTGACCTCACACAAATCACCTTCCTGCATAACCATTGTCCTAGAAAGAGTACAGTCTCTACCATGTAGTGAATTCAGGATTCCCTGCATGAGCTTATTATCAAAACCTTATTTTTCGATAACATTATCGCTATAGTAACATGAACAATACATCCATTCTGTCCCGAACATACCTCTTTGGTTATACCACAAATTAAAACAGTTTCAGGGTACTTGTATATCAGCCGATCTGTGGAGACTGTTATCCTACATTGTTTATAACCTGAACACTGATAACGAAGCTTGTTACTCATATTAATGGAAACACAATGAATATATGATATGAACATGGAAATATAGTAAAACCGATTTTCGAAGACGAAATAGCTTTAAGACCAGCCATAAATAAAGTTCAAAGCCGTTAAAAGTGTTATTTTAGACCCTTTTAGCCGTTTTTTTTTTCTTATAGCAATTTTTCCATACACTTTTGACAAAAGCATCACCATTTCAGGTTCTTGTCATAATCCATTTCATGAAATTTTGACATAATTTCATCATTGGTATCATTCCGAACTTATTCCGGAGGTATTTCACAGCAATTTCTAAAGTTTCACTCTGTTTGTCTATTATAAATAGTCCATAACAAATCAATTTAATAACTCACACACAAATAACTCAAATAAGATGAGGTTAGAGGAAATAAAATATGATGATATAATATGGAGGGTGGTTTCATGCAGATCGGCTAATACACAAGTAGCATTTTCAGGTACATAACATAGAGTTTGTTTATTTTTCTGCTATGCAATGTCATTAGTTAAAGTTGTCCTATCAATTACTTTAATTCTAACCTTACATTTATCAGCGATCTCTCGATTCGATTACTTTTTTCTTGGCAGTTGGGTTTGTTTCCCTGAAAATACTCGTGTAAAGTGGGAAGTTTTGCCAAGTTGCACACAAATCGACTATCTCGGAAGCAATTAATCAGGCAGTGGCCTCGGCTAGATACGGTTTCCCTTGGCACTGACCGCCATGACTCTAGGAGGCCTTGCCAGGAGGTACATCTGGGTGCCCCCCTGGGTAACGTTATAACCTCAAAACTAATTCCATCCATGTAATTCAACAATGGGAGGTTATGTTTCTCAGAAGCTAACGTAGACAAATAACCTTTCAAAAAACATCTCTATAAAATAAAAAAGGTTCTTAATTATCAGCTGGTCCAATAAGGTTACCTCTATCCTTATCTTGCGTAACTTCTTTTTACACTTGTCTCATTTCAATTATTTGTGTGCGCCTTATTTAATTGTTTATTAAATTTAATTTTGTCTTATTCCTTTTATTATTTCCTATTTAAAATTAATAAAACAATACTTTCGGAAAGCTCATGTCTGAAAGAAGGAGCTGTGAAATACTTCCAGAAGTTTATAATAATTCCCCAGACGAAATTATGTGAAAAAAGTCGACAAATGGATTTTTACTAGGATAGAAACAGAGATGTTTTTGTGGAAAGTGTAGGGGAAACATTTATATAAGAAGAGGAATGTGGCTAGAAATGTCTATACTAATAAAAACCAACCTATCTGTGCATTCATTAAAATTAGATTAAAAAAAAATCCCTTAAAATTTTACAAAAAATAAATTTAGAGTATTGTGAAGTAAAAAGTTTGAATTTGATTGGAGAAGAACGCCAAAAATGTATTTTGAGAAAAAAAGATAAACATTATAATCAATAATACAACGGTAGTTCGAGTGATTGAACAATTATTCAATTTATCTTCTTTAATTCGTAAAAATAAGTTATAAGAAAAAATCAAAGCTAAAATGATTCATAATTTATCCAAAATATGATACGTTCTTCCAAAAGTTTGTCTTATGAATTAAGCATATTAAATTTTAGGTTACTAACAAATGACTAATGAGTATCGTTCATTATTCATAACCCGCTGCACCCACAATAGTGCGCATATATATACATACTATGTATCTATCACAGCGCTCTAAATGTTTTCGACTGCATTTGCAGATACTCTGCAGTGGTTATATATTCCGTAGGCCATGTTATATATTTAGTTATAGAAAGCACGGTAGAGTTCGCTGTATACATTATCTTTATCACCAGTTCAACTTTAGTTCTATAATATTTTATCTGATAACCTAGAAACAGCTCACGTTCCAGTTTCGAGGTAAAGTTATACGATTTTTATTCAGATTAGAACAATATTCCATTGACAGCTAGTTTATTCATCAACTTCAGACCCGGAAGGAAAAGTACTCGCAGTTGTAAAAAAATTGAAGGAGCTTTAAAAGTTAGTAGTTTCAGGACATGCAACATGTTCGCTAGAGGGCGTTGATCTCTGTTAAAGTTTGTGTTAAATGTTTTGTATTATATTTATAATTGGTACTATAAACAATCACATCATATAATCAGTTAAATGATAAAACAAACAAATAATAATCACATGAAACTGACCACAATTTATTTATATTATTCGCTTCTATATAAATTTTATTACTGCAATTATACACAGATTTAGAATAAGAAACAAGCGGACGTTTGTTTTTTTCACTTAACTTCACTTCATGCTACTATGGTTAATCGGACGATGCTACAGTGGGAATCCGCTATTTACGTTCCCTCCGAAGGATTATACAACTAAAGAATTTTCACTTCCTTTTAACAAATCTTAAGGCCACCTGGTGGTCTACAAAATAACCGGCATCTTGAGTCCACATACACTTTTCGAAACCATATTTTATAAAGTATACCAAAGTCCTATTTCACTTATAGTCTAGTCAACATCTAAATCGACATAAGAACTTTTGATTTATTAGTTTGATTTTTGTAAGAGATAAACGTAATAAAATGGAGAAAATAGAACTTTATACATTAATTTCTTGTTCATGGCTGTTTTATTTTAAGAGTTCAGATCTACTGACCCTACTACCCTGTTACAAACTGGGTACCCATAATTGGGGAAAAACCTGGCAGTTGAATGTGATCTCGGACAAATCCCCACTGTCCTAGAAACACTACAGTCCCTACCATGTACAGAACCAAAGAAATTCATAAGTTGTACTGATACAGGTTGTTTTTTAAATTTTACAAGTATAATAATAAAGCTAGGACCAATCTATTTGAGATATAACTAAAAACTGAAAAACTTTTATTTTTCCCAACCTTTCTAGTCTTAGTTGATGCACATTTTATGTTTGTATAAAAGTTTTAGCAATTAACGTGTAGAGATAAGATACTATTAGAATTTATCACCGAAAATAAGGCTGATTTAAACAAAAGACTAAATCCAAATCACGAATATTCGTCACGTATTTTCTAGATTAAACTATTCAAAATATAATTAGCATTTTTTACCAATTTCGAATGCGATGTTAAAAATTAGTGAAAAATCATAATAAATTTAAGCTATAGTTTTAAACCTTACAATTTATATAATTTAAATATCATTTATATATCTTGCATAAAGGTGTAAATAACAGGCTTTTTAAACAATTTTATATTTTACAGCATAACATTATAAATTTAAGTAAATTTTTTTTTCTATTTAAGGATTTTTTTTTATATTTCTAAAGACCACTTTGTTCTTCATATTTATACGGCCAACTATTAATTATTCAAGATTATAAATTTCAGTTTAATGTGTAAATAAATAATTTTTCTCATAATAAACGTCTTAAAGGCGTCGCTGTTGGTAAACAAAACAGCCTAGCAACGCCGTAGTCAAGTCTAAGGCAGTCTCTAAATCTAAATTATTATAACCTCCTCTGAAAAGGGACAAATGCTAACCTAAATAGGAAGGTGCAAATGAACCGTGACGTCACATTACCTTTGTGACAGATGGGGAAGAGCGACGCTTGCAGATTCCTCACGTCGATGCTGCACATGATCCTCGCCACCTCCTGTTTTGTCGATATCTCAGGAAGCGGCTTGGGGGTGGTCTGGGACACCAAGGGCAACCGGAGTATTTTTGTTCCCCGTCCGACGACTATCCACTATGCATACTGTAGGTATGTGCGTGAGAATCACGCGTGTCTAAGACGTCATCAATCTGCATGCAAGTTTTTTTTTCGTTAAGACCATTTATGAATCACGTTTAAATAATTTGAACTGTTTCTTCTTCCCAGAACACTTTCTTTCTGAGTCTTACTTCATATTTTTCCAGTTTCTATTCGGATTGGTTTGCTTGTTGATTATTCATTTAACTCGGGCGATGTTACAGTTGTTTTCTTAAATTTTACCTACCTCGGTATTATTAGATCTGTAGAGTACCTGACACTTATAGGTTCGGGACCCCTATTTTACGTCCCTTGCGAAGGACGGAATAACCATGGATATTTTACTCTTTTTAAACAATCCTATGGCCACCCGTCATGCTGCGAACCTGCGATCTTAGGCACAGTAGATTGTTGTGTTAACCACAATACCATAGATGATACCAATGATTGGATTGTTTTCTATTTTCTGGAAACTTTCAATTGTACATTGTTTCGCCTAAGCTTATTTCTTTTAAAAAATATATCACTAGGAATCATTAAAGCGTATTAGGAATGTGGATATCAGAAAAATAGTATTGATATATATTTTATAAGGGAGCTGGATAGATTAATGTGTAATCCCTGAGTTGCTGTGATGAAAGTTCCGGTTTAAAATCCGGCTATGGCAGATAATTTACTTAATCGGTTAACAGTCATCGACTGAACCTTTGAGATCTACAGACCATCCTTGGGTTCACTCAGCTTCACTTAACTGGGGGAAATCGTGGAAGCTGATTGTAATCTCGGTCCAATCACTTCTCTGTACAAGAGTTGACTAATGTACAGATAGTCTCTACCAAGGACTAAGCCCAAGACCCTTGATGAGCTGTTGAGTTACAGTTTATTTTTTTCTATACTTTTAAGATTATTTCTTTGAAAAATTATCACTAGGAATCTCTACTTCAGACTAGGAATGTCGGTATCGGAAAAGTTTTATCATATATTTTATCATGGATAGCTCAGAGTTTAGAGCGCTGAATTTCTGTCCTGGTTTCAAATCCGGCTGTGCAGAATCTGATAGCAGCTGTAGAAAGACTCTGGGGAACCTGCAGACCTTGAGTTTCAATCACCATCCCTAAAGCGCTTATTTGCTGATTGCTTGTTTATTATTTAGCATTACTTTTCGTTGGTACTGTTCAGGCCATGTTAAGTGTGAATCCCGAATTTCGCCTATCCAGGTATAATTGAGGTAAGGACCTTTAAGGGGTACCTGACACCGCACAGGTCGGGGCCCTCATTTTACACCCCCTGGCAGAAGGACGAAATTACCTAGGAAAACTACCGGACTGCGATCCCGCGACTTGCAAATACAACCTGAAAAATGAAAATAGATCAGAGAATAGAAATGTAGGGTGATGAAAAACAGACTGCAAACTGTAGCTACACAATAAACCATATGTTGGCATCCATTTTTGTTTCCATTGTTCTCGGTAGCCTACTTGGCATGTTTCGGCTTTCTCTGAGTCAGAGAGAAATTTGGCTGTAAGCTAAACCGCGGGTCTATATAGCTTTCAACAGTTTTCAGTTTTAAGTTCGAGATTATTTTTGTATCAATGATATGTCTAAAAAAAAAATAATAAAAATAAAAATTAGAGCAAGGTATATCAAAATAATAGTACATCAAATAAATAGAATGAAAGATATATAATGGGATGAGATAAAGACATTAATGAAGAGGTAAAGACATAAAGAATCTACCCACAGTTAGTACTGAAATAACAAATTCAACCTAAAAAGTCACAAGGCCATCTTTCAGACGCCTCGGTGGGTTATCGGGAATTGAAGAGGTTTCTAGGTTTGAAACTAGTGGGCTTGAGTGGGAATGAAGTTTCTCATGGAAGGATTGATATCGGATTCGGGCCAAATTGGTAACAAATGGGATATTAAGGTCATTATGGATGGCTTTATTCGTAACAAAGTATGAAGCATTGAGGATTTTGGATTGGATAGGAGAGGAATTCGATGGCTTATTGGAGCCCCACAGCTCTACTCCGTAAATCCAAATAGGTCTTATAATCATTATTATAATTATATCTATAATCTCCTACAGTTCAAATCCTCTATCCAATCCCAGGGCACAAGATCCCGCCTTTCCGACCTTTATTCCCGTTCCCACAGGACCAAAACTTTTGAGCGGTCCTTCCTAGCTCGGTCTACCTCTCTTTGGAACTTGTTATAATATTGTGAAGAAACATTTGGTAATAGAACTAACACACACATTTTATTTTATACCAACTGGTAGGTTACAATAGGTAGCAGAGGCCAACTTGATATACATATTACAACTTGATAACATAATACAAATAACATTTGACTTTCAACACTCCCCCCTAAATGTTATTCCCTTAATACAAATCACATTTATAAGAATGATACATATTTCAACATAAAAAAATGTTTAACATAAAAATAAAAGAATTATAGAATAAAACACTCAGCTAAAATTACAGCTTTAATTCTTTACATCAAGTCGAAGCATAATAGCATTTACAACCTAAGGTGCTTAATTATATTTTTATTATTTTTTTAACATTTCACCATATTCAGATTAAAAATAAATCTACCAAATATATTACATCCTACAGGCTTTGTCAATATGTCAGCCAGTTGCTTTTGTGTTTCTACATATTCCACAAGAATATTTTTATCTTCCACTTGATGTTTTACATAATTGTACTTAATATCTAGGTGTTTAATACGCTTCTGGTCAGGGTTGTTAACTATTTTTATAGTACTCTGGTTATCCTCATAAATAGTAATACAGCCTGTATTAAGCTGTAGGTCGAATAAAATTTTCTTTAGAAACATAGCTTTCTCTGTTGCTTGACACAAAGAAATAAGTTCAGCCTCAGCAGTGCTGAGAGCGACAACACTTTGTTTTTTTGATCTCCAAACCACAGTGTTATTAAAAACTTTAAAAACAAACCCGGAAGTGGACTTTCTGTCTAGTTCCCTAGCATAATCTGAGTCAGCATAACCTACCAAAACATTTGTATTTTTTGATTTACAATACTTCAATTTTAAATTTAAACTACCTTTAACATAACGGAGGACTCGTTTTAAGGCCAACCATAAATTTTATTATTAAATTTCTCATACCAGTATTTTGGAGAATTTTTCAAACCATATAGGGACCTTTTCAACCTTAACACCGAATCTCCCTCTATATTTACTCCAGGAGGTGGTGTAAGAAAAACATTCTCCTTAATCTCCCCATAGAGAAATGCACTTTTCACATCCATTTGATGGATAGAAAAATTCTTTTGAACCGCAACTGCTAATAAAATTCGCAATGTTTCTAATTTCGCAACGGGTGAGTATGTATCATAAACATCCCTTTGTAAGAAACCTCGAGCAACTAATCGTGCCTTATGTATGACAGATCCGCAAACAATCTTTTTTGTAAAAACCCATTTGGTATCTATCAGTGATGCACACCCCGGCCTCTTAACAACCTCCCAAGTATTATTTTCTTTGAGCGAAGATAATTCTTCCTCTACAGCCCTTTCCCACTGATATCTGTCACTATGAGATTTAATGTCTTCAAATTTTGAAGGAACATCTATTTCCGACTGGACCTGTAAGGCAAATAATATTTCTTCTTCTGATCCTACACCATTGTTAAAATCTAAAACATAATCATTATGCCAACCTGGTTTTTTTCTAATTCTTTTATTTGTCCCATCGTCAGCCCTATTTTTTATCTGACCTAAAACCTGATTACCTTCTACAATATTGTCAATGTATTCTAGTTTAGGAGTCTCCGATGTGATTATATTACGACGCTCATCTTCAATGAACTTAACATCTCGGGATATTATTATCTTATTAGCAGTAATATCAAAAAACCTGTAAGCATTTGTGGCATAGCCAACCATGATAACCTCATTACATCGGTTGTCAAGTTTAGTAACGGAAGGTCTATTATCTTTTACGAATGCTCTACAGCCGAATTTTTTAATTTTTGAATAATTTATTTTTATATTAAACCACATCTCTGCTGGAATACTTCCATTATAACGGGGAGTTCTATTATACAAATATGCCGCAGCCCTAACTGCTTCCCCCCATAAAAATCTGGGCAGACCATCTCCTATCATGCACCTGGCTTTTTCTAAAATGGACCTATTTATGCGTTCACTTTGGCCATTTAATTGTGGGGTATATGGAGGAGTATATTCAATTTGGATACCTAGACTAAAACACCAGTTTTTAAACTCCGCTGATGAAAACTCCCCCCCATTATCACATCTAATTGTACTAACCTTCAAATTATCATCTGAAAAGTGCCTTTCTACACTATTTATATAATTTTTCAGATTGTTACAAGCCTCACTTTTGTTCCTTAAAAGATAGACTGTGGTAAAATTCGAAAAAGTGTCCATCACAGTTTGAAAATACCTGTACCCATCAAAAGTCTCTGGAGTAACAGGTCCACATAAATCTGTACAGATTATGGAAAGGAAATTTCTACCCTTAGGTAAAGATGAACTAAACGGTTTTCTAACCATTTTCGATTTTGTGCAAATATCACAGCTGCTAACCCCATCCAAATTTGTTTCACCGGTCAATTTTCCTAGCTTTTTCATTGCATCCAAGCCTGGATGCCCCATCCTTTCATGGAGCGTTACACTTGCAAAGGATCCGGAAGGGCACATAAAATCAGCAAAATAAAGTTTGCCTACCTTACGACCAGCCAGAATATTTTTTCCTTTCCCTGATATTTCCATGGTATTTTTTTTAAAAATTATGTCATAACCTGCCTCACTAACTTTTGGTACAGACAATAAATTATATTTTAAATTTTCAACAATTAATACATTTACTAAACTGCATTCCCTGAAAACAATGGTACCCTTCTCTCTAGCAACCAAATTTGATGTACCGTCTGCTACGATTATTGAGACAGGTTTGTCTAAACTAAAAACATCTTTCATAATAGATTTTAAAGAAGAATTTACCATGTGTTCCGAAGCACCCGAATCACAAACAAAAGAAAGTTTTAATGAACACTCACTGACACCACCTTTAAAAGCGTTGGCTGTGAAAATCACTGAAGAATCTTCATCCACGACATAAGCTTCCCTGCTCCTACTTGTTGCAGCTCCATCTCTTGATCTCCAGGCGCCACCTCGTCCTCTTGATGGAGTAGATCGTTTAAGTTTGGGACAAAACCTTTTTGTATGACCCAACTCATTACATTCATAGCACCTGAATGTCTTTTTGCTATAGAATGAGCAATTTTCTTGAGGTTTATCAACTATTGGTGTTGGTTCCTCCTTCATTCGAAGTTCAGCATCTAAAAGACGGCCTTTAACAAAGTCCATAGAGATATCCTCCGTCATAGTTTCGATTGCGGTGATTACGTTGTCAAAACAGTCTGGCATAGTAAGCAATAAGTAGCACACTTTGTCAGTATCATCTAACTTGGCTCCCGCAGCCTCCAACTCACGTAGCAGTGACTCAACCCCAACGAAATGATCCTGTAGGTCACTTTCTCGTTGAAACTTTATCCTTAATAATTTCTTCATGATAAATAGCTTGGAAATCGGGCTTTTTCGGGCAAAAACACTCTTCAGCGAAACAATCATATCACTCGCCGTTTCAGCACCTTTAACAATTTCTAAGTGTTTATCACTTACGCACTGGACAATGATCCACCTAGCTTTCCTATCCTTCTCCTCAAATTTGTTCACATCTTTGGCCTTACACTTGTGATTCAATACGTCTTTAACACCTTCTTTCTCCAACAACAACTCAACTCGCCATAACCAATTAGAAAAGTTTACTGCCGTGAGCTGCGGGAATACCTGACCACTTTGTAACATGACGATTCCGGTTTTTTTCAAAGAAAAACAAAACGAAACACTTTAACTTAATGACCTGGGCCCATAACCTTTGTTATAATATTGTGAAGAAACATTTGGTAATAGAACTAACACACACATTTTATTTTATACCAACTGGTAGGTTACAATAGGTAGCAGAGGCCAACTTGATATACATATTACAACTTGATAACATAATACAAATAACATTTGACTTTCAACAGAACTCACTACCACCTGATATCCGTCATTGGTCTTCTTTCTCTACATTCAAATCCAAACTATTCCTACATCTCCTTAATTCCCAAAAAGATGCTGTCTAATCAATAAAATAAATGAGCTTTATTCAACATAATAGATTGAGTAAATACTGTAAAAATTCCACACTCATTTTATTTATATTTTTATTTTTATTA
The DNA here is from genome assembly GCA_037127475.1 of Arma custos. Lineage (NCBI taxonomy): Eukaryota > Metazoa > Arthropoda > Insecta > Hemiptera > Pentatomidae > Arma > Arma custos. The sequence goes on along the minus strand of CM073760.1, from coordinate 119,069,870 downwards.
TGTAAACAATTAATATTTGAATGTTTTATGTAAGTACGCTTGAAAATATGCCACATTCAATATGATAATATTATTCGTATTATTAGATGCTCTTATCTACTTCATTATTTTTTCCATTAGCCGATTTCTATTTATTGTAATTTTTTTTGTCTTATGTAGGTATATATATTTTATTCTTTCGCTATGAGAACATATGTTTAAGTTCATGTTTAATTGTATTATAATGTAGCCGTTTGGGCAGAAATATTTCTATTAATTTTTGTACAATATTGTTACTTTTAAGGGACCTGGTCCCAGAATAAAGTTGTTTTTCTATTCTATTCTATTCTATAATACAATTGTCATGTATATCAGTCTTTTTTAAATAATTGGGAGCTTAGAGCGCTGGCCTAGTTACTGTTTAAATTGCTGTACTAAATGCCTGACCTGTTGTACAGGAATCGTTGGGATGTGATTAAACGATACAGAAGGACATGAAGGGCACGTTTCAAGAAATTGAAGTTGAGTGATCACCGCCACAAAATATCATAAACTGGACCCAATAACCTTCATGGGTTGTAGTGGCACAGATTTTTTTTCTGGTATTTATTTTTTTGTTTTTTTTACTCTAAACCAATAGCTAGGACCCTGGCCAACCTAAGGCAATATTTATTTTATTTCTTGGTTTTCCCTGACTGTTTAATTTCCGATTCTTGCCAATTAGTAAAGTAGATTATTTGCCAACCTTTTGTGTGGGATAATTTTTAACGCTTTGAGGAATCCTTAATGCCGGATTTTATAAGACAGTCCGATGTCCATCTCGCTAAGCTGGCGTTGATTCAAGGTTTTCCACTTGTAATATTTCTAAACTCACAGCTTATGTAATTTAGCCGATCAAAATATTTATACTCACAGCGAAAAATACACTTCTTTAGAGGAATTTTTCGTACCGATTTTCGTTTCAAAATTTTAGATGTTCGTTTTTTCAAATTACTCTTTTAGGTGGTTAAGCTAAAGTAGTAACGATCTAATTTTCGGAAACCTTAGGCTTCCTTTTTTTTATCAAAACAGTTGTAAATTTTAGTTATCAGCGTACAAGCATCCGAGTCAATATGCTATATAAGAGTGAATGGGAAAATTGTATATGTATAAACTTTAACCAGATATCGGAACGAGCTGGATCCTTGTGAGAGGTATGAATAATTTATATATGTGTAGGGATTTATACAGGGAGCGGGATAGCTCCAGTTTGTGGAGTCCTACGTTTCTCTCCTGAAGATGATGGGTTCAAATCCAGCTGTGGCAGATAAAATATATTTTTTAAAAAAATTTATTTATTGATATTTACAACTGTATTACTATAATACAACAAGTTAATAGGATAAGTGATACATAATGACATGATAATGACAAGTAGGGAAACTACCCACTGCTCGATTTGGAACTAGAGGGTTTGAGTGGTAATGAAGTTTGTTATGAAAGGATAGATACCGGGTTCGGGCCAAATCAGCAACAAATGGGACATTGAGGTCTTTATGGATGACTTTATTCTTAACAAAAGAAGGAGCATTGAGGATTTTAAGAAGGATTTTGGATTGTAAGGATTGGATACGAGAGGAATTCGATGGCTTAGTGGAGCCCCATAGCTCTACTCCGTAAGTCCAAATAGGTCGTATGATGGTCATGTAGATGGGTTTTTTATGGATGAGGATTCCAATTTAATCGTTTGTTGAGGTGCAACCCTAAGTATCGGATCTGTTCTACAGGCACCAATGGGGTATTATTAAAGGATACTGAAGGGCAGGAAGTCATTGGTTTACGAAGTAAGGTAAAAGTGATTTGATGCGATTTTCGAGAATTTATTTTAATTCTCTAGTTTTGACGCCGTTGTTCAAGATCAGTGATATGGGATTGGAGGCTTTGGGATGCAATAACTGGTATGGTGTTGACTGATAATACACATGCATCATCAGCATACGTGGTAGGATAGTATTAGGATGAGTTGGGATGTCAGCTGTATATACTATGTAAAAGATTGGGCCAAGGATACTACCTTGAGGCGCACCAGCAGATTGGGAAAAGAGGGATGAATAGACATTATTATGGTTTAATTGGAAAGTTCTATTTGTGAGATAGGATTGAAGAATGAGAAAGTATGTAGGGGGTAGGAATTTAGGGAGTTTGTAGAGCAAGCCCAGATGCCAGACTCGGTCAAAAGCCTATTCCACGTCAAGAAAGACTCCCGAACAGTATGATCCACTTTCTAATGCAGAGGAGATTGCATCCACCACACGATGGCATTGCTGAATGGTAGAGTGGGATGCTCGGAATCCAAACGGGTGATCTCGTATTATGTGATTTGCATCAAGGATGGGGTACAATCGTTTAAGGATGAGTTTTTCTATGGTTTTACTCATGCAATATGAAAGAGAGATAGGACGGTTGGATGATGGGTATTCTGTTTTTTTTATGTTTGGGTATCATTTTTACAATGGATAATTTCCAGAGGTCAGGAGATAAAATATTTAAACTGTTATCTGCTACGAATAGAGCATGTAGGATCTGGAGAATCTCTTAGGGCTCACCTAGCCTCTATAAATGGAATAAACCTGGGCGTTGAGAGTGATCTGTGCCAATTCACCTCAATTGTTAGCTTAGAAACAGTACGGCCCCTACTATATACTGAACTCAATCCCCTTCATGGCCTTTAGTGGTACATTATATAATGTAAATAATCTGATATACATTTTATCTAAAAAAAGTTTTCTTAAAGTAAACATTTTTTTTTATTAAAGGCTGAGATGTTTATTTATTACTATTTTGAATATTTAAGCTTTGAGGTATATCTATGCCAGTTCTCTTTTAGTCCAATTAGTTGGGTCAGTCGAGCGTATTCGGTTTTGAACTCGTAATTCGAAAATATATCTTATTATTTATATAGTTAATACAGATATATATCATCCAAATATACTTATTTTATAAACAACTCCTAAAGGCGGACCAAGCCCCATTTTACACGTTATACAACTCTTTATTTAATTTTACCACTAAGTACTTAGAGATATTGTATACTGTGACTTAACTTGAGATGTCGAATTAAGTATAGCATTTAATTTGTATCTCCTTAGTGAGCCGATTAAAATATGCGTACCCGCTTAGTATTGTTTTGAGATATTAAATGTTGTGCATTAAATAAGTGTGAATAATAAGTCAAATTTTTTTCAGTGAGAGTTAACCGTACTGAAGAGAACAAAATCGTGTTATTCTTGTAGTTTGTGGCTTGAAATGGAGTTTTAATATAATCAATAACTCCTTTTCAAGCGAACGCCTTACTTAGTCTCTTATTCACTTCGAAAATAACACGATTCCGCTTCTGTGAGTACAAGAAACTCATTTTGGAGAAAATTCATGGGCTGTAGATATAATAGTATTATGATAAAAATGAGCAAAAACTCCAAAAGAAGCATACATTATAAATTAGAATACTATAGGAAAAATTATAAATTAGAATACTACAGGAAAAATTATAAATTAGAATACTATAGGAAAAATTATAAATTAGAATACTATAGGAAAAATTATAACTTAGAATACTATAGGAAAAATTATAAATTAGAATATTATAGGAAAAATTATAAATTAGAATACTATAGGAAAAATTATAAATTAGAATACTATAGGAAAATTATAAATTAGAATATTATAGGAAAAATTATAAATTAGAATACTATAGGAAAAATTGTAAATTAGAATACTATAGGAAAAAATATAAATTAGAATACTATAGGAAAAATTATAAATTAGAATACTATAGGAAAAATTATAAATTAGAATACTATAGGAAAAATTATAAATTAGAATACTATAGGAAAAATGATAAATTAGAATACAATAGGAAAAATGATAAATTAGAATACTAAAGGAAACAATTTAAAAAGGGATGCCTTAAGTCTCTAAAGTATTGGAACAAAAACTAACAAGTTTACGACTAGTTGTTCTTGGAGCTATGTTTTTCGACTGTTGATGTGAGATGTAGCGTACTTTTTCATCTATGATGTGATTTTTCTTTATCAGTTCCGCAGGTTGACACTTCGAGTTAAGTCACAACAATTTTTACCATTTCATTCGTTTCCTTTTGATTATTGAAAATAAAAACAGTTACGAAAATTACTGACTGAATATAGGAACTACTAGCTTATGCCCGCGGCTTCGCTCGCGTATAATTTGGTCTGCCACATAAAGTTTCGTGAAAGATCATTTAAAATAAGTAATTTAATTTTTTTTTCAAAATATAAGTTACTCATCCAGAATTTCAGATGTCTAACTTCAAAACTGACGGATTCTATACAACCTTTGAACCCCTATTATATTAAAGGTGAAACCCTTGGAGTGGAATTATCCAAATTTCTTTTTTTTGCCTTTAATTATGTACTATAATGGATTCTCCACAGTACCTAAAAACCTGTCGGGGGAGGGGCACGTGCCCCCTCATAATTCCGCGCTTGCTATACCTATATTACTGTAAAGTTTCATCCCAATCCGTTGAGTGGTTTTTGCGTGAAAGAGAGACAAACATACAAACTTTCACATTTCTAATATTAGTTAGATTAGAGACTAGAGTATAGATTAAAGAACTGACGTGCAGATACTGTTTAGGCTGTATCATCATCTATGTTTCAAAAGGTTTGTTGAAACATTCATTTCTCGATTAAATGATTGTTGAAATATTACAATACTTTTTTCATACAAAAACTCAGGATTATTTTTATTTTCAAGAATATTAAAAAGGAAACGGCTGCAATGTTAAAACATGCTGCGACTTATCTCTAAGCGACAAGATGCGGAACTGATACCGATATTTCTTTTAGCGTATGTTCTGATAATGCCTGATTGGTTGAAATGTTGACTGGTCAGGTGGTTAGGGACTTGAGCCTTTTGCGACTTTTCCTACAGCATTATAAATTCCTTATAATCTAATAATTTCCTTTTCTTTGTATTCCATTGCATACAGTTCTTTTTTCGGCAGGTGGCCCTTAGTTACGCAGTCCTTCGGAATGGACGTTAAATGGAGGTCCCGAGCCTGTACAATCTCAGGTACTCGTTAAAAATCTCTATCCTAATTAAACCTGGATAGGAAAAATTTAGAGCTCCCAATGTAGCATCGTCCGATTAGAAATATCAGCAAAAGTGACGTTAAATGAACAAACATAATGAATACACTTTCTTAAATGTTCGCGATATCATTAGGATTGCCAAGTTATTCAAAATATGGGTCAGTAGTTTATTCAAATATAAATTTTCCTGGCATAAACTTCATGTTTCTGTGGTAGAAGAGAAATCGTCCCATATGCTCCCAAGGCGTGATATAATTTATGATATAAATATAATCCAGCAGGTATAGAAATACAATTTATATATTAGAAATTGTATGGCTTTCCTGGCCCATTTACATCGGAAAAACCCATTTTTAATAAATTTCCCGTGTATTAAACCTTGAAATAATTTTATTTCTTAGATAATAATTATTAGTATAATTTAAATACCTATAAAAATTGTATGCAATGGTATAGTTAAATGTTTTTATACCAACAAATTACAAAATGCCCGTACCATTCCAACTCGAAGGATCATGGTTTCAATACATGGTAGAGACTTTACAGTTTCTAAACCAACGGTTGTGAATGGAGGGGATTTGTTCGATATCACTCTCAACCATCAGGTTTTTCCATCATTAAGTATATCTACTTTATAGTGGCTGGGTGAGCCCAACATAGTAACGCTACAACCCATGTAGGGTTCTGGGTTGAGTACATAGCAGGACAGACTGTTTACAGGACAACGGTTGTGTATGGAGGAGATTTGTTCGAGATCAGGCTTAAACCTATTGTTTGTTCATTTAACGTCCCTTTATGCTGCTATGGCTAATCGGACGATGCTATAGTGAGACCTATAAATTTTACTCAAACCTATTTTATAGAGGCTGGCTGAGCTGTAGGAAGATCTGTAGATCCAAAAGGGTCCATCCGTGGCTGTTAACAGATTGAATAAATTATCTACAATACTCGTATTCTAGCTTAAATTTCGCAACTTAGCATTCTACCCACTGAGCCTAACCGCTTACGTTTTTGCGTAGTTTAATACTTTTTTATGTATAGGCGTTCCAGCAAGGGGTTGCCTCAACTTGTAAGAGCTCCATGCCTCTCGATCCATCCAATTCTCTGCTTGGAGACCTCGGCCAGCCATCTCCTCCTGGACTCCTCCATCCACCCACCTTCTTCTGGGCCGTTCGCGCTCTCTCCTATCAGTACTCGGTTCGCCAAAGCTCGCCATCCTCTGTCGAATTTCTTCATTTCTTATTTTCGTAGTTAAATAAAATAGCAAAACCTGCAGCAGCTATTTCTATCCTGCTACATTGATGGAACGTTTGGGATCTGTAGACTCTCCTACATAGGCGGATCCAGGGGGGCCGGGGGCAAGTGCCTCCCCCAGACGGTATTTTGTGTACTTTGGAGAATCCATTATAGGCAATCAAGTGATGATAGTTGTTAAAATAACAGAAATAACATCAGTGAAACTATTATTTAGGTATTTTAATAAACCTTTCTATAAATACTACTAGTGTATTTCTAAGTTATTGTTGATTTTTTTGCCCCTCTGCTCGTTCTATCCCTCCCAGAAAAAAATCTTGGATCCGCCCTTGCTCTGCTAGGACTAACATGAATGTGGGTCCCATAAATTGGGTTGATAACTTGGCGGTTGAGGGTGATATGGAACGTCATGGAGCATAGAAATAGATTTCTTTCGGAGAAAAATTAAAATTCACATGTTGAAATGTTGATTTATATGTTTAAAATATAATTTAAAAATTTCATTAGCAACGTAAAGAATTTTTTCGGAAGATAATAACGTACTTGTGCATTCTTGGGAGACATCAATTTCTGCACTCCCGCCAAGAATACACCTTTGACAAGATTAAAACGAATCCAAAATTAATATTTTTAGATAATAAGATCTGAGTTATATTTACCAAGACTCGAAATATTGTTGCCCAAGATATATTTCGGAAGCTCTAGCTCAGGTCTCTATAGTCCAATGGGCTCTAAGCCAGCTCAGTTTTTAGGGTTAAACTCTTATTATAAAATATATATTATATTAATTTAATATGCTAAAGATTTAAAAGATGAAATACTAATTATTGTATGTTTGTTTGTTTGTTCATTTAACGTCACTTTATGCTGCTATAGCTAATCGGACGATGCTACAATGGGACCTCTAAATTTTGCCTATCCAGATTTAATTAGGATAGGGATTTTTAACGAGTACCTGACATCGTACGTAACGTCCCTTCGGCGTAACTAAGGATTTTTTACTCCCTTAAAAAAATCCTAGGGCCACCTGCCGGGCTATGAACCCGCGATTTTGGGCTTAGTAGTTTGTTATGCTAACCACTAGACCACAGGTGACCGTAATAATTATTCTATGTAATTTTCGATGTTATAATTCTTTTGGCTCATTGAGAAGACGTTTTTTATTGTAAATTAAATTGCGCATGGTGCATGTACAGGGAAACAGAAAGATCGAGCAGTCGACTCTCCACTGGTTTTAAACTTATAAAATCAGATTTGTTAGATATTTTAGTAAATTACATAGATTTTCTTATCGTACTATCATGTTTTAAATTTAAAAAAAAAATTAATTTCTACTTTACTGAGATCTAGTGTTATGCGGGGCGACCTGTGGTCTATTGGTTAGAGTAACCAACTGCTAAGCCCAAGATCGAGGGTTCGTAGCTCGGCAGGTGGGGAGTAAAGGGAGTAAAAAATCCTTATTCATGCCGTCCTTCGGAAGGGACGTTAAACGGGAGTACCGAGCCTGTAGGACGTCAGGTACTCGTTAAAAATTCCTGTCCTAATTAAACCTGGATAGGCAACATTTAGAGTAGAGAGAATGTAACATCGTCCGATTAGCCATAGCAGCATAAAGTGACTTTAAATGAAAACAATGTAATGTTATGTTATCGGGGACGCATTTTTAGGGTGCTATACAATTCATTGTTTAAGCGTTTTTGTATCAACTTATATTTTTAAAAATGTGTTTATACTTCACTTATATCGTCCCTACAATTATCAACTATCGAATGTGAAAATCAGTACTTTTGAGGAGAATTAAAAAAAAAAAACAGTTTCAAGGTTCAATAAAAATTGGTGCCTATAGTCAAACCAATGACGTTCATTTTACATTGTTTTTGTGACTGATAAATGTCTGTACATGAATTTTATATCAATTATCAATCCTAAAGCAACTGCTGTAAGTCGAAAACGAAAACTGTTTTTTTCACATTCGATACTTTGCGATGGCAGTGACGATATGTAGTACTTATATTGTAATCAGGAGCCGTTGTTTTTGAAAATAATTTCAATATACTTCAATTGGGGATCCACTTTGTGCATTCCCTAAATCCACCTGAATCAATTTTTTCGGACCGAATAATCTACGAAATACTTTATTATCGAACACCTTAAGAGGTTGCCCATCCTTCAACGTTAACGGTCAAGTTTCACCTCCCTAAAGAACAGGGAATAGACTCTTTTCAAAAAATTTTAAATGTCAAAACCAAATGCGTGACCTTAGTAATAATAATGTACAAAACGATATAAATTGAAACATGTTGATAGTTTTGCTCTTAACTATTTACGCCCGTGAGTTCTAAACTGTTTTAACTAAGCTGAACAATTTTTGGGGAGCTAACAGGCCTATTTTTTGATCAAATTTCTACAAAATTTGAATTATACTACTTGAGAATTGACTCCACTTTACAGAGGATATGCAACGTATCATTCTATTTCCCTTTGACGCTCATGATCATACTTACACCGTGTCTGTTCTTCATTCGTCAATAATCATTACTATTACAAACATCATATTAAAAGAACCAAAAGTATTGATGTTATAGTAAGTATCTATTGCCTATAAACCAACTGTACAGTGAATTATACATCTTAAAACCTGTATCACTACAACCTACGAAAGTTGTTGGGTTCGGTACAAGATAGAGACTTTACTGTTGCTAGTACAAACTTTGTGCAAGGAGGTGATTTGCCCGACATCACACTGAACCGCCAGATAGGTTTTTTCTCCTATTTAGGGTACTCACCTTATAAATTTTGGGTCAGCCCCAGAAAGGTCTGCAAATCTTCTAGGGTCCACCCTTGCCTGTTAACAGATTAAATAAATAATATTCCACAGCCAGATTTGAAGCCAAAACCTTCAGCATAGCAACTCAGAACTCTACACACTGTGCTAAACCACTGCCCTATTATTTATCTTTCGATACAAAATACAATCTATGTATTTATAGTTTTTAAATCAAATAAGGAATTGCAATTGATTCTCAAATTATAATAATTAATAACCCCCTAGACAATAAATATTGCAATTAAGAATGTTTTTAACAAGCTAATAGTTTTATCTCGCAATAAGATTTAGTGCTTAGTGTTCCTTAATTAATTAATGAGGTAACTTTTCCTTGTTGGGAACTTTGTCCCTAAGCTGAACTTAACTTCTTCCGTGTTCTGATGCAGAACGCACTTCGAGCCAAGTTTCTGTTTTTCTTTCCAACTTTTCGTTATTATCCAAAGATAACTAGGACATTGTCTTTGATAAATTAATTAAAGAATAAAAGTATATTAATTAATAAAGATTAATTTCAAAATGCTAAGGTCATTTTATGGATAAAATTTTCACTTTTCTCATTACCTGAAGTATATCGAAAAGGTTTCCATCCAAATCCATTCAGCAACTCGTTTATATCATGTAAGTAATATATAATAGAATAATATAAATCATAATCTATTGCAATCATTACCATCATCATAAGCATCGTTAATCACCATTACTTTCTATGACTTTTTGTTGGATAATATTAAGGTTTTCAGAATTAATATTATAACAATTATTTTAGTAAACATATACCAAAAATATAAAAATCTATAAGTAGTTTCTGTTAGAGTTCCATTCTGCTAATAAATATCTAACTGAAAATTCCCCAATAAATTATTATATATAAAATTATTATATATTACATTCCCTTTCTTATAAGTTAATAAGTATGCTCACTTATACATTACAACATAAGAATGTTTCCTCATTCTCCATTATGTTTTGCTAGATAATAATAAGCTTCTCAGGTATAGACAACATTAGTGAAGCGATTTAGTCTCAGTCTTTATACTATCGTCCTCTTGATTTAGAATATATCTACAGCCCCGGTGAATAAGTGGTTAAGTCTAATTATCTCCAAAATGAGTTTCTTGTACTTAAGTAAGCGGAATCGAGTTATTTTCGTAGTGAATATGGTGCTAAGTATGACACTAGCTTGAAAAGGGGTTATTGTTTGTATTACAACTCAATTATTTCAAGCCAAAAACTACGAGTATACCATTCCGGTTTTCTGAAAGCATTTAATTCTCTCTGAACAAAATCCTACTTAACCACTCTTTATATATACATATATATATATATATATATATATATATATATATATATATATATATATATATAATAAAAACCTGTGCTAGACTGTACTATACTGACTATACTGTTTCTATGTCAACGGTTAAGCATTGAGGTGATTTGGCAGAGGATTCACTGAACCGCCAAGTTTTTGCCTCAATTAAGCTATTAAGGTTTTTGCCTCAACCCAGTTTACAGAGGCTGGGTGAACCCCAGGAAGGTCTGCAAATCTCCAACGGTGTTAACAGATAAGGTAATTTAGCTGGATTTGAACTAGGGACATGCAGAACTTAGCGTTATACACATTAAGCTACCGTAGTATGGTTTTGAATAATCCATGTAAATTTCATTCTATTCAACAATGAAGACATTTTATATCTTACACTTCAAAGCATCTGACTGTTAAATGTACTTCACACGAGGACTAAAGTATCTATTAATACGTTTGCTGTATAAATAGATTTTATTTAATATTCTCAGAAGGCAAATTGCGCCAGATGGTAGTTTCATAAATGTTCTTAGGAGAGCGTATTTCGAGTGTGTTATTTAATTTATAAATTAACAGAAAATAGGATAAACTAAACAAATTGGAGTTGGTAGACTAAATTAGCAGAAAGCTGTAGAAATTGGTCTGTAGTGGCTTATCTCATCTGGGCTAGTTGAAGTCTGCCAAATGATGCGTATTTCCCCTAAATCTAAATAAATATACATTTTTAAACTCTTCTCACGTCTTTTTCGTTCTATACCCACCAGATACTTTCAGTAATCACCACGGTTACTTTAAATTAAATGCTTTAATAAATAAATTTACTTAGAAATCCATTCTAATTCCTAACAAGTAGCTTATATCAGACAAAAAAGATCCTCTCCAAGAGTTCAGTAATGTTCTTCAATGTGCAAAAATACATATATTTCTTGTATTATACAAATTATCCACAAATGAAGTTGTTAAATTTCCTATAAACCAAAGTTAAGATAAATATATACAAAGAATATCCTAACCTCACTGTCCAACAAGACACCAACCATCTCACCACCAACAATGCCCAAGTACCGAATCATAAGAAATGTTACAGAACAACAGCTGAGAAAGGTTAATAGAAACAGCTGATTATGATATCATATATTTAAAACTACAAAATACACATGCTATAATCTGAAGAGAATCCAAAGGGTAATGAAAATGAAAATAATTTTATCTCTCGTTTGAGTTTTTGTTTTTCTGTTGTTAAATATTTTGTAGAGTAGCCTTAACACGATAATGTATTTTTTTCTCTTGTACTCTACTTACTTGGGGAGTGGAGTGGCTCAGTGGTAGGGCACTGAGTTGCCATGCCGGAAATCTTGGTTCAAATCCCGCTGTGGGCAACACTGTTATTTAGTCTATCTAGGAGGTGGATCATACAGTATCTAGGACCCTCCTGGGGCTCACCCAGCCTCTATAAACTATTATAAATATTGCGTACCTAAAATAAGGGGGAAAAAATCTGGTGGTTGAGCGTGATCTAGGACAAGTCATCTCCTTGCAGAACCGTTGTCCATGAAACAGTACAGTCACTACCTTGTACTGATCCCCAGAGAGCCTTTACGGGTTGTAGTGGTACAGGTTTTTTTTTGTATCTTCAGTATGTGTTTTTATTTTTTATTATGTTCAGCTGTTTTCATTTACCTTTCTCTGGCTATTATTCTATAACCCTCCTTTTCATTAATTAGTTACATTTCGGCTTTCATGGTTGGGGATGCTGTCTCTGGTTTGTGTCTTGTGGGACTATTTGCTGTGATACCTACAAAGCCTACTTAATATCAGTTCTTATAATTAAAGGCATATGAGAGGCTACAGTTATAAAGTACGCTTATAATTTGTTTAATTAATTTTGTGTGTCAGTAAACTGAAATTATCTTCTGAAAGATATAAAGAAACATGAAGCAAGGGCTTTAAATGCTGTTTCTTTTGTATTTTCAGGAGAGTGAATGTTTTGTTAACAAATAATGTAATTATTTATGACTTGTTAATATGTATTGTAAATAAATCTTTTGTTTTTTCAGAGATACGCAATTTAATCTTTATTTCTTTATCCAAGAGCTTAAAACTGTTATATGTGTGCCAATAATATAAACTAAGATATATAAAAATTATACCACCATATATAATATAGTAAAATATGTCTAACATGTTTTATTACAATACATAATTTATTTTGGTGACGGTTGTAAACTGGATGTGAGCTACGTTCCAGCAGATTGCTACGTGCACATCTTGCTGATGCTATGGCCTGAGAGCACGCCATCGTTCCGAGAATGTATTCCGTAGAATTTATTATATATTTTAGATATAGGGGGCATTGCCAATCTTCCTAAAATACTGTTATGAGTAGCCTATGCCTCTACCGAAAGTGTGATCGAAGAAATGTACCTTCAAAAACTTACCGTCGTAAGTGTTTGCCATCTCAATTTCCGCAATCATTTATTTATATGTTGGTATACAAGTATGATGGGTAAGATAGAACATAATGTGGTCCCTATACACTAAAACAGACATTATTAACGAAATTATTCTCATTTCTGATCCTATGTTCCCAAGTATACTTTAAGATCTATATAAATAAACATGAATCGTTATTGCTAAGCGCAAAACTCGAGAACGGCTCGACCAATTCGCCTAATTTTTATTTTCATATTTTTGTTAAGGCACAAAGAAGGTTCTCAAAAAACGTAAAAATGACGAGGGATACAATAAAAAAAAACACTTTTATTTTCCCATACAAACCACTCTGTTCCCAGCTGTCAAGCAGTTTTATAATATTTGTATGCCCTTGAATAAGGAAATAATGACTGAATTGTGTTTCTCTGACAAAAAACGAAACAAAAGATTTGTTTACAAGCCTTAAATAATTACAATAATTTCCAAAAAGCATTCGCTATCCTGACAAAACAATAGATACAGCATTTAAAGCCTTTAATTTGTGTTCTTTATATCTTTTAGGAGATTACTTTTAGTTTAATCAACACACAATATTACTTAAACAATTTATAACCTTACATTAAAACTGTAGCCTCTCATATGTCTATAATTTTAACAGGTGTTATAACAAGTAGAATGTGTCGCTATCGGGGCAAATGCAAAATTAAGAAAAGCGCTCGTATATTTACGACGCAGTTTTCTTTTCGCACAAACACACACACACACACATATATTGATGCCTTAGTTTACATATGTTTTAAGTGCCGAAAACACGACTTTACAGTCAACTTTAACCATAATTTAATACAAGAAATACAGTTCAAGTTTAAGCACACAATATATTTTTGTAACCTTCACAGCTTCTCTATTAATTTTATATCATCATATGATCTATGACTGATCACAACTTTACAATATTATTTATATAACAAAACCCATTTTTGGAAAATTTGCACCTAACACATTTGTGAACTAAGGAAGGCATCGATATATTTATATATCATTTATATTTATATATATATATATATATATATATATATATATATATGTATATATATATATATATATATATATATATATATATATATATATATCAATTAGCCAAAAGAAATTTAAGAACTGACTTGAACTCGAGAATAAGAATATATATTTTCTATAACAGTCAAGATGAGTAGAAACATATATGTATATATGTACATATAACATGTATATACATACATATACATTTGTATATATAATATGAAGGTATAAAACAGTAGAATCTACTGAAAAATGAATGCATATTCTCTTCCTTTTCGAGCTGGGCTGAAGTTATTCTTCCCTTAATATTTAATGATCCCAGTGGAACCCTTGCCCCACATTTTCATCGATCTTCCTTTACTCTTCGAAATTAGGCTTGTATTCCATAGAGATACAAAAATATTCATCTTTTTCGATTTGTGTAATCGATAATAAAAATTTCTTCTAAATCGTAGCAATGTGCCTGAATAATAGCCGTATATGTTTTTATAACTATGAGTTGTATATTGCTACAACATATCAGCTAAAATCCATTTTATCTGTTTATCTTAACAAGTTATTACCATTTTCACAAAAACCAAATAATAGATAATTCATTGTACTCTTTAGCAATAGCTAGGTTTTATTCTCGTTGAATTATTTTGAAAGGGCTTTTAATTGTTTCCTTTAAATTACATTTTAATTAAATATAATGATATCATAAAATATAATAATAAAGTATATTGGTATATCACTATAATAATCATAAACAATAAAAATTTATAATAAATATAATAACGGGCTTTAGTGAATTAACAGTATATAGTTGTTGAACATTGTCATCTCACAAAGTTATTACTTATTTATTAAAATAATTATTAAATAAAAATCGTGCAATAATAATAAAAACATTTAAACAAGTGTTAAACTTCTGTTTAAATTACTTTGTGATCTCAACGTCATCATCAATTATTTACTGAAAGTTCACTAAAACTTAGTGAATAAATTAAATCTCGAAACATTGACAAAATTGTTGTATATTTAGAGAGAGAAGAAAACACTTTATTGAAGCATTACAATCTGCCTGTTATGGGAAATAAGTAATGGTGCTATGTAGCTTACAATCATTCCATAAAAAAATCAATGATATAAACGAAATAAATACATAAATAAATATATACAAGCGAAAAAATATATACAAAAATAAAGTAAAAAAAATATATATATAATAAAAAAATATAATAATAATAAATAAAACATAAAAGAAATAGGTGTATATTTAATGCCTCATCTTGAAGACCTTGTAAAAAGGACTAATATCATAAACAGTCGAGAAAAAACAAACAGTATTGTGGGTCCTGTATTTATTTGCGTTTTCTTTTATATCAATTATAAATGATTAAAATAATTTCTATTTTAGTTAGAAATAAACAATATTTTTAAAAATAATCGTCCAATAGCAAAACAACAAAAACATATATTTATTTATAAAATTTCATGTTTAAACATGTGATCTAAACAAATCAGAAAATATTTATTTTAAAAAAAATTTTAGGAAAAACAGAATTACATAAAATTTGTTAATGCATATGGAATAAATTATATTTACGTATGTACATATTTAAAGTTCATTTATATGTGTTCGCATTCTAATAAATTTTTATAATGATTATAATAATTTTCATATAAATAAAATAACTATCAACTTGAAAATAATCGTTCATGCTTTGATATAAATAATTAATGTCAATAAAGAAAGTAAGAAATGCTATGTGAATTACGTGAAAAATTCTACTCGTCAGATAATATGTAATGTGTGAAAAATATTTTGGAAAAACATAATACATTTTTTTAATTAAATTAAATTTTATGTATTTAATTTTAAAAAAATAATATTTAAATTAAATATTATATGTATGTGTATTTATATATATATATATATATACACACACTGATATAGAATGCATTGATTAATAAATACATAATTAAATATATATAATTATGTACTCACTATTGTCTACTTTGGTTGCCATGCCTTGCTGCCATCCCGTGTGACACTAGAGACTCGTTACTATCCCCTCTACCGCTTCGGCTCAGCAACCAAGGATATTTTCGTCCTGTATCCTGCAACTGTTGCTAGTGTCAACAAGTTGCCACATTACTGGAGTCCTTTATAATTATATTACTAATATATATTAATTATATTGTAAATGTGTATAAAATATGTTACTTATCTTGTTTCGTTCACCACAAACACTTGCCATTAGCGAAATCGAACTTTATGGGACTTGAACAGTTCTCGATCCTTAACATTAAACCTGTAAAACCTTATTTTTTATTTATTGTTCTTTTTGGTATATATATATATATAAGAGGTGCTTGCAATAATTATGTCTTCCTTGCAGATTCAGAGATAATAAGATAGAGGTTAAAGTAACATACGAGAGACAGGCTCATAGCATAGCCAGGAATTTTATGGATAGACTAAATCTTAGGAATTGAAAGTAAAACATTATATATATTTGTACATATATATTTCTTTTTTTTGAAGAGAAAAGTCTTGGCCGGGATTCGATCCCGGGTCACCCGCGTCTCTAGCTACCAAGACTCGTATCCAAGCCAGACAAATCCGTTCTCTTCACCGATCCTATATCCCCGTGTTCTCTCAATTTTTGCGAGGTATACACGGAGAAGAATGTTCATTGAAGATTACTTTAATCGGGATCTCGTTGACACGCCAATTTTATATTCGTAATTTATTTTTTATTTATTGTTCTTTTTGGTTTTATATACATAAGAGGTGCTTGCAATAATTATGTCTTCCTTGCAGATTCAGAGATAATAGCATAGAGATTAAAATAACATACGAGAGACAGGCTCATAGCATAGCCATCGGAACTGTTTAGGCATTGCCAGTTTTTCTTATCCTTGCCTGCTTGTATTCCGTTTCGCTATTTTGATATAATTCAAAAACTAACGATACAATGCCATTATTTATTTGTATGTTTCTAAGTCCTCCTTTTCAAAAAAAAATATATTGTGCCCAATTAATCGAAATATCGATAAATTAAACTAATATACTTTCAAATTAAAAAAATATTGATAATTTTTAGATATATATACTCTCTTTGATGGTGGATGTAAGTTTCTGTGTTGAAGGTTTTATGTAACATTTTGTAGAAGTAAATGAAATTCATCTGTCAAACGACGCGTCCACTATTTGGACTGGAACGACTGAAATGTTTGGATGTTGGCAATGTTGGCAGCGATCCAAAGCTCTAACCTGTAGGACTATAAAGGTTTTACTAGAGCTCTGCGAATTAATATTAGTATTTCCAAATTAATATTTTGGATGATTTGGAGCGTCTGTTGGAGCGGAAAACCTGAATAATGTTCCAAATCGTTGTTCAGATGTTCTTTTTTATCAGACGGAACGCAATTGGGATTCCAATTGTTTCAAACATCCTAGGAAGTCCCAAATATCTTATGAATGCACTATTCATTACACTATCATTTACTTTTTTTTTCTCCTAACCCCTTGGCTTATTTATTTGAAACTCATGTTTATCAAGGTAAATATGATTGACAGAATCCCTTTTACTGCACCAGGTGCATTTTAAGCAAGGGATTAGGACCGGGGGTTTGCTGAATTTCTCCTGAATGATAGTGAGGGGGCTCACTAGTTGTTTGTTTATTTAATGTCACTTTTATGCTGCTATGGCTAATCGGACGATAATACCCCGGGAGCACTAAATTTTTCCTATCCAGGTTTAATTACGATAGGGATTTTTAACTAGTAACTGACATCATACAGGCTTGGGACCCCCGTTTAACGTTCCTTCCGTATGACTGCATAAGCAATGATTTTTTACTCCCTTTAAATAACCCTAGGGTCACCTGCCAGGCTATGAAACCTCGATCTTGGGCTTAGTACTTCTTTCTGATTTGGGGTTTGTTTCTCAGTCCATGTTGAGTGTCATTATAAACCTGACAGAACTCTCAGGTAATAAGAAATCTCCTCAAGGTCCCAAAGTCATTTGTTCGCAGTCCGGCAGGTGGCCTAAGATATTTTAAAGAAATAAAAAAAAATGTAAATAAAACCAGAAACAAATGCCGAGCCTATGCGGTGTGAGGGAACTCGTTAAAGATTCTTTTCTTAATTATACCTGGATAGGCAAAATTTAGAGCTCCCACTGTAGCATCGTCCGATTAGCCATAGCAGCATAAAGTGAGGTTAAATGATAAACAAACAGCCTGACGAAACCATTGATTATACTATCTACTGTCTATTGAAGCAGGCGATTCAAAGCAAACGGCCTAAATTTATCAAAAGGAAAGGTGGAAAAGGTGGTGTCTTCCATCACGGCAAAGATGGTCCGGACCTTGCCTAGTCCGAAAATCATTGGATGCGGAACTCTCCTAATGGTATAAAGTTGGCTTCAAAAGGTAATATCCATATCATACCCATGTTGCCTATGTCTAGTAATAATTACTCGTTTAACTTGTCGATATCTAAGAATGTCAAATGTGGGAGGATATGGAGAAACATCTAATGTGAGAGTCCTAGCGAGGTTATGGTTGTCTTTCTCCTTGATAATGGTCGTGCAAGGGCTGCGCGTATATGAGCTGTTATATTTGAATAAGTCTATTTGGATAAAAAAAAATCGTTTATTCTCTTTGTTTAATGGTTTTAATGATAATTATTTCATAATAAAATTTAACGTTTGCCCATATTTTTAAAGTAATTCAAGAGGAAACCTTAAGATATAGCAAATATGAAAAAATGGACTTAACGTATATCACTCTTTAATATAACAGCTCACATCATCTCTTTCCTTTCAGCTCATATTCTCTTCACCACCTCACTCATTCCATCTTTTCCCCTCTTTCCTATTATTTTCCGGGGAGCGGAGTGGCTCAGTGGTAGAGCACTGAGTTGCCATGCCGGAAATCCTGGTTCAAATCCCACTGCAGGCCATGATTTTTATTTAGTCTGTTTGCAGCGGGAAATGGATCATATGGGATCTAGGACCACCCTCCTGGGGCCCACCCAGCCTCTATAGAATATTATAAAAATAGGGTACCCAAAATAAAGGGGAAAAATCTGGCGGTTGTCTCTACCATGTACGGACCCCCAGACAGGTAAAGGTTTTTTTTTCCTATTATTTTCCACTACAAGGTCCATAATGTATTTTCTGATTATTTCCCTGTTCTGGTATTTTTTTTTCTGTTATAGCAAGTCTTGTTATTTTTTCTTTCACCTGACTGGGATCCCCTCTGATCTTTCTTAGTCCCACTATTTGTAGATTTTCTGTTTGTTCAACCTTTTTTTCATTCTTTTGCCCAAAAATGATTAACCTCCTCTTCTTTATTGCTAGTTCTAGGTCTTCAGTTTCCTCAAACGGTTCCATGTTTTTTTTAGGCTTGTAGTCTTCTACTTTTCTTGGTTCGTGGATATGTCTCAATATTTTTTTTCTTAATTTTTAACAATTTCTCCAAAACTAGTAAAAGACTGAAACATTTTTCTCAAATTGTAACTAAATGAGACTTGCAAGTATGCCAATTAGATATATCTTTAAGCATATTATGTTGCCTGTCAGGAATTGTTCAAACAGTTCAAAAATAAATCATACTTTTCATAATGCGTACGTCTAATTTCATCGTATAATTTTCAGGTAAGCCTTTAATTAATTTAGTAAGGAGGGGGTACCTGTCCTACCAACGACAGATCAACTCCCATTGCATAAATGATACAACTGTCCATTTAGTTGTATTACTCGTTGCTCAAATTGTATAACTCTATTTAAATGTATTGTAAACTACAGTCAGATAGTATAATTTTGTAATATACTGTTATATTTAATTTAATTTTTTGATATAAACAATATCAATAAACTCAAGAAGTGATTAACTTCTTTGAACCTTGAAGATTATTAGTGGTCCCATTATGGCAAGAAGCTTTCTTGTTTTCTTGCCAAAAACGATTATTTATAAGTGTCCGATAGCTCCATTCATTATTTTTCACAACATAAAATTTGTAAAATTCAAAGGGACTCAAACCGACTTGGCCTCGAATTTATTTTCATCCATTAAAATAAGTGTTGGCATGAAATATGTGTCACTATTCAAGGTGTGGTATGGATATTTTTCTTCATTATTTAAGTCTAAAAACTTAAATAAAAAACAACTTAAAAACATGTCATCTTGAAATCCTATTAGAATAGTCTTTTCTAAAATTTAATAATTTTAAACTTTTAAACGTCATTTTTATATATAATGTTTTATGGTGGGGGTGTATATATAATTAGATTCATATATTACTCTCCTTTACGTAACACGAACGAAGTATATTAATTGGTAAAAATATAGTATTAGTGATATGAAAAAAATCTTCATATAATTGATAACAATTTTAAAAAATAAGTATTTGTTTATAAACAAGCTTTAACTTTTTTGCCGATTTATACTTTTTAGTTTATACTTTTAAAAAATCAGAGTTTCATATTTGACGAACCGAAATTAGACCTAGAAAAACTCTTATTTTTAATAATGCTGGTCTTTTGCCAAATTATAAATTTAAATTTATTTTCTGCTCAGAATCTTGTAAAACTCCGAAACGATAACAACTTAAAAATACAGTTGTGTGTGTGTGTAGACGTATGATTGAGCTCAGTGTGTAGATTATCGGAAAGTTTCATCAAATTTTCAACACTGCAATGCACATTTTCTATCTATGTAATTAAAATTTCTTTGAAACTTTCTTTTTTGGTTTCTGTTCCGCAGGCTGTCGCTTCGAGTCGAGTTACGACCAGTTTTAACTGATTATTCGTTTAGTTTTGTATATTCACCAAAAATACAAATTATCGTAAGGTAGGAAAAGATAATGTTATTATGAGTAATGAGTAGATTTCGGCAAGGGTGGATCCAGGGGGGGCACGTGCCCCCCAGACAGTTTTTTGTGTACCATGGAGAATCCATTATAGTACATAATTATAGGCAAATGACATGATCATAGTTGTTAAAATAACAGAAAGAACATAATTGAAACTATTGTTTTGATATTTTAATAAACCTTTGAAATCTTTCTATAGATACTACAAGTTAATTTGTAAGTTATTGTTGATTTTTTTGCCCGTTTGCCCGTTGTGCCCCCCCCCAGAAAAAAATCCTGGATCCGCCCTTGGATTTTGGTAAGCATTTCTTTAAGGAATACAATTTTCAACTGACATTTCGAAATATAGATGTTGATTACATTCTCTTTTCCATTTAAAGCTCACGATAACTTGTATTTATGGAAAATGTTAAAAGGGAAACGAATAAAAAGTTAAATCTAGTTGTGACTCAATTCGAATCGACAACCTGCGGAATAATTACACTTTATTTGTTTTTTACTTAAAGAATAAAGCTAATAAGTAACAAATTCATTTTGAGAAATATATATATAAATATGTGAATGTTTTATGTATGTATGTGTGAAAATATGCCACACTCATTATGATACTATTATTCATTTTTTACTACTTTTTTTATTTTTTCCATTAACCAATTTCTGTTTATTGTAATTTTTTATTATTTTTTTTTTCTGTACGAGAACATACGTTTTAGTTTATATCTAATTGTAGTATTACAATAATGTAGCCGTTTGGCCAGAAATATTTTTATTAATTTCTATACAATATTGTTATTCTTAAGGGACATGGTCCCAGAATAAAATTATTTTTCTATTCTATTCTATTTCTGTATATATATATATATATATATATATATATATATATATATATATATATATGAGTGAGTGTGTGTGTGTGTGTGTGTGTGTGTGTTTGTGTGTGTGTGCGTGTGCGTGCGTGCGCGTGTGTGTGTGTGTGTGTGTGTATAAACAGCTGTTTATTAAAAAACAGTACATTACTTATAACAGTTACTTTTAAATCAGTTTTTACTAGTAAAAGTAACTGTTGTATCTAAAGCAAGAAATACTCTTCAATCTTAATTTCTAACAATGGAAGCGTTGAACCCTCCTATCTTTTCCGTGAAGCCAGTTCGGATGATCGACTGTATACAGTATAATTGATCTAAATAAAATATTTTTCTAATTATATAGTATGGCTTACCAAAGCTCGACAGTAGTGTATCTGTTATATTGTTCTGACTACAGTAGTAGTATTGCAGTACTGATGTAAATGTACAATATATGCACCGTATATGTATAACATGTGTATACATATACCATATATACTGTTCCAACAAGACGTGGAGAGCACACACTGTGCCAGCTTCGAACAGACACTGAAGGCTGAGAGCTTTCGATCCCTCATTAGTTGTCGACTCGCTTCTGTCAGTTACCTTCAGCTAACTTTATTCTGTAATGTTTATTCTATTGGGTAGTTTTATATGAAATATTCTTTATAAGGTTATTTAGTAAAACAAATTAATTAGATCAATAAAATTTTATTGAAAATATTTACCCTTATTTTTTATGCATTTTCTCAAGGTTTCAAATGTTCAATGCCAGTACAGAAAAAATTAGGTTTTTATGATGAGACTTCGCGGCTTCGCTCGCGTGGAATTTGGTCTGCCCCATAAAGTTCGTGAAAGATATTAAATGAATAATTTAATTTTTTTTTAACTATAAGTTACTCGTACATCCAAAATTTCAGATGTCTAACTTCAAAACTGACAGATTCTATACGATCTTTGAACCCCTATTATATTAAAAGGGAAACCCTTGGGGTTGGAGTTATCCAAATTTCTTTCTTATATTATACAAACAACCTATCTGAAAATTTCAAGATGCTAAGTTCCTGGTTTGCCTTTAATTATGTACTATAATGGATTCTTCACAGAACACAAAAAACTATCTAGGGGCATGTGCCCCCGTGAACCTCCCTAAATCGGTCCTTGCTGTAACCTGTGTGTTATTAGGATGTATTCTACATTATTCAATATGTTTCATCCAAATTCTTTCATGAGTTTTTGCGTGAATGAGTAACAAACATAAATACAAACATTCGCATTTATAATATTAGTAGGATATCAAAACAAATAGTTTCACTAATGTTCTTTCTGCTATTTTAACAATTATTATCATGTGATTTGCCTTTAATTATGTACTATAATGGATTCTCCACAGTATCTAAAAACTGTCGTGGGAGGGGGAGAGGTAGGTACCTACCCGCGTGCGCCCACCCTAAATCTGCGCTTGCTATAGCCTATGTGTTATTCTGATGTATAACCTATATTACTGTAAAGTTTCATCCAAATCCGTTGAGTGGTTTTTGCGTGAAAGAGAGACAAACATACAAACTTTCACATTTATAATATTAGTAAGATTACATCTGCAAATACGTTTTTTTACTTGATTTCATTTTAAAAAACTTACGCTTAAGGAAGTTGTTCATAAACTTCATATATGAAATACATGACAAAAGGAGAACCGCCAGGAGCATAGTGGGCCTATTGAAGACGATGAGTGCACAAGCTCTATTGTATGCAGATAGATGACATAGTCCTAGCGACTGACTCTCAGCAGAAACTACAGCAAGCTATAATTGAACGGGAAGGGGAGTTAGAAATAAAAGGATTCTATCAATACAAATAAAGTAAAGTAATACATCTGGGAAGGGAACTTGAGGCAATGAATATAATATGTAATGGCCAGGCACTTGAAAAAACAGACGACTAGATGAGGCGAGATGGGCTTGTAAAGTTTTTGGTCTTGGTGATGAACTACTTTCTAAAAACGTAATAAGCGTAAGATACCCAATAAGATTGGTTAACATAAGATTGGGGTAGACCGAGACTTAGGTCGGAAGATTGCGTTAAGACAGGTCTAGCGGATTTGGGCTTGGGTGGTCGTGTGTGGATGGATGTTTGGAAGAAGAGATTAGTGGTATCGGCGTCGAGCCTTCGGGTTTGCTAAGCCGTATTCTTCTTGTTATTATTATATTTATGAAATAATCAGAAATAAGATTTTAATGTCCAGGTTTCTGTCTTAATCTTTCCGACGGTGAACGTGTAGTATCATTTAGGGTCGAATTTATAAAACTTCTTTCATAGAAACAAATGATTGAATAGGGAAATCAGAACTTAATAATTTAATTAGAATTAAATATTGTTTTTTAAGATATGGATTTTATAAAACAGAATTTCAGATATTTTAATGATTTATTTATTTCACCGACTGAATTTTGAGTGCTATAAAATTTTATATTTTGCTGTTGATATTCTTAAACTTAGTAATTGAAACTTCTATATTTAAAGGGAAATTATCAGAGAAATTAGAAGTGAAATGCTTTTAAATTCTAATAATAGCCGGTGCATGCTTCAAATCGTTGAATTGGCTTCGTGCCATCTGTGGTCTTGAGGTCATGGCCTAGGGGAATAGAGTTCATGCTTTGAATAGTTTTCTTCAATTTACTAAAAATGAATACGGAATTTATTTCAATTAGAAAATTATGAATAATAAATAAGTAATCTGGGAGCGAGGTAGCTCAGTGGTAGAGGGCCGAAATACCGTCCTGGGTTCGACTCCAGCTGTGACAGACAATTTATTGAATCTGTTAACAGCTGGAAATGTTATTACTCTGTTACTGGAAATTTTAAATTCTGGGGCTCATCCAGCCTTTAAAAAGTGTGTTACCTTGATTGGAGAGGAACCCTGGCGGTTGAGCGTAATCGCAGACAAATCTAATCCCTGCACAACCTTTGTCAGAGACAGTAGAGTCTTTAAGATCTACTGAACACAAGACCCTTCATGGTTTGTAGTTTTACAGGTTTCTTTATTACTTTTCATTCCAATCTTCTCTGTATATATAATTGTTTATTGATTATTATTATTGATGTTGTTATTGTGTGTTTTCACCGTTTTCACCCTATAGCTTCTGATGATGGTCCTTAAGCTAGGCCGAATGGTTGGCACACAATAGATAAGATTGGCTTTTATGTGAACAATGCTTGACCGCACTCTCCGCTATTTTCTTTATAACTCATGGCAATTACGGTCTATTCGTATTTCGTATTTTACCTCGATAATTATTTTCTTCGGTGGGTGGTCAGAGCTTCTATAGGAACAATATAACTTATTTTATTTGTGCTAACGTTTGGAATAAATTTTAGTAGGCCTAATTAAGAAAAGAAAGCAAAGAATGAAAGAAAGAATGAAAAAACAGAAGAAAGAATAAAAGAAAATTATGTTCTCAACCCTGATGATGATGACCAATAAATTAGGCCGTAACGTAGGCATTTCATATTCCTCTAAGTCAACCATTTTCACATCAATATAAAATTAATATTTGTGGAATTATAATATTTTTATATTACTGTTATATTTGTTTCCTATTAATAGGGTGTATAAAAAAAATGACCTTTATTACTTCACCTATTATTTATATTATTATAGAAATTTTTATATTTTACAAAATTAATGTAGTATAATTTCTAATAAATATTAATGCTTTTTATTATAAAAATTGGAAGAACTGATAAAAGTTATAAAAATTGATAAAAAGGTCATTTTTTTTACGCCCTATTAATTCCTAAAGAAGTTTCAGCTTTTTTCTTATAAAAGCTATTAGTTATAATACTTATTTTTCTTATAAGAACCCCCCTACAAAAAAAAACTTTTAAATTCACCCCTAATGGGAAGCCCTGAGGATGCTGAAACTTATAATAGATAGATGCGTGACCCGATTTCGGCTCGTTCTAAGTGAATCGTTAGAGGTACAGAGAAAGTTTCTGGATTCAGTATGATATTTACCGAGAGTACCATTGGGTTCCTAGTACAAATATCGATCACCTAGTTTGACCCTATAGGTTATTAGGGATAGATGATATTCAAGGGAGTGGAGTGGCTTAGTGGTAGAGCACTGAGTAGCCATGCCGGAAATACTGCTTCAAATCCCGCTGCAGGCAGTTACTTTTGTTTAGTTTGCGGGAGATGGATCATATGGGATCTTGGACACTCCTGGGGCTCACCCAGGCTCTATAAATTATTATAAAAATAGGGTACCCAAAATAAGGGGGAAAACCTGGCGGTTGAGCGTGAATTAGGACAAGTCACCTCCTTGCAGAACCGTCCCTGAAACAGTACAGTCTCTACTATGTACTGAACCCCAG
The DNA here is from genome assembly GCA_037127475.1 of Arma custos. Taxonomy (NCBI): domain Eukaryota; kingdom Metazoa; phylum Arthropoda; class Insecta; order Hemiptera; family Pentatomidae; genus Arma; species Arma custos. The sequence continues at coordinate 119,043,805 of CM073760.1, read as the reverse complement.
ACTCGTTCTCGGGTCGTAATGGTTACAAGTTTACTGTATTCAACCAAAACTAATAAGTCATTGATTATATGTCATCGCTTCTGATTAGCAGTAGCTAAGAATATCAGATTTGAGAGAAGGGTTTACTTAATATTATTGAAGACGCGGACACTATGAATTGGTACGTTTCGACCTACTTAGTAGGTCATCTTCAGGGCAAATAAAAGAAGCCGCTGCTCGGTGAACCATGTAACTGACCCATGATGTGAAACGTCGCCACAAATAAGAAATAAGTATTCACTTGTGTTTAAATTGACTGCACCCCCAACTATTTCCATCCTTATCTTAGATCTTCCAGTCAACTAAATTCCTCTCTATTATAAGATAGATAGTTTAGTAATACATTGTATGGTGCTAGAGCATTGGATATTTTAATGTGGGGTATATATCAAAAACTACTGCACGGATATTCATGCCGTTTTCACCAATAGATTGTGTGATTCATAAGGAAGGTTTAGGTATATAATTTATCAAGGTTTCGTGTAAATTTGTTGGAATATAACGATAACTGTTGTAAATGTTGGATAACGTCAAGCTGCCTGGGAGGTTTCATTGAAGACGCTGCATATTCTATTTGAAATTTAACAAAACTATAGATGGTGGAATATTCCTCTTTTACAGATCTAAAAAAATTCCAAGATAGCATAAATCTATCATTCAAGGATAATAAAAAATCGGTTACGTATAATGCGGTAATTAGAGAGCTACTTAGACAAGTACAGAGAACAGTGTTTACAGAGAATAGAGTTTCGTATTAGAACAGAGTTGGGTCCTCCCAGATAAAAAATGGAGCCAAATAACTGCTGCAGAGATGAAGTACTTATGCAGAGTGGCTTCAAAAATGAGCTGGGATAGAATCCGAAATGAAAGAATTAAGGAAGAATTAAATATCCCCGCGATGAAATGGTATGTGCACTAATGCTGGATGAGCCTAGAAAGAGACCTACGAAAATTTATGGAGGCGAGACCTGCATGTACTAGACTTTGAGGAAGGCCTCGACTTACCTACCACAGTTATATATCCAGGTTGGGTCAAGCAAGAGATGACAACTCTTGCGAGAGACAGAGAGAGAAGTAGATAGAAGTAGAAGTAGAAGTAGATATATATATATTACACACACACACACACACACACACACACACACACACACACACACACACACACACACACACACACACACACACACACACACACACACACACACACACACACACACACACACACACACACACACACACACACACACACACACACACACACACACACACACACACACACACACACACACACACACACACACACACACACACACACACACACACACACACACACACACACACACACACACACACACACACACACACACACACACACACACACACACACACACACACACACACACACACACACACACACACACACACACACACACACACACACACACACACACACACACACACACACACACACACACACACACACACACACACACACACACACACACACACACACACACACACACACACACACACACACACACACACACACACACACACACACACACACACACACACACACACACACACACACACACACACACACACACACACACACACACACACACACACACACACACACACACACACACACACACACACACACACACACACACACACACACACACACACACACACACACACACACACACACACACACACACACACACACACACACACACACACACACACACACACACACACACACACACACACACACACACACACACACACACACACACACACACACACACACACACACACACACACACACACACACACACACACACACACACACACACACACACACACACACACACACACACACACACACACACACACACACACACACACACACACACACACACACACACACACACACACACACACACACACACACACACACACACACACACACACACACACACACACACACACACACACACACACACACACACACACACACACACACACACACACACACACACACACACACACACACACACACACACACACACACACACACACACACACACACACACACACACACACACACACACACACACACACACACACACACACACACACACACACACACACACACACACACACACACACACACACACACACACACACACACACACACACACACACACACACACACACACACACACACACACACACACACACACACACACACACACACACACACACACACACACACACACACACACACACACACACACACACACACACACACACACACACACACACACACACACACACACACACACACACACACACACACACACACACACACACACACACACACACACACACACACACACACACACACACACACACACACACACACACACACACACACACACACACACACACACACACACACACACACACACACACACACACACACACACACACACACACACACACACACACACACACACACACACACACACACACACACACACACACACACACACACACACACACACACACACACACACACACACACACACACACACACACACACACACACACACACACACACACACACACACACACACACACACACACACACACACACACACACACACACACACACACACACACACACACACACACACACACACACACACACACACACACACACACACACACACACACACACACACACACACACACACACACACACACACACACACACACACACACACACACACACACACACACACACACACACACACACACACACACACACACACACACACACACACACACACACACACACACACACACACACACACACACACACACACACACACACACACACACACACACACACACACACACACACACACACACACACACACACACACACACACACACACACACACACACACACACACACACACACACACACACACACACACACACACACACACACACACACACACACACACACACACACACACACACACACACACACACACACACACACACACACACACACACACACACACACACACACACACACACACACACACACACACACACACACACACACACACACACACACACACACACACACACACACACACACACACACACACACACACACACACACACACACACACACACACACACACACACACACACACACACACACACACACACACACACACACACACACACACACACACACACACACACACACACACACACACACACACACACACACACACACACACACACACACACACACACACACACACACACACACACACACACACACACACACACACACACACACACACACACACACACACACACACACACACACACACACACACACACACACACACACACACACACACACACACACACACACACACACACACACACACACACACACACACACACACACACACACACACACACACACACACACACACACACACACACACACACACACACACACACACACACACACACACACACACACACACACACACACACACACACACACACACACACACACACACACACACACACACACACACACACACACACACACACACACACACACACACACACACACACACACACACACACACACACACACACACACACACACACACACACACACACACACACACACACACACACACACACACACACACACACACACACACACACACACACACACACACACACACACACACACACACACACACACACACACACACACACACACACACACACACACACACACACACACACACACACACACACACACACACACACACACACACACACACACACACACACACACACACACACACACACACACACACACACACACACACACACACACACACACACACACACACACACACACACACACACACACACACACACACACACACACACACACACACACACACACACACACACACACACACACACACACACACACACACACACACACACACACACACACACACACACACACACACACACACACACACACACACACACACACACACACACACACACACACACACACACACACAGTTGGGTGTCTGTTATCCAATGTCGTCAGAGTTGGTTTGGATAACCAAAATCTTCTTAAAGGAAGGGTAATTCCAATCAACACAAAAACTATCAACCACCAAGTTGTTTATAAAATACCTTTATTTTATGGTGCAGTAGCTAAATTAAGATAATACATATACGTTGTGCTATGATTCTACTCTTAAATATATCTTGAATATATATATTGATATTTGGGATGCCAGAGTCTCATTTAGGATGAGTATTTAAATTATTATTTATATTCCTTAATCTTAATTGGGTTCCTTTCCAAAAGTCTATTCTTGTGTTTACCAATTTATCTATTATACCTACAATATATTATTTATAAATAAATAGTGTATCTGGGGTATGTAAGCACCAAAAGAATTATAATAAGGATCGTTTATTTATTTAATTTCAACAAGGTTAATGATTCAGATTTAATATATATAAAAAGGATTGCCATAAAATACATTACAGGAAATAACTTAAACTTATCTGCAGACAGGGGTAGGTTGGGTTACAGGTCGGTCTTCTTCCTTGACATATCCGCCCGCTTCGTTCGGCCGCTCTTCCCTCTCGGGGTACCAGTCCTTCTTTCCGGCCTCGTCTCCCGAGTACCTTCCTGCTCTGCGTCTATCTCCAGAGTGCTTTCTTCAGCTTCGTTTTTCAAGAGTTTTCTTCTCTCCCCCTCTCCTTCCTTCTCCACCATCTTGGACCATAAAACCATAAGGGGACCAAGGGTCTGTTCTTTGTCCAAAACACATTCCCTTTCATGTGCCCCGACATGACACATTTTCCCCGCTCCGCATCCCTTTCATGGTGCCGACAATACATAGCAATTGTTAAAAAAATATATATATGCCAGAAAAAATATGAATGCAAGTAGTGATCCTAAGAATGTTGCAATATTGTTAACTTTTTAGTTCCCCTAAAAGATGTTTTTGTCATTATGGAATGTCTTAATTTAAGTTGCTAATGAAAATAATACCGAGCTAAACGTAGTAGATAGGTATACATTTTAAGGCTAATTTGGCTTTTTCTCTGATTAGCATCTGAATATAAGCCTGCCCTAATGTACAAAAAGAAATTAATGGTGTGATCATATGTTTAAATCAATTGTTTTTGGAATCTTACATTATAATTCTTTCAGACACTTTTATTGATTGATATCCAAACTAATATTCAACTCATTAGATCATGCATCAGCCCCCAATATTTTAAAAGTATCTTAAAACCAACTCACTAATTAAATTAATATAGAAAACTTTTAAGAGATAGAAAATTGTTGTTAAGATAGGTGGAAAAAATCCACACAAAGATCCCGGAGTTTCTCTAAACAACAAGAAACAAAATTACTTTCATGCATTTCTTTAATTCATGCATGATCAGGTCAGATAAATAATTTAAATCAGAAATAACACTGTTCAAGAAGACAGTTGCACACCTCCAGTTTTCAAATGCCATTGTGTGTTATGCTACTAAGGCCATGCCATTTATTTAATTTTTTTAAAAGCTTGCATTTTGACTAAGATGAAAACACCATCATGAAGTTAGTTCCATTCATTTTTATTTGTTTTACTATTTTAATGTTGGTTTGAAAAAGACCATATCTATGTTACATACGAGTATATCTATGTACAAAAACTCGTATTATGTATTATAATCTATAATATAATTAAATATTGTAGAATTAATATTGATATTCTATATTAATATTCAGCTTAAAATCTGAAAAACATGAACTTTCTATAAGTTTTCTAGTGTAAATAATTTTAAAGCTTATAAGATTTTAAATGAAACATAGAACAAATGATTGTTATTTTTTATAAATTCATAATTCAAAAACTTAATGATAAGGAAACTATAATTTTGCATATAAATTAAAGTACAAGTTTCATTCTAAAAGAAAAATAAATAATCTAAAATATTTCTTTATTCGATAATGAATGATATAAAAAGGTGCTGGAGAAAATATAAACATTTTGGCAAGTGTTATATTTTCTACAAAACTTCATGCAAACTGTAAAACTCAGATGAATTAGTATGTCCTAAAAATACAACTATGTTTTTTGGGTTTCAACTAAACCATTATTACATAGTAACATTTAATACAGTTTAATTAGTTAAAACGAGTTCATAAACATAAATATAAGATGTCAAACTGTAACTTTTATATAATACGGGAACTAGTTGTAAAATAAAACATTTCAATTTTTTAAATACTTTTTATTATTTTTAAGTACAATATACAGTTTTAAAAGTTTATATAAAGAAAAATGTATAGTTGTTACAAAATAAAATAAAACAGTCAACAATTTTTAAATCTAATTAAAATATAATGATTCATATGTACAATTATAATTATAAATAACTACATAACAATATTAGCTAAAAATATAACATATAGTTCAGTATAAACCATAAAATTATTAAGTTATAAACATTATATTCATTTTAAAAGTGTTTAGTAATAATACATTATTACTAATTAACATTAAATTGTCTTCAAAATAATGCAAGTTAAAGGTTTTTTTAGTTTTAGATAGATTTTTTTAATAAAAATTGATAATCTTGATAACTTATTTCATTGTAGAGAGTTATTCTATATTTGACATTTAACACTTCAGTTACTGGGTAACTTGGAATAACAATTTACGTCACAATATAACTCCATTTACAATAGCAAATTTTTACTATACATATCTATTATTTCAATTATGGTAACTATTAAAATTGAAAGACCAATCCCGTTATTTAATTTCGGGAATTTTCCTACATTTGCTACTACTATTTTCTTCATAATCTAGTAAATTTTATCGTTGGCAAATGCTTTTAATGAGCTTCGGTTATAAATAAGTATTGAAAATACCGTTAATTTAAAGTAAGTACAGAAGTATTTGTATACAGAGAAACCCCAATTAAAATAAATAAGGGATAATAGTGGATAATTTTATAAAGTTTAAGTGGAAGGTAAAAACAGATGGAAACCAGTTTCTTAGTTATTAGAAGATTAGAATTAATTTTTTTTCTCTCAAAAACATTTTATACATAGGTGTATATTATGGCTAAATATAGCTGTTTACCCATAATACACAGTCACTTTTTTTAACTCTAAATCTTAAATTCATTTTTAAGATTAATACTTCAAATAAGAATGAATCTAGCTCAAGAAACTGTATTAAATTTGTATAGGAGTTTCTCTGTATTTAACAATGCATATTATTTATGGTCATTATACATGTAATTTTAAGTACTCTATCATGTATTATCATTTATATTGGTCCACACGAATTAAAAAGAGCATTCTACTTTAACCTGCAATGTCGAAACAACAATAACATTCATAAAATGATCACGTCATAATAAGTATTATCACATGAACCAAAGCAATGACATTTGTATGATTCATTAGCCCATGATTGGTATAGATATATAATTTCTTTGGCTACAATACATTTTGGACTCTCGATTAGATATAATTCTATGTTAATTTAAGATATTCTAGACTACATATGTAGAGGGATCATATAGTATGGTATATATATACCATATATAGTAGTATAGTAGAGGGAATATTAAATGTTGAATATCTTTATTTGTATATATGTATGGGTCATTTTTACAAAAGTGGACACTTAATATATATTATGAATTTTTATAGCAAAGGAATGTGAAGCCTAAATACTAATAAAGCAAGCTTCTCGAAAAACTAGTCCATTATACTTAGGAATAATCCCCTGTCCACAATAAAAAATCATTGATTATACTGTCCTTCGAAAGTGATGTAAACCTTGCCTGTATGATGTCAGGCACTCGTTAAAGGTCCCTATCCTGATTTATCTTGGATAAGCAAAACTTAGGGCTACCACTATAGCATTGCCCACTTAGCCATGACAGCATAAAGTGACATTAAATAAATAAACAACAACCCCCTGTCCTCCTGATGGCGAACCAGCCCCATTTCATAAATAATAAAACTGTTCATTTACATGGAAATGGTTGACTTGGTAGTTCTAAGAATATTTCTACAGCCCTGGTGAATAACTGGTTAAGTCTAATTTTCTCTAAAATGAGTTTCTTGTACTTAAGTACGCAGAATCGAGTTATTTTCGTAGTGAATAAGGGGCTAAGTAAGGCATTGGTTTGAAAAGGAGTTGTTTATATTGCAACTCCATTTCAAGCCAAAAATTACGAGAATGATATGATTCCGGTTATAAGAAAGCAGTTAACTTTCTCTGGACAAAATCTGACTTAACCACTTATTCACAGCGGCTGTAGATTTACTCCGTTCATTTTACACTAAATGTTGATTTAATTGTACTAGAGTATGTAATCAAGTTTTTGTGGAGCTACCGTGACATTATTCTCAAAATTGAAATTCATTTTAGTAATTACTTTGTACCCCCTAATGAGCATATTAAAATAACAATACACACTCAGTACTTCGCATTAAATAAAACAATGATATGTTTTTTATTTTAGATTTGTTTTATAGATAAAAAAAATTATAGTATGTAAGAAAAATGTCGTAATCTTATTTCATTACATTGTCTGTGTTGAAATAAAAGTCCTAAACTCGAAATATTGGAATAAGATGTAGCTTGTTTTGTTTAGTAAATTGATGTGTATATGTGTTGGTCCTGTGAGCAACAGTTTGATTTAGAAAGCCTAAGGAGTCATACAAACACTAGGAGTAAAAAAAAAAATATTGTAAGTATAAAACCAAAACAGTTTAAAAGTGCCTACTTCTGCTAAAATGACCCATTAATAGCTTCATTTCACCAAGAAGAACTGAAGAATACAAAAATATATATCAATAAACAACACTCAAATTTGGCACATGGAATGAAGTACTCTCCATGTCTTAATCACACTCGCATGTCTGATTTCTGTAACATCATCTTCGAAAAGAAATCATTCCATTTCAAGGAGATAACGGTTTCTGGACTAATAAACTATCTACTCTTAAGCTTCAGAGGTCCTGACCGGGGAAGTCTGAGGACCTATCTATATTATTAAATCTACATAAATTTGGCAGGAAGGTTTTATTCAAGAAAATAAATTAATATAATGGCAGAGATAATAGAGTGTTTCTAGGAAAACTGACCTTTTCTTGTTCAAGCCATTTTGATGTAAATAAAAAAAATATATATTTACTCATTTAGGATAAAAATCTTGAGTAGACATTTTTCGTAAACCATTTGTGCTAGCAAAATATTTAATCCATCATGATTGAAATTAAAATTTAAGAATTTATCATTTATAACTTCAAGGCAGTCACCAGGTATGTGAATGAAATTTATTTTATATCTTTTATGTGTCTTGACACTCCCATAGCTACCAAGAAATAGTATTATAGGCACAAGAAACTGGTTAGTGGGTAGTGAAAATTTGGCGCCTCAAAAACTTTCTTTTAAGAAAAGAAAATGCTTGACTTTGTTACAACAAAAAGTCACTTTTCATAGAATTAACCATATTGGTTTATAAAATTTGAAAATAACTTCTAGTTATTAGCACAATTATTTATGAAATAAATTAACTAGAAAAACAAATGAAGGAAAAGAAACATGAAACCTTATAACTATAAGAGAAGAGTTATTTAGATTTTTAATTTGCTCATATATATGAGTGGTTGTCGTTGTTATATGGTATTTATTAATTTCACAAAAGTGTCAATGTTTTTTTGTTTTTTTTCGAGGCACTAAGCTTCGACACTTTGAAAAAAACTGGCACCCATAACGAAAAAGGCAGCCAGAACGAACAATGAAGCTATGAAATAACGAACTTGAAGTGCATAGTCTTCATAAGGTCTTAACCAATGCCAGTATTTCGACATCTTCTGTAACCACAATGGTGATGTGAAGGAGGACCTAAAAAACAATTACATTATAAATTTAAGTCACTCTTTAGTTTATTTATTGACTGACAAGAAAACAACCAAAAACTTCTCACTAATTTTAATGAAAAATAACCCTAAACTCGGCATTTTTTCATTTTTTTGATGAAAAAAAATCTTCATAAATCATTTATTAAAAATATATATCCCAACATTGGTTGACAATTTTACTGATGGAAGTGCATGATGTGAATAAGTGATTAAAAGAACTATTGTAACAATAGACTCCCCTCAATTTTAGGATTAAGCTTTATAGATAGAGAAGTTATTTTTGCATCTGATCTGTGATAATCTTAGCCATCTCTCATTTTATAAAAATAGAAAAAAGAGAAAAACTTAAAAGAAAATTGAAAACATAACTGCAACTGAGTTATTATATGATCTTAACTATTTTATTATTAAAAATTAAAAATTTTAAATAATCTAAATCACTTAAGCAAGTGAAATCACCTTTTCCTAAATTTATGCCTAGGTGTACTTCTTCTAGCAACATTCCCTTCTTCCTTAAAACTCGTACCTCTTTTAAGAACTCTAGGCTCTTCTGCCGAAGATTCATCTGAGCTGCAATAATTAAATAATGAGTTATATTTAGTTAGTTAAATATGTTAAATAAAATAAAACAACTGTTGTCCTAGAAACAATTAGGTCTCTACCAAGTACTGAACCCAAGACCCATAGGTCGTAATGAATTGGTGGCTTATATTTTTTAAGACTAAGTATAATATGAAGTATTAAGAATTAGAAACATAAAAAATAGAAATAGAAACAAATAAAAATATTTATGAATGATTAAGAAGTATAAATTAATAGAACATTTTCAAGGTTATTACATGATTTCTGGCAGTTAAAAAGTCAATGATTTTTTACCACGTCTAGGATTTTTAATGTTTTTTCTTCCATTTGTAAACCTGAACTTAAATCAATAGAATTCAAGTTTCTTAAACTCTTATTTAGATTTTATTTTTATGACTGTAATTTCAGGAACAATGATACTTCATATTTAGGGAATTTTATGTAGAAAATTTATATATTTCTTCATGACACAAGTCTATATTCAGTAGCTGTAGGTTTTAACCCGCCATTCAGATAGATACCACTTGCATAATTGTATTATATTGTACAATTAAGTTCTTACTTCATATAGCGAAATTCTTTATAAAAGTGTAAAGAAAAATTTGAAGAATTAATGCAATGCAATGTCGCTGCTGCACAAATAAGTTAATTACAATTAATATACCATGTGAGGTTTTGACATATGGGAAAAGCGAATACTCTATGGATATATATATATATAAGATAAAATATATATATATATATATATATATATATATATATAGCGTTAGAATATGAGGAACGAAAGTTACTTCTATCTTATATTACAATTTCAAAAGAATTATTTTCAGATCATTTATAGAAGATGAAAAATGGACCAATGCAAACAAAATTAATGGCTTCTTTTAGGAAGCTACAAGCCAAAAGTCACACTCTTGATTCCTATTGTAAAAAGTATCAAAGAATAACTTTCGAGTTTTTGGCTCTATTTATTAATAAAAGAATAAATTTATGAGAAGGAAGTTTCCTACGGCTTTTGTAAACTTTTGTAAATATGTTTATGTATTCATTTATTATTATTCTATATATTTTATTCAAGTGTAAAAAGTATTATTTATAAGTATACATAACGGCATATTACCTATTAGGATGAGAGGTATTGCTGTCCTGTTCAGATTTCAGTCTTGATCCACAAGTTTCACATCCCTCGAATATTTTGTCAAAAGATTCTCCTTCATTACCACTGAAATGCAATCGAACAATAAATAAAGAATAATGAATTAAGCAATATTGAAAACACAAATATGATAACACCACTGGTTTATCACCAGGACAAACACAATCCAAAAAAAATGTGTGTATGACTTAAGTGTTTTTTTTTTACTCATTATCATCAACCAAGCCATAATAATATTTTCATTTTGATACTAGAGGATGTGCTGGCTTTTTTTTTTGTATAGTCGAAACGTTTTTCTGTTTCCAAAGATTGTACTTATGTCCAAGGACTGCAGAATTGTCTTTGAAATTGCTCTTTAAAAGGTACTAAGTTAGGCTGAATAGTGAATATTTAAAGAAGAAAGAATAAATTGACTCTTTTATTTGACTTTTTAAAACTTTTTTTAATTTAAAGCCTTGCATTCAAATACATTAATCCTATTTTTAATTTGCATATTTCTAGATGTTTGTATATATAATAATAATTTTGTATTTAATTCAAGTAAATTTAAATTTAAGATGAAATTATAAAAGAAAAAACCTTTAAAACAGGCCTGTAATTAATTATTTCAAATTATTACAACCTTGTGTGAGAAGGTCACCATACCAACATTTTATGTATATACCATTCTCAATTTAATTGTTGACCTCCATCATTTACATTTAATTCTTTTATATATTTTTAAATAAACTATTTCTAAGGGACATTAATTAATAAGGTGATAAAATAAATCAATATTTCTGTTTAAATTCACTCTCACTATCGTAGTTTAAGGATATGATTGAAACGTTGAGAAATTAATACGGAGATCATTTTTTATATTAAGTTCATTGTTCGATTTTTGTAATTCTTTATTTTAAAGAATACTGAAAAGTTAAATATTTCAGGATCTGGGATGGTCCATGATAGGGAAGTAGAGTAGGAAGTGGGGAGATTAGTTCCGAGCCTGGCCGCTAGCTACCGCTCTAGTCGTTTTCTGAGAACAGCTTGCAGTCCAGTATAACCTTCTGCCTTGTTCAGTTCGTATGTGTTGCAATAAGTAAGTATTAGTTAAAATTCGTTTTTTTCCATTTTAAAAGTTTTGTTTATTAGCGCGATGACGAGTTTAGCACTCGCCTCCTTGACGGAAACTTACACTGATTCGGAAGGAGAAGAAAATGTGAGCAAGGAAAGTATCATATTGGATTCACCCGTACATATGAAACAGCCTGAATTACCTAAACCAAAAGGACCTACTACACTAGTATCTTACCACGCACCAGATGATATTATCGCTTCCGATGATGAGCATCATGAAACAACGACTTCAACTGATACATCCACAACTACTGACCAGTCAAGTTCTGCTAATACTACAATCAATCCAATATTTATGGACGTAGATTTGCCACCTGAACCTTCAGGTACATGTTCTAGTGATTTGACTGAAAAAATTGTGGAAATGACCAGGAGAATGCAGGAAAAAGGTTATGATATGAATCTAATCATTCAGCAGAGAAAAAGTTTTAGGAATCCCAGTATTTATGAAAAGCTTATAGACTACTGCAATATCAATGAATTCGGAACTAACTATGAGCCACAAATTTATGATCCGCTGAAATGGGATAAAACTTCCTATTATGACGAGTTGGCGAAACTTCAGAAATCAGACATGGAGCAAAGAGAAAAGGAGAGACGAGAGAGGACAAAAATTGAATTTTTGACTGGCACAGCAAAAAAAGTTACCAATGGCACAGCTGCCATTGAAGAAGATACAAAGAAACGAAAATCGAAATGGGATCAAGTTGTTTATCCTCAAGCTGGACCTCGGTTGCAGACGAATGTAACTACTCTCACTTCTGCAGCAACGGGTACCAAAGGTATTGTTATTTCAGCTTTTGGTTCGTTACCGAAAAAAGCTAAGAGCTAGGCAATTGAAATATGTTTTGTTTTTAAGATTGATCATAATTTATATGGGATGATACTTGAAAGGAAAATGTTTTTAAACCAATGTACATTTATATGTATATATTTGTTTCGAATTGATTTAGTTATAAAGTTATTTAATGGTGTAATTATTTTTCTTTTATTATTTTTTATTGGTTTAGTTATATTTGTTCAAGCTTAGAATTAAGTTAATTTTGTCTCTACATGATAAATATACTGTTTTTAAAAATTACTAGGGATATTTTATCGATTCTGTTCCTATTTCTAGTTAATTCATTTTTCTAGAATAAATAATTTCTTATATTAATGTTTTGAATATATTTTCTAATGTGTTGTACTGTTTATAATAGGCAGCATAAAATATCAACGTTTTAAAAGAAATTATAGATATATTTACATGTTTTGTGTAGGTTATAAACAATTGTCTATTGAGAGCTTGTCTTATATCAGTTTATTTTGTATGATAGTACCTGATTTGTAAATTTTTATGTAAATATAATGTTAAGGTTACTTTTTTCTTACTGCTTCCCCTATTTTTCTTTATTTAAAAAAATTATGTGAATTTATTAATTATGGTTCTAATATCAACTTAATGGCCACCCAAGTATATTCATATTTAAATTGAATTAAATTATTCACTAATCATTCAAATTTTTCAGTAATATTATATTGAGAGAACAGAAGTAAATGGCTACTGCGGAAATATTGTTAAATGCAATATTTAAGCCTTACCACTGAGCCGTTTTGAACGCAGATGAGACATTTCTAGATTCAAATCGGTAACAGTTCCTCAGTTTGTCGCTTTGAGTGGTGTCACAAAAAGTTTTAACTTTTCATTTGTTTCCTTTTTAAATTATTATTGAAAATAGAAATAATTTAATTACTGACAGATTATGTAGTAACTTATACTGACTCTATATAGATTAAGGGACCGACTTACTCATACTGGTTAAGTTATACGATCATCTATATTTTGAAATGTTCATTTCTTGCTGAAATGATTACCAAATCGTACACATTTCCCATAATTACACTTTTTTTTCATACTAAAACTCAGGATTATTTTAATTTTTGAGAATATTAAAAAAAGGAAACAATTACGAAGTTAAAACTTGTTGTGACTTAACTAGAAGCGACGACCTGCGGAAATGATACTCTAATAATTAAGGATAATAACTTTTTTTTATATATACTTAAGAATTTAAAAAACCTACTTATTTCTTAATAACTCGTTTTGGGATTCGTTTTTAGTCAACGTAGATCTTCGTAATTGAGATCCCCTCCTGGAAGAGCTCCCTCGTCTCTCCTGAAAATATATGTGAAAAAATATAACATCTGCACTATTAAAAATTTTTATTGTGTTAGATTTTATTAAACGGTGTTAGACTGATATACCTCAGATCACAGTTTTTCTCATTAATGGCTGCTTGCAAACAAAATATTTATTATAAACAGTTAAAATATTTAAGAATGAAAGAAAAGTTTTCAAAAAATAAATAGATTTTATAGTTATTAGTTTAAATTAAATAATTTTGTTTTTGTTTTTTTCTTTTTGGATATCTTTTTACTTACACCTGAGGTAGAGATAACTTCAGTCTGAATTTGTCGCTGATGTAAAGTTGCAATGCTCGCCCTCCTCTTACTGTTCTAATATAATTTATCATTATTTATAAAATAATTTTTATACATATATAAATTATACAACTAAAGTAATTTAATATAATGGCAGAATAATTGTAATTTTTAAATACTTACTTCTGTCGGTGTGGTTGCTGGAGTCTTACTCTCTCTCAATAGTTTTCTAAAATATAAATCAATTTACTTTTAATTATAATCAAAGATTAATTAATAATAGACCATATTCAGTTATATGTGAAAAATCACTTTTATTTTAAATATTTTTTTCAATTATTTCTTTAAACTAACTCTTCTTTTTTTGAAAAGATGATAAAAAAAGTTGATAACATTTTAAGGGAAGTGTACAGAAACCAAAGACAAAATAATTTTAATATGTAATAATCTGTAGCTACCAAAAAAATTACCTTGTTTCCTCGTGTTCACTTTTCTCTTTTTCGTATACATGCTTTAAATTTTCAACATATTTTAAAATAATATCGATGGCCTTAGAGAGACGATTTTCCTGTTGTACAGCCCCATAAATCTACAAAATCAATTTGTTACACTTTCATCTTAAGCGTTATGTTAATACTTTTTGATAATAATAATAACTTCGAAAAATATATTAATATTTTCTTAATGTTTTCCAAGTTAAAAAATATTTTTAAAATTTAAAAAATTAAATACTTGATTAATTTGGAAGCAAAATTTGATTATTAATGAACAGTTTTTAATTATTTCCATAATATATAAAATTATTTTATTATTTCTCTCATATCAAGTGATTAACTTGTATCACTATTTATACTAGTAAAACAATTCTATGAAATTTTATAATATATGTTACATCACTTGTTACAAAAGGTTGTGTTAATACGTTTCATTGCATTCGAGGGAAACATGTTTCGGGCTTTAGCAAAAACATGTTTTATAATCTTTTGTAAAAAAAATTATAGTTAAATATAATTTTATAACTTTATAGGCAGGTAAAAACTTTGTTTATTTAAAACAAATAATCATAATGAAATTTCGTCTGAAATATGAACAAGAATGATATATCTGCTGATTGATGCTTTTTTTGAAAGTTCTCAAAATTAGGTAGCAGTTTGTTTTCAAGAGCTATAAAAATAGGAATACATAAGACACTATTGAGTCCAGCACATTCTGCCTGCTTTAAATATATCTACATACAATTTTTCATTACATTCAGCATATTTATCATTTTTTAAATATTTAATATGTGCTTTGTAAACAACTAAATCGATTTCTTTTATTAGTCATATTAAAATGAAATGTTTTATATTTTATATATATATATATATATATATATATATATATATATATATTTTTTTTAATGAACAGGGAAACTTATTTATTTTATTAATAACTGATAAATATTAAAGAGTTGATATTTCTCTTCCAGCTTTAAATACTATATTTAAGAAAATAAATGTCCTTGTTGTCAACAAAATTACTAAGATAGTTCAGATTTCTACATCAGCTGGTAATTAATCAGCTGTTTGTGCAAATGTGCAAACTTTCTCTTTTCAATTATTTTGTTGACAATAACAGCCGTTAGTCTAGGTTAGACCATAAACAACTTTTTAAATAAATATTTATAATTACTAATCATTAGTCAAAATAATATTTGTGAAATATAAAATACAAGTATATATGCTATAAAGTTTTTTTATATTAGTTAAAATGCAATGAAATTCTATAAATAATTATTAAAATTATTAATTACTTCTGCTGTGCTTGAAACCCTGAGAGCAGAATTATACAACGCTTCAATTGTGTGTCGGATTTTTTCAAATAAATCATTCCTTTCTATATCAGTACATAAATTGTTCAATAACTGAAAAATAAACACATCATTATCATATAATAATATTTAGATAAATCTAAAGCAA
Source organism: Arma custos (assembly GCA_037127475.1). Taxonomy (NCBI): domain Eukaryota; kingdom Metazoa; phylum Arthropoda; class Insecta; order Hemiptera; family Pentatomidae; genus Arma; species Arma custos. Next base: position 119,026,488 of record CM073760.1, on the reverse strand, counting down.
GATTTAAATTTATCATTAAAATTGTTACATCGACTGCGGCTTTTAAAGCTTCCACTTCATGTGTCATATTGATTTCAGCCTGGTCCCTCAATTTGTTTTGAAGCTCGAGTCTTCGCGTAAGGGTCATTTTGTCAGTCTTAAAGGCAAGGACTAGAGAAGTATATTTGCTCTAAAGAAATAATACAAATTTTAAATTGATGTTCAATTTAACATTGTTTGTTAGTTAATAACATATTGAAAATTGTAATACCTCTATATTTTCCTCTCCAATGAGAGATTCACTAAAAACAAAACAAAGAAAAAATATTTATATAAACCATATTATTTACTTATTGCTTGTTCAAAAGAACAGTGTCATAACTGAAAACAACTAATTTTTCGATAGATTGAAAGTTCCTTGCGAGTTAAAAAAATAAAAAATTGGTATTAGTATAGGAATTCATTCCTATTGTATCGGTGATATTGAAATTCTTTCATGAACTATCAGAAAAATTTAAAAAATAAACATGTTGGAAATGGAACATCACATATGTCGTTCCTGAATTAAAAAGCTTCAAACAATACAATTACTACAGAAGGCCAATTTTTTAGTTATGTCGTTCTGTTGAAGGAGCGACATATGGTTCATGACTATTTCAAAGAAAAATAAACAAATGGAATTACTGATTAATATAATACTAAAAATTGCTTATAGACAAGTATTATTATGATTTTAAGTTTTAATTTAGTAATTGATACATTATGAACTTATTTTAATTTTATTCAGTATTACTTTCCGAGTCACCTAATTATATTTTATTGTATGTAACAGAATATCCATGTACAAATATTAAAATTGGATTTCTACAAGCAAGTCAGAACTAAGATGGAACGGATTTTTGACTTCAGGTAATTAAAACTTCTAAATATTTTGTGTTCTTGTACACCATTTTCTATGTTGGGCTTTTATCCCTTGTGTATTGTATTTTAAATGTATTATATTTGAAATAAAAAAATAATATAATCCAATATATACCTGTCTTCAAGCGATGGTTGAACCAAAAGCCCAAGCCGCCTCAAATCAGCATCACTCAGGTTTGGAAATATAGTTTGGTTTGATTCAGAAATTTCTTCCTTTTCATCTTTTGAGTCATTCTGATAAAAGATAAAGAAAGTTGTAGCATGCAACATATAAAAGTGTCAACATTTTAGAACATGAACGCATTTCGTATTAGCAGAATAGGAGGTCACATGAGCCTACCATTCTGATATCAGAGTTCATAAAAAAGTGCCCATATTAAAACCTGATATTCTTGAAATCCGGATACAATACAATTAGAAAGACAGTGAAGTAATTTTTTTTCTGTTTTTTGTTTAATGGGAACGTTACTTTGTTCCATGCTAATGAATATCTCCTGAGGAGAATCGCTTTTAGGGTTATCGAATTTAAAAGCATGATTAAGGGAAATAAACTGTTCTTCTAGTTTTGGGACTAACATATATAAATTGGTAATATTATACTTGTGTTGGGCTTTGCCTGTTAAGATAACGGTTTGTTTCTCCAGTACAAGATGAGTTATACTACATTTAGGAAAATAATCGCAATAATAATTTAATTTAACAATAATAATTTTGTAGTGGAAGAGTAGGAAATCGCAGGAGCTAACAAATCAGATTTTATGAAATTCTATGAAAGCACTCATGTTATCCCGATACAAACGTGTGTATATTTCAAGATATAAACAAATGCATTATCATAGGAATGAAGATAGAAGTAGATCTTTTAACTGAATATTAAAATAACTGAAATAACTGAATTAAAATAACTTAAATAACTGAATTAACTAATAAATAAATAAATAAATAACTGAATTAATTAATTAATAAATAAAATAACTAAAATAACTGAATACTTGAAAATCTGAACAAAAGTGTGTACATTTCAGAATATAATATGAACGAATAAAAATGTTGTTATTATTATTCAAGAAATTGAAGAAGTTACTGACTCTGATTGTGCTAGCTCCTATTAGACGGTTACGGCAATCTTGAAACAGAGTTGGATACATTACGAAATATAAACGCATTTCGTATTTGGAGATTAGGAGATCGCATGAGGTAACTTTTCTGCTCCAGTGAGCTCGTATTTGGCTATTAGGCTTTTATTTTAACATATAAAAGTGTGTACATTTTCAGGGCCGGCTTTACCTTATGTGCAGGCTGTGCGGGACACCCGGCGCCAGGCCTCGAGGGGCGCCGCGAGGCGTCTCAGGCTCTCAACAAATTTCATTTCATATTGATCCCATAGGAAAATTTGTTTAATCTCATGGACACATTCACCTCCTTAAGGGATTTGCCGTTTTTTTAAACACCTTGTATAACTGTAAGTGTTCAATTTTAATCGCGTGCCTACTGGAGGACGCCTAGGTCAAGATTGCACACGGGCGCGTCATGGGCTAGAGCCGGCGCTTTACATTTTAGAATAAACACGCATTTCGTATAAGGAGATAACAGGAGCTGCTTGAAATTATGATTTTATTTATTAATAAGTCGGGAATCCTCATTAAAAAGTGTATAAATTTCGAAGTATAAATGCATTTCATATTGGAGAGTAGTAGATCGAAGTGTTTCACTGCTACTAGGGGGCGGTTTGAGCAGCCCTGATATAAAAGTTTGTACATTTCCTAATATAAACGCATTCTGTATTAGGAGAGTAGATTATCGCACGAGCCAACAAGTTGGGTTGTGTGAGCTCTTATAGGGCAGTTCCTGCAATCCTGATATATAGGTTTGCACATTTTAAAACTTTTACGTATTCCGCATTAGGAAAGTAGGATATTGTAAGAGTTAGCACTTCAATTTTCAATTGAAGGAACTCCTAACTGAAAAGTCGTGAAATCCTGATACAAAATTGTATAAATTTCGCATTTCGTATTAGAGTCTTGATACAAAAGCTTATATATTTCGGAATATAAACGCTTTTTGTAACAGAAGAATAGGAGATCGCAGAAACTACCAATCAGGATTTTATGAGCACTATGAAAGTGTACATTTTTATGTTATATTCTGAGACTAGGAGTTCGCTAGGCATACAATAACTACTATTTTGAATTTTTATTACAGTGCCTATTACATCATAATACCCAAGTGTGTACGTATTGAAAACTAAACGTAAGAAATCGCTGGATCTACCAATTCTGTATAATAAGCTCTTATGTAACGGTTTAAACTTTGAACTTTTAGACTTAATTCGAATTATTATAATTTACACGTTCCAGTATTAAATAACTATTATTATTAAGTTTAGTAGTTTTACAAATAGGACTTATTCATGTATTACTATGTACTATATATTCATGTATTACTATGTACTCCACAACATATTTATAAGATAAACTATTACTATTATTTGTTTTTCGATATAGCTTGTTTCGATTGTCTGATCGGAATCGAGCTAATTCAGAAAATGACCTCGCTTCTCTCTTGCCAATTATTTCTCGGATTGATATCATCTTCATATGCACAATTGCCAGAATTATCTTTGAAGGGCAAACCGAGTTATGTCTGCTCACTGCAAATCTGCCGTAGTTATCGTGTTTAGAATGTTTGGTGGACTTAAAATATGCTTTCTCGACCATTAAATTATATATTTTTATATTATATTTAATTTATTATATATATTTAAATATACTAATTTTAATAGTTGAGTTAAGATAACTTTAGCTTTAAGTCATATTCAATCTGAATAACAACATTTAATTCAAGGTTATAGCTTCTTGCTTCTACTAGTGTCCTTACTCAGCTTTTCCAATCATAATAATCTTTGTTATTTAAATTATTATATTACTTAGCGATTCCAGCCCCACACGCGCCTATCTTGTATAGTTAATTAATTGATTATTAGAGCTTTAAGCCTATATTATTATTTCATCACGCACTTATATCGTCGCTGTCAAAACAATACCGCCTATCTACAATTTGGGCGATTTTACAGGAGAGAAAGAAAAACCGCGCCGACTGTAGACTTGGCAATTTTTTTTCAGAACTGTTGAAGAGAACTATCAAAACATCTCTGCCATGTTGCTGACCTTAATACCTGCCTTCCTTAGTGTGGAATTCAACCTGTAGAATGCGTTACCGTTGCTAACTCATTTTCATAAAAAGTTGTAGATAGGCGGTATTGTTTTGATAGCGACGATATGTATATTATACTGGGTGTTTCAGGATTAAGTAGGCAAACTGAAAATTTGAACTAAGGACCTCAAAACAAGAAGAAAATTTCCTTTTCGATTTCCTTTCCACAATGATTTTAGATGTGAATATCTCCTAAGCAAAGCGTTTGCGGAAATACCTCATTAAGAAATTTTCTTTTTGTTTTGAGATACTTTGTTCAAATTTTCAGTTTGGCTACTTAATCCTGAAACACCCTGTATATCAACATATATAAGCATATACATATTTATTTATTGCGAATGGACCCAGGAGGATATCGCAAAGCATTATGATGTTGTTTCTTCTACACTCCCTTCATCTTTACCTGTATTCTTCTTCTATCCTCTGTCCATTTTCTTCCTGGTTTCTTCAATGATTCCTTCTCTTACATTACTATCCACTTTTCTAATTTGTTTCTAATATTTTTTGTCTATAGCATGACTTGTTCTATTTTTGCTTTTTGTAAACCTGTGTTAAATGGCTAATCCATGGTTTAGTTGACATAACTTTTTGTATATAAGCATGAATTCTATTGGTGAGTCTTATTGGGAGAAATCTAGTAACATATCCATAAAATTTCGAAGGTCGTTTTCTTATGTCTCTTGCCAGGTTTCAGATATTTTCTGCGAGTTTTTCTTAATTGTAATAGGCATTCTCCTTCAGTTTATTTTAGGAACCGTGCTAAAAATCTTCTATCTAGATTTTTATCTGGTAATCGTATTTATTACGTCTTATATATTTTAATGTATTCTAAGTTATGAATAATAAGAGTTACTTTTATACGATAATGGAGTACATATATTTTAAATAGCTTCATCGATTCACTTCGGATTGTCGATTTATAGTGCAACAAGCCCATATCAGACATTTTTAGAGTTTATTGACTTTGGCAAGTTTATCAAAATCTAATTTCAGTTTGACCTATCAATATTATTATAAATTATATTCGTGATGATAAAACGTAAATTAACTATGATGCTACTCACCATTCTCTCAACTGGTGGCAAATCACTGAAACAGAAAAACAGAACAAAAGGTCATTTAAATTGTAAATTAAGATTCATAAATATTAAATGGTTATATAATTAATATTTTAAAAGTTTAAATTGAAACTGAAAAATAAATTTTTATCGTCAACAGAATTCATAAATTTTAATTAATTATTAATTAAATAATTGTTTGTGCCTGAGAGACAAAAAAACTTATTTTGTAATTTTGCTGTGTTGCAAAGTTTGAAAAAAAAAAAAAAAACACTTTAGCACTCCAACCTGTGAGAGTCTTGGGTTCAGTACATAGAAGAAACAGTTCAGTTTCTAAGCCAATGTTTGAGCTCAAAGGTGATTAGGCCGAGGTTATGTCTCATTTAGGAATATAACTACTTATAACACAAACAAATACTTATAACACCATTTATTCAATAAAACTCTATACACTGTAACATTGTTGTTGTCGATAACACACTCGAGGAGGTACTACCCAAAAGGGCGGAACCAGAGACTCGATCACAGATAATCGATAGATAGATTGATACACAACAGTCTCCCACACTTATTAAAATAATTATTACATGCGTTAATCAAGTAAATTGAGTAACATATTCTTGGAATTTTCTTGGTGGCCTGCGTTCTCTGCTTGATCGTCTCAGCATAGGATGCGGCTGGGCCCTAGGATGTTGTGAAAACTGGATGAATTGAATAGCGTCCATTGTTCTATGTTGACAATAAACTTTTAGATTAGAATATCAGTTTTATCAGTGTTTATCCTCGTCGCCACTTTGTTATGTCTAGATTGGTACTCATTTAGGAATATAACTACTTATAACACAAACAAATACTTATAACACCATAATACTCAACTGCCAGGTTTTCCCCTAATGAAGGCTAACCACTTTGTAGAGGCTAGATGAACCCAAGGATAGTCTGCAGATCCCAGAGATTAGACAATGTTCCATCATAACCGGATTGTAATCCGAAACGTTCAGCACAGCCACTGAGCACTCCGCTTCTTAAGTTAAATACCGCTCCCTTACAATTTAAAAATAAAGTGCTTAAAAGAGCTAAAATGCAATCGGGTATCTCAGTTTGTACAGAGCTTAGCTCCTGATGTGCCACCTGTGGATTATCCATAGCAGGATAGGGTGACGTTAAATTAACAAACAATAACTCCTGATGTGCTGGTACCAGACTCGAGACCTGTAGAATATAAGATATAAGATATTTCTTTATTCAGTTGTGCATCGGGTTAGTGAGACCTGCAGATCACCCTGGGGTTCATTCAGCCAGTATAAAGGGAACAGGGGTGTATTAGCCAGTCCGCAGGGCCTGTTACCCGCCATTCTTTATAACCTGAGCACTGATTGTCCGATACTGATAACACCTACCTTCTAATTCATATTAATATAAATTGAAATGTACAAAATAAAATGCTAATTCTAGACGCCCCCCCCCTAGCCACGTCCCCCTTCTTATATAAATGTTTTCCCTACACTTTCAAAGAAGACATCTCCTTTCTATCCTTGTCAAAATCCATTGAATGAACTTTTGACATATTAATTTCATCTTTGGAATTATTCTGAACTTTTGGAAGTATTCATCAGCTTCCCAGTATGTTATTCCGTTCATTTTAAATATGCAATAATAACAAAAGGAATGAGACAAAAACATAATATTAAACTTAATCTTACTAATATTATAAATGTGAAAGTTTGTATGTTTGTCTCTCTTTCACGCAAAAACTACTGAACGGATTTGGATGAAACTTTGCAGTAATATATATTATACATCAGAATAACATATAGGCTACAGCAAGAGCGGATTTATAGGGGGACCCGGGGGCACGTGCCCTCCCTCCCCCGACAGGTTTTTAGGTACTGTGGAGAATCCAGTATAGTACATAATTAAAGGCAAATCACATGGTAGTAGCTGTTAAAATAACAGAAAGGTCATGAGAGAAACTATTGTTTTGATATCCTACTAATATTATAAATGCGAATGTTTGTTACTCATTCATGCGAAAACTAATGAACGGATTTGGATGAAACTTACGAGTATTAAGTAAAATAGGTTATACATCATAGGCTACAGCAAGGGAAGATTTATGTGGGGCCACGGGAGCATGTGCCCCCTCCCGTTATAGAGCATAATTAAAGGCAAATCAGGAACTTAGCATCTAGAAATTTGTAGATAGGTTCTTTGTATAGTTTAAGAAAGAAATTTAGACAATTCCACTCCCATGGTTTCCCCTTTAATATAATAGGGTTTCAAAGGCTGTATATAATCCGTCAGTTTTGAAGTTAGATATCTAAAATTTTGTATGAGTAACTTATATTTAAAAAAAAATAATTTATTTAAAATGATCTTTCACGAAGCTTTATGTGCAGACCAAATTCCACGCGAGCGAAGCCGCGGGCATAAGCTAGTAAACTATATACTAATTTAAATAGAAAATAAACGAAATTAATAAGACAAAAAAAGCAATGTAATAGCGCACATACAAATAACTCAAATGATACGAGCGGGGCACCTGTGGTCTAGTGGTCAGCAAAACAATTATTAACAACCTATTATTCCCAAGATCAGGGTTTCTTATCCCGGCAAATGGGATAAGAATGGAGTAAAAAATCATTGCTAAGGCCGTCCTTCGGAAGGGGTGTAAATTGGGGGTCCCAAGCCTCTGTATTAGCCAGGTTTTCATTATAGACCCCTATCCTAATTAGCCCTGTATAGGCAGAATTTGGGATTCCCACTGTACCATCGCTCGATTAGTCATAGCAGCATTAAGTGGCGCTAATGAACAAGCAACAAACAAACAATTAAGAGTCATGGAATCAGTACGTGGTAGAGAATGTTCTGTTTCTTGGACACCGGTTGTGCGGGGAGGTGTTGTTTTTTTTTTAGACCAAACTCAACTGCAGGTTTCCTCCTTATTATGGGCACTTTATAGAACCTGGGTGAGCCCCAGGAGGATCAATCCCCGGCTGATTACTTAATTTATCTACCACAACCAGACTTGAACCTTCAGCACAGCAATTGAGTTCTGTCTATCTGACTAACTGCTTCCTATCTTAAATAAATTATTGAGACTAAGTTTATTGCTTTAAGTTTATTTTTTTTTTTTATGAATTTGATTTCTTTGTTAAAATAATAATTAAATCAGATGCTCTTTTAATTTTGTATTGTAGTCAACAGTACGTTATTCGCTATTTTTTCAAATGGCCAGCCTCCATTAAGTTAACTCGTTTTATAGAGGCTAGGTGAGCCACAGGAGGGTCTCCAGATCCCATTGGATCCATCCCTCGCTGTTAACAGATTAAATAAGTTATCTCCTACAGACGGGTTTGATCCTGGGACCTTATTATTAAACACTGTCATTAAACTTTGCTTAAACAGGCTCTAAGAGAGGGGAGAACAGGTCCATTTACTATATACTTCGGTGACTTTGGCTGACTGGACTGGACTGGAGTGGACTGTGACGGTCAGTCGAAGTAAAGGCAGGTGACCTTTAAGATAGTTGGTGGCCTTACCTAGATAGTTGCCATAGTTTTCTATAAACTCGGTTTAATCTCACTTCTTTAATTAACCAGCTATTTTATAAGGAACTAGAACTAGAGTTCGGATTTTCTTTGGCAATTGCAATATTTTTTCTTCACTGATTCATCGATGACTATTAATTTAGACGACTTAAAGCATTCTCGTTAATACTTGAGGCTCTCAAAATCAAAAAACTGATTTAAAAATTATTTATCGAAATTTATGTATGTAAGTATTTATGTATGTATGCAAATGTATTATAATACAACAAGCAAATAATACATATTATACATAATCAAATGAGATAAAGGCAAGTAGAGAAACTTCCCACTGGTAGAACTCAAATAACAAACTCAATTTAGAAGGCCACGAGGCCATCTTCTTTTCAGGAGCTTCGGAGGATTGTCGGAAATTGAAGAAATAGCTAGGTTAAGTGAAACTAGTGGGTTTGAGTGGGAATAATGGTGTCATCAAAGGATTGGTATCGGGTTACGGCGAAATCAGCTACAAATGATACATCAGGCTCATTATGGATGACTTCATTCGTAACAAAGTAAGGGGTATTAAGGATTTTGGATTGTTGGAATTGCATACGAGAGAAATTCGATTTGTTAATGGAGCCCCAAAATTCAATTCTGTCATTCCAGATGGGTCTTATAATTGACATGTAGATGAGTCTTTTGTAATTAAATGGAAGCTTAGAGCGTTTGGCTAGTAAGTGTTGAAGTAGCTTGAATCGACGAGCAGTTTCTTGTTGTTAAAAACTCCAAAATTTCATAATTTAATATTCAGTTAGTTAAATCAAGCAATTTTTCCACCTCATTTCTCATGGTTTTAGTCCGGGTCAGAACATGAAATTTTGGGAGCATAAAATTACTTAATTAAACTAACGAAAAATTTGAAATAGTAAATTTTGGAAATTGCAGAGTTATCCACTTTTGATCCTGATCGCCTCCTATATATGTATTCGTATCTCTTGTAAAACTAGCAGTGAACTAGGGGAATTTAAGTGTTTGTTCCAAGATAATTATGGCTATTATGTATGCTTTCACGACAGTGTTTACTATCATAGCAATACTTTCACACATTTTGATTTGACGTGCTATTGTGAACTATTGTACCTCATAATCTGTCAACCTCCTTATCAACTATTTATTTATATTACTTTTTTTTGAAAATTTATCGATTCATTCACAAACCTTATATAGAGTCAAGGTTTGGTACTCTCATCTTTATAATTTCAACCCTTGTGAAGTTGTGAAAGTCGAATTTTGTCCATAGAGAGAGTAAATTCCCTAATTGTATTGAGGGAAGCGTGTTATTCTCGTTGTTTTAGGCTTTAAATGGATTTACAATATAAGCAATAACTCAATTTCAAACAAATGCCTGACTTAGCCCCTTTTTCACTACGATAACACGATTCTCCTTCCCTAAGTACAAGAAACTCATTTTGAAGAAAATTTGACTTAACCTTTTATTCACTTACGGCTGCAGATATAATCCAGAGAACGCATGATTACGTTATTGCTTCAAGAATGCGTTGAGTAAGATACGGTAAGTTCAAAAGTTACGTGCGTTGAGCGTGATCGTGTTGAGCCGCGTCACTGTTTTCGAAGTCGAGATTCTATGACTTGTAGTTTCGTCAATTAGTGGGCCAGACATTTTCAAGTGCCATTTCGGTTTCAAAATATTTTCTTTTATAATGCCGAAGATAAAATGAAACATAAGAATAAATCCACTCATCTAATTAAAGAAAATAGTAAAGAAATATTCCACGCGAGTGCGTTTTATCAATATTTTTTGGCACTAGTGTCCTCTAATAAAAATGAACCAGTTCGACTTAAAGTTATATGTAGCTAATATTTTAAATTCTTATACTTAATACTAGGTTATCTTGGGTAATAAGGCATATTATGCCTACATAATTTGTCTATGTAATGTATTTTTTTTTTATGACGTACCGGGCACTAAGGACCACGTGAATATCATTGGTTAGGCTTCTTTGGAAGTCTTGATTTTCTTTCTTCCCATCTCAGCTAATATACTTTATTATATAGAAATATAAAAATAAAAATAAAACCAAACATTTCTTTATATACGAATTTATTATCTTGCTCGTTAGATATCTGCATTGGATTAGGCAGCGTCTTCGGTGAAACCCATCGATATACCAAACCATTTACACAAAACCTCGACAAATTATATACTTAAACCTTCCCGGTGAACCACTCCATCTATTGATGAAAATCCGTGCAGTAGTTATTGAATTTACCACGGACAAACGAGGCCGAGGACTTTGTTTTATAATATATGTAGTTATACTTGAATGTGTAGTCTAAATTGAAATTATTTTTCGTAGTGAATAAGGAGCTAAGTCAGGCATTGGCTTGAAATAGAGTCAACTTTTTATTATTACACCATAACTATGAGAATGACATGATTCCGTTTTCCTGTGTACAACTAACTCTCTCTGGACAACATTCGACTTAACCATTCATTCGCCGTGGCTGTAGATATAATGATATGTACTTAGAGAATCTACCCACTGGCAGTACTCGAAAGCAGATTGAGGATAGGTTAAGAGATTATCGTATATTCTAACGCCTCTGAGGATCATCGAGTATTGAAGAAGCTAAAACTAGTGGGTTTGAGAGGGAATAAAGTTTGTCATGGTAGTACTAGTATACTATACTGTAGTATTACTATACTATAGTAGTATACTACTATACTGTAGTACTAGTCTACAGACTGTTATCGTGTTCGGGCTAAATTAGGAACCAATGTAAAATTAAGGTCATTAGTGATGACTTTATTCATAACAAAGCAAGGAGAATTTCATACGAGAAAAAATCGATGATTTAGTGGAATTTCGAAGCTTTTTAAGTCCTAATTGGTCTTATAAAAGTTATTTGGTGAGTCTCTTGTAATTGATTGAGAGCTTACATACTGGTTTTTAAGTTCAAGGAACGATTCTCATACTGCGAATGAAATAAGAAAATATCTTTGAAAATACCATTCTAGGAAAAAATAAAAAATAGTATGCAAGCACGAACCAAGGTTGCAAAGATGAAGGCAACTCAAGGCCTTATCGACGTAGTCCTATTGTAATGACAATCAAGTGCTTGGGATATCATACAGCTGAGAGATTTGATAATAATATGTGTAATACATAAATAGTAATATAAGTAAATAATATGTGATATGTATAACAATAACCATTCAATTGATTAAAAAAAAGAACATCTGTATTCGACTGTACTCATGATCAACAAAATCAAAAAAAGATACAATACAACAATATAGAAAATAAAGATGGATGACATAACATGAATTATTATTAAATTAGATTTTAGAGAAGAATTGGTCGACTGTATCTTCTAATTTAAGGAAGAAATAGTTGGGGGTGCAGTCAATCAAAACACATAAATAAGCGTTACTTATTAATTATGTGCCGACGTTTCGGCCTACAATGTAGGCCATCTTCAGGGCTAAGAGAGAGAAACAAACAGAAATATATAAAAACGTAGCAGTAACAAGAATATATAAAGTGGTACAAGAGTGGAAATTAAAATAGTGACTAGATATGATGGAATAGTGAATAGATATATGATAAATAAGAATGAATATAAGACTGGTTACAGAATATAATAAACTTAAAATAGTGATAGATAAAAATAAAATGTAGATGATGAACAGAAATTCTAATAGTGACAGATATAATAATAAAAGAATACGAATATAAAATAGAAAAAATACATGTCAAGAAAGGATAAAATGTAAACAATAATATAAAGGGAAAGAAAAATGAGGAGGTAAACGGAAAGATACAAAAAGAGAAGATTAAAATATAGAAAAAGGGGGGTTAAGTATGAAGAATTTAGAAAAAACTAGTTTAATTATAGATATGGATAAGATACTAGACATGAGGGGTTACATAGGTAAAATGTAATAATAATAATTATATTATTAAATTAAATAAATAATCCAGTATATCATTATTAAAGTTTAGCACCTTTTTCAAAATCAATAAATATTTTATTAATATGTTAAATTGTTAAAAGTTTTTCCCCCTGGAATTTTTTTTTTTTCAATCTGGTAAAAAATGTCATTTAGAATATCTTATTTTATATTTCCAAGTACGCAATAACATTCTAACCTACGAAGATTTGTTCAGAAATTGAAGAAAAATAACGACATTTACAAACGAATTTCCTTTGTGAAAAGAATAATCAATTAAAATTAATAAATAAAATAAAAATAATTATTGGAGATAATTTTATATTCGCATCCCTATAGTATTGGTATTATCAATTTAATGATATCTATCCTTAATGACTCATGTAGAGTCTTGTGTTCAGTACGTGGTAGATACTGTTCTGTTTCTAGGATAAAGGTTGTACAGGGAGGTGATTTTGCCAAGATCACACTAGACCGCCAGATGAGGGTCTGCAAATAAAGGTTGAATAATTTATCTGCCTCAGCTGGATTTGAACCCGGGACTTACAGCATAGCAACTCAGCACTTCACACCAGATCTCAGTAGCTAACCTGCCCCATCTGATACAATATTGTTAGTAATTTTCAAATATGTTCATGAGGAAGTATTAAATCCTTATTAATGATTTTTAGGCAGCTTGACTGATTATCAAACTTATAATAAACAAAACTATTTTAAATTTTTTAATAAACTAAATTTTGAACAAAAAATTTTGAAAAATATATATTTATATTTATAAAATAGTTTCGGAATAGCGTTTTGTAATTAAGAGAGTCATTCTAATAATAATTATCGGCAAAGATACGGAAATTTATTATATCAAAATATTTTCGCCATCAACAGTTTCAGAAGCCATTCTAAACAATTTGAGAACAAACAGTTTTAATTTGTTTACGACACAGATTCTCCAACTCCTATGTTGACATCGTTTTTTTTTTCTTTTTCTGGTTTTGGTATTCAAATGAGTCAATCTTAGGCAACTAGGAAAACAGATTATCTTTCATCTTGTACAGTATCTACAGTTTCGTAATTACAGATAAAATGGGAGGCATTCTACAGAAGTTTCTGATTTTCAAAAATATATTTTTTTTTAGAAAGTATTTTAAATTAAATTAATTAGACAGTAAATTAATATTATAAGAGGGGGGGGACAAGCACGATATATTTTGTATTTAACAAAAAAATTGTATTGAACATAATATAATTTTTAAAGTATTATTAATAAAAAATAATAAATTTAAATGTTTTAAAAATTAATTTATTTATTGAAATTTATAACTGCACATACATAATGCCATGGATAAAGTCAATTAGAGAGTGTGTGGTACACAATGGTGCAGTAGTACTCAAATAACAAATTCAAAGGTTACGAGATCATCTTATCAGACGCTTTGGAGGATTATCAGTAATTGAAGAAGTAGCTAGATTTGAGACTAGTGGGTTTGAGTGAGAATAAAGCTTGTCACGAAAAGGTTTATATCGGATTCGAGCCTAATCAGTAATAAAACCTGTAACCACTACGACCCGCGAGTCTGGGGTTCAGTACATGGTAGAGACTGTACTGTTTCAGGGACAACGGTTCTGCAAGGAGGTGACTTGTCCTAGGTCACGCTCAACCGCCAGGTTTTTCCACCATATTTTGGGGACCCTATATTTATAATATTTTATAATTATTTATAAAATAATTTATAAATAATCTATTTATTATTTTTGGGTGAGTCCCAGGAGGGTCCTAGATCCCATATGATCCATCTCCCGCCAATAACAGCGGGATTTGAACTAGGATTTCCGGCATGGCTACTCAGTGCCTAAGAACATTATGGATGACTTTGCTCATAACAAAGATTTTACAAAGGATTTTGGATTGTTAGGATCGAATTAGTAGAATTCGATGGACACAGGATAATGGAGCCCCAAACCTCTTCTCCGTAAGTCCAGATCATCATTAGACCCACATTGTCATGAATTCGAGTCTTTTGTAATTAATTGAGAACTTAAAGCGTTTGTCTAGTAAATGTTGAAGTAGCTTGAAACGGCTGAACCTTAGTCTGGTATGAGGATTCCAAGTTAAGCATTCGCCAAGTCCTATATAACGGATCCATTCTACAGGGATCAGTGGGATGTTATTAAACGATACAGGAGGACGTGCAGTCATTGGTTTAGAACGAAGGGAAAAGATGACGGGATTTTTGGAAACAAATTTAAATTAAATTTTAAAACAACTGTCATTTACTAAACAAAAAATTTATGTTTTCCCGTACAGAAATGAAGAAAGAAATGATTCGTATGATGATATTATTTTTACACGGTACATATATCATGGTTTAGCTACAGGACAGATGTGATAGCAATCACTGTCTTGACAGAACAGCCACACTATCAGACTGGACTTGATGATTAATAGTGCTCGCCATAGCGTTGATGTTTTAATCTTAACTGCCTATCAACGATATGCAAAATTTAAATTCAGAATTCAAAATGACCGATTAATTCTAACCGATGATTTTAATTAAATCTTGAAGAAAAGAAGCTTTAATATTTAATGTGTAATTGTATTAATCGTACATAATTCTGCAACGGCAGGAAATCCAGAGTTTAGATATCTTCCAACTTTTATACCTAACCTTGGTTAACTTTAAGCGCAGGTTGGTGACATTTTGAGTATCGAGGTTGATTTGAGAACATTCCCCGAATTCCAGCCACTTTTGATACTGAGATTCATATACTTTAAATCTAGTTACTTCCTTCAATGGGATGCGCGGTAGGCGGAAATGAGGAATTTTTAAGGACATTTAACATATTATCAAAATGTATTTTTACCATAAAAAAATCAAGGCGATATAAGAAATAATTTTTTAAATATTAAGACCTCGGAAAAAATCCAACGAAAAGCCCTTAAGTCTCCAAACTAAAACAGAAATTGAAAATATCTGTCCTACCATGTTTCAATTTTGAATGATATTTTCAATTTCTGTTTTAGTTTGGAGACTTAAGGGCTTTTCGTTGGAATTTTTCCGAGTTCTTAACATTTATGTAAGGCCTCTTTTTACCTATCCCTTTTTCAATATTAATTTTTTAAATATCTTTTGATTTTTTTTCTAAAATATCTCAGATCTCTTATTTCAAGCCTTTCTGTCGTAACTGATTAATGTTATAAAATAAACTTATTTATTTTTTTTACAGGGATCGGCCAGCAAGGACCACGTGAATATCACTTAATAATCATCTTCACGCTCCCCGCCATCCTTCTACTCCAATACTCTCTCATCTTCTTGGACTGTTCCTCTCGTTCTTCCTTAGTCCATTTTCTCTCTCGTTTCCCCTCCCTTTCTACAAGAACCCCAAATTCTTTTAATTTTTTTCCGAAAAGCTCTCTATCCAAGCAGTCCTTATCTTTGATTTTTAGCCTATCCAGCTTCTCTTTTATTTTCACTAATTCAGTTTACACCGGGTATTACTTAAACTGATGATTGCGAAAGTGTAAATATGAAAAATATATAGCTAAAGGACTTAGTAGTCAGACAAAACTTAATAAAATATCAATTAAAATTCTTTAACAACAACTAAATTCTCTTCGTTTGTTAATGGCCTTCTGTAACTAAAAAACAGTTAAATTGAAATATAAAAATCAGGTATTGTTAAAAAGAGAAGAAAATCAACACAAAACGGAAAGAAAATAAATCTGTCCAAAAAAAGTGAAACCTACCAAACTACTAAACCCAAGATCGCGGATTCGTAGCTCGGCAGGTGGCTAGGATTTTTTTAAGTGAGTAAAAAATCCTTAGTTACGCCGTCCTTTGGAAGGTACTTTAAACGGGGGTCCCGAGCCTGTACGATGTCAGGTACTCGTTAAAAATCTCGCTCCTAATTAAACCTGGATAGGCAAAATGTACAGCATCGTCCGATTAGCCATAGCAGCATAAAATGAGATTAAATGAACAAACAAAGGTGATTCAATTTTTCTTTTTTCAGAATGGATTTCAAATTCTTATTCCAAATAAATCTTGGTTGAAATAAGGTTTTTAAAGTCGGCACGATTCAAATCTTTAGAAGTATATGGAAAGAATGTAGAAAAAAAATAACCACTAAGGTGCAGCAAGCATAATCTGTTAATGCTAGGGTAGAGAGATAATAGGCCTGGGTTGTTAAGGTCTAATGTTGTTGGGTTAGGTTTGAGGTTACAGCGAAACAGGTTAGTGTGGGCTAAAATATCAATGAGGTAGTATTTATCAAAAAGGAACCAGCGACAGAAGAATGAGTACTATTTTGACAGAAAACAGCATTAATATCAAGGGTCAAGTAGTTGGTCTTCAGTAGTTACAATTACTACAAAACGGTTTATAATTTCTAAGTAAATAAAATTGATTACGTGTCCATTTAGACAGAACTTCGGAGAGGACGTAAAATGCCAGTCCCGAACCTGTGTGGTGTCAGAAACTCTTTAAAGATCCTTAACCTAATTAAACCTGAATAGGCAAAATTTAGGACTCCCACTGTAGTATCGTCCAATTAACCATAACAATATAAAGCGGCATTAAATAAAAAACAAACAAACTTTAAACGATAAATATTTATGAACGAATCCATTGACGCGTCTTTCCTTATCGCTTTGGTTGAAGTCCGATCTAATTATCGGACTGCTTTCCGCAAATTTTTTCCTTGGTCGGTGTTTTTTTTATTTATTGTAATCTTCATACCGATTCTAAAACCATTAACGTTTTTCCTCTATAATTAATACTGGGTGTGATATAGGTGTAACTAATTTTATATCGTAAATATAAAGATAAATTAATACATACAAATAAAACCGGATCGTAAAGGGGAGATAGATTTTAATTATTTTTTTTGGATTGCTGTTTTATTGTGATATAAATTTTTATTTAGATGGACAATTCATTCAGATTTAATAAAAAAAAAATAATCAAAAATAATACCTGTACCGCTTAAAACCCAGGTTCTTGGGTTCAGTGCGTTGTAGAGACTGTGCTGTTTCTTGAACAACGGTTGAGCAGGGAGTTGATTAGGCAGAATAAAGGTTATTCGCATTATAGATGCTGGGTGAACCCCAGGAGAGTTAACAGATCCTAGAGGCTTGATTCACGACTGTTGGATAATTTATATGTCACAACCATTTGATAATTGTACTGCTGTCTGTTCAGAATAATACTTGAATACGAAAAAAATGCACTAATATATTTCTTGAAATATAATATTGGATTCAATAGGAACTTTACTTTTTCTAAGGTAACGGTTATTTAGAGAGGTAATTTGGCCAAGATCGCGATCAACCGCCGTACTTTTCTTCCTATTTTTAGAGGCCTAGTAAGCCCCAGGATTCTTCTCCACAGATTTCATGCACGGATGCTAACTATAAATAATTTATCTACCAGCACGGGTCTCCTACTCGGGCCCTAGAGATCGGTAGTAACTCGAGCACCCTAAGTATTGAGTTACCCCGCTTCTTAAACAAGAAAGATATAAATATAAAAAGAACATAGAAATAAAAAACGCATAAACATATAAATAGAGAAATGTGCAGTTCGTCGTTCCATTCCACAGTTTTATATGGGGTCGTTTGGAGTTACTGATCTTAGTTCGCTTCTAATCTCTCCTATACGGATTTAACTCACATTTTTGTTCCACGTTCCATTTGGAGTGAAGCCGATAAGAGTCTGTGACTTAATTAAGAAAGAAATCAATAACAATACACTTTGATGAACTTATTTTATCTTTATTCGTTCCTGCTTAAAGGAACGAATATTTTCCTTCTTGTATGATTCATAATCATTTAGCTTTAACTAAAACTGGGCATTCCTGTTATATCAATGAGCGACAATCTACATAGGAAATAGGACCTGGATTTTTCCAGTTGTATCCAGTTTGAGCCCTTTACGGACAGATTTTTTTTTTTTGAACAACGATTTCTGTAAATCTGTCCAGAACTATCTCATGACAAAAAGTTTGATTAAATCATGTTGGGTTGTCCGAAAAATAATGCAGCTCTTTTTATTTTTTAAAATACCCCTCCAAAATACCAAAATAGTAAACTGTTTAGGAGAGATGTATTTTAGTTGTAAAGATAGTCGTATTTTTGACTTTTTTAAATGTAAACACTTAATAATCCTCTTTCAAACAAATATTTTCTTTTACCTCTGGAACATTTTGCTACTTGGAAATAATTCAGTCTTTACTAAGATGTCAAAGCGTGATTTTCACACAATTTGTTGAGTTCAAACACGGCCGAAAAGGGGCTCAAACAGCCAAAAATAACGATGAGTCTAGGGTGAAGGCTGTACAGGTGAGTTCAATGTTCAACGGTGGTTCCAGAGATTTCGAGAGGGAGGCTCGAGTCTGGAAGACGGAAAGAAGGCCATGGAAGAATTTCTGCCAACTTTCAAACTTTTCACATTCCCAATCGCCTTGAGATAGTCCTCGATGGTTGATTTGCTGACTTCGAGTTTCCCTGTCAGCTCTCGAACTGTTCTTCTTGGATTTTCTTCCACCAAAGCTCGGAGAACATCGTCATCAATACGCCGTCCTTCGGAAGGGACGTTAAACGGGGGTCCCGAGCCTGTACGATGTCAGGTACTCGTTAAAAATCCCTATCCTAATTAAACCTGGATAGGCAAAATTTAGAGCTCCCACTGTAGCATCGTCCGATTAGCCATAGGAGCATAAAGTGACGTTAAATGAACAAACAAACAAACAT
Organism: Arma custos; assembly: GCA_037127475.1. NCBI lineage: Eukaryota > Metazoa > Arthropoda > Insecta > Hemiptera > Pentatomidae > Arma > Arma custos. The sequence continues at coordinate 119,007,063 of CM073760.1, read as the reverse complement.
CGTCATCAAGACTAGACCTTTTTCGCATAACTAATCAATTGATTAATTAAACAGTGGTAAATGTAGCAACAATGACTTGCTTATGAACTGATACTGGGTTTTGTACAAAGTGTTTATAATATTAAATTTTTGGAAGAGAAACAAAAATAAATAATTTAGTTTTTAAGGTGAAGAAATGCAAATTATTAGTTAGTCAGCTGTTCCCCATCTACCATTTTTTCGATTGATATAAGTTTAACTAATATTGCATTGTAAGGTTATGTTACTACTGTAAGGTTATAGTTCTACCACGACAGTTACAGCTATCTCACTTCTAACAGCTGATTATAAATTATTATCTTTGATGTTTTTTGTTAACAACATAAATGCATTGAGTTATTGATAGAATCTGCCTTATGGATATGGATGTGAATATGCAACAAAACATGATTGATGTCTTGGCCTTATGCGTCTTGGTTCCTTGAACATTGTTACATACTTCAATTTATTAATACCTCATTATGGTCTTACCTGACTAATCATCTTTTGATATTTATTGTTATTAATATTAAAAAATAAATAAATAATTGAAGTATGGCAGTGTCCACGTGCCAGAGATGATGTTAATACCGTTCGTGACAGAGCTAGCTCAAGTGGGCGGGTGAGTCCGACCTTGGCAAGCTCGTCGAGCAAGTTGCCATCCTTCGCCTGAGATATCAGGTCTGGGTACCACGAGATATCTGGGTACGTATTACTTCAAGCCTGGATACTACTTATTGAAAAAAAAACTACTTCTAAAACCCATGGATGGTCTTGGGTTCATTATGTGGTAGAGACTGTACTGTTTCTTTGTCAACGGTTGTGCAGGGAAGTGATTTGGTCGAGATCACGCTCAACCCCCTTGTTGTTCTTGAGAGGTTTAGTTAGCCCCTGGATTCTTCCTCTCAGGGTTCATTCTGGAATATTGACAGTAATTTATCTACCACAAATGGTCTCCAATCAAAGAGAGATCAATAACTCGAGCATCCTACTTAATGAATGCTCCCATATCCCCACTTCATAAGAAAGAAAGAAATGAAGATAAAAAAAAATAAAAAAGAACAAATGTAGACCAAAGAAACATATAAATAGAAAAATGTGTAGCTTCTCGTTCCAGTTCCAAGTTTTGAGTGGGGTCGTTTGGAGTTTCTGGATCTTAGTTCGCTCCTAATCTCATCTATAAGGATTTAACAAGCACGTTCCACGTTCCATGTTCCACGTTCCATTTGGAGTGAAGCCGATAAGAGTCTTAGACTCAATTAAGAATGGAATCAATAACAATGCCCTTTATTGGGTACTTAGTTCATGGTTTATGGATATTTTCTAACTGATGAAAAAAAAAAACGTGTACCACTACAGCCCATGAAGTGTCTTGGGTTTGGCGTATATTAAACTGTACTGCTTCTTGGACAACGGTTGTTTGTTTGTTCATTTAACGTCACTTTATGCTGCTAGGGCTAATCGGACGATGCTACAGTGGGAGCTCTAAATTTTGCCTATCCAGGTTTAATTAGGATAGGGATTTTTAACGAGTACCTGACATCGTACAGGCTCGGGACCCCCGTTTAACGTCCCTTCCGAAGGACGGCGTAACTAAGGATTTTTTACTCCCTTAAAAAAATCCTAGGGCCACCTGCCGGGCTGCGAACCCGCGATCTTGGGTTTAGTAGTTTGTTACGCTAACCACTAGACCACAGGTGACCTTGGACAACGGTTGTGGAGGGAGGTGATTTATCTTAGATCACGCTCAACAACCATATTATTTTGGTTACGCACTTTATAGAGGCTGGGTGAGCCCCAGAAGGGTTCCATAGGATCCATTTCCGGCCACGAACAGACTAAATAAAAGTCTGCCAGCGAGCGGAATCGAACCCAAGACCTTCAGCTCGGCAACTCGCCGCTCTAACACTGAGCCACTGCGCTCCCGTTACTAACACTTAATGCCTGGATATGGAATACTTGAAATCTGGATACATAATACTAGATATATCCTTACCAGACGATATCTGAATACTTACTACTCGTGCCTAGTATAATGTGTGAAAACATAGTACAGACGTTTGGATACGTTGTGCTTGAGTAGGTTCTTAATGCTTGATTCACGGATAATTACTCTTTGATGCATGGACACTTATTACTAGTTGCCTGAAAAATTCGTACCACATATATAATAGGTACTACAAATATTTTATGCCTGCATACTTTCTACTAAATACCTTATATTGATGTCTGAATACTAACTAGATTATGCCAGTATACTCGCAATCGCTTCTCCAAAAATACATATACTCTTCTGAAATACATAGTAATGCTTGAATTTTACCGGGAAGGTTTACATTCGGTTTTGAATATGTATATAATATCGTCATAATCAAAATATTTTTGTTTTTTTATTTTGAATTACTAATTTTTAATTCGATCAAGAAAAAAAATATAAGAAAATATGCACTCCCTTTCTCTAGTCGTGGTAGGGTCAATTGGCGTCATTCGATTTCTCACGACCAGTGAAAGAAAATATTCACAATGAACGGCAGGATTAGTTGGTCAGACATCTCCCAAGCAAGTTTCAACTTTTAAAAAGAGAAGTAAAATATTGGAACTCTTCTATTCGCAAGAGACGTAGGGAGAAAGTAGTCCTTAACTTTCTAAGGATTGGAAGCTAAAAATTAATTTAAATCCATTAAGTCTAATCAGTACTGAAACATCTCCAGGATTTCAATATTGGTATTCTGAAAATAGTCCAGTCATTTCAGGAATGCCCATTCTACAGTAATAACTTAAACGATACAGAGCTACCATAAACGGCATCAACAACCTCTAGATACGATCCTGCTCGATTTGACAAAGCTGTTTTCTTTCTTAACCGAGTTAATCTACTTAAGTTATTCTTAAATAAATACTTATATAATTTTTGTGTTTTTAAAAATCGGATCTGTGCTATTACATGGACTAATGACCTAGATATTTAAATATTTAAAAAAAATCATACTAATTAACCAACCTTCGTAGTATAAGTTACACTATCTCGTGTTGAAATAAGTTATACAATTATGATATTTAAATTATTATTTTTTAAATATTTCTTCAACTTCAATAATTCGCATCATAACACTACAAGGCTACGACCTTATGGCTGGAGACATAAACATACGAAAAACATATAATTTGACAATTATTTAATATAAATAAATAAATGTGTTAGTTATTATTATAATATACATAATTATAATTTTTAAAATTATATGAATAGAGGATTGCAGACAGCAGACAGGAAAAGAAACCCTAAAGGCAGCAGGTCTCCTTGAGAACTAGGCCATTACCAGTTGACAGGAAGGAACATCCGCTTAAAGGATTTTCAAGCATTATATTAACATATGCATAAACATACACACACATATATATAATCTGTTATCATCCAGGGATGGACTCTGTGGGTTCTGGAGACCCTCTCGGGGCCCACCCAGCTTCTATAAAATGGTTACCCTTGACTGGAAGCTCTTCAATTCCTGATAATCCTCCGAGGCGTCTGAAAAGAAGATGGCCTCGTGACCTTGTTAGTTGATTTATTTATTCGATTACTACTATTGGGTAGTTTCTCTAGTTGCCTTTATCCATGCCACTATATATCATCCATGCCATTTACTTGTTGTATTAATACAATACGTTTGTAAATTACAATGAATAAAACAAAAAACCCTAAATTGGGGAAAAAACCTAACATAACCGTTTTACAAGAAACATTACTGTATCTACCACGTAGTGAACCCAAGGCCTGTCTTGGGTCGGAGTGGTACAGATTTTGTTTAACATTCGATATGTAACTGTATTAAGATGATCTAGTCGTTTCATATTTTATTCATCGACTGGAATTTCAAATATTTTTATTATGAAGAGAAAAGATTTGTCCTGGCCGGGATTGCAAAATAATAATGAAAAATATTCACTATCAATAGAACAGTAAGTAAAAATTAAATTTTAAATAGTTCCTTAAAATTACAATCGCAGCATTATTCCTATTTTTATTTAGTTCAAAAATAAATATGTAAAATAAAGACTAACTCAAAAAATATGAGTTATTTCCTTGGGAACTTCGTTCCACACGAGTACCCCATAGGGATACGTTCTTCAACAGATGTTGCACGCACTACAGGAACATATGTTAGGGAGCGTCTTCAAATAAGTATTTATTACCATGGTAAAGCTTTAAGGTTATTTTTGGATCGTTTTTGTTTTAGGAACGCTAATTACTAAAGTAGCTGTTTTTAATTATTACGTTACTTTTCAATTACTGTAGTAATCGCTAATGAATAGTAAATAAAGTATCCGAGACATATGTATATAAGTCATTAAAGCAATATTTTTTAAATTAAAAAGATGAAATAATACATTTTAACAAAAAAGATCTTATTCTTTTATATGTAACTTTTAATATTACATTTCTATATGATATTCTCGTCTATAATTCCAGGTTATCAGCCTCCCAATTAAACTCTATGACTGAAATGGTAAGTTTCTCATACAAGGAATAAGCTCATCGATTCCCTTGATTTTTTCGTTCAATGGACCAACGGGTATAACCTTTTTACAACCTTCACGCTGTTAAATTTGTTCTTTGTTCCAGCAACCAGCGGATAGCTAAATTTTCGCTACAATTTCCCTTCCAAAATGGCAAGAAATTATATTACTTCTTTCTTTACATTTGTTGGATTTTAAGTTAGTTTTTTGTTACCTTGTGAGAGTGATAACCTACCGCTTGGTCTATCCATTGGTGAATCCCATCGATTGAGTTAGTGTTGAATTTAGCAACATGCCCAAAAGTTTCGAAAGAATAATGAATTCGTGAATTCCATTCCAAAACCATATAGTAATCCTGCAATATTTAACTCAGGTATAATTTCAAAATAGTGCCGCATTATCAGTTCACGACACCACATTAGCCCTCTCTATTCTGCTAATTATGGTTTTGCATTCATCCGCGATAAAGGAGCGGAGGGGCTCAGTGGTGGAGCACTGAGTTGTCATGCCGGAAATCCTGGTTCAAATCCCGCTGCGGGCAAGGCTTTTAAATAGTTTGTTTGCAGCCGGAGATGGATCATATAGGATCTAGGATCCTCCTGGGGCTCACCCAGCCTCTATATAATATTAAAATAGGGTACCCAAAATAAGGGGCAGAAATCTGGCGGTTGAGCGTGACCTAGGACAAATCACCTCCTTGCAGAACCGTTGTCTATGAAACAGTACAGTCCCTACCATGTACTGAACCCCAGACCAGTTCACGGGTTGTATTGGTATTCGAGGAATACCGCTCATAAAGATAGATCTAGAAGTTAACTAAACCCGACTGATCCTACTATGTTGAGGTCGGATCTTAATAATATTATTAATTTTGATTACTACTGCTTTAGTTTGATCGCAGATATCGATTTTGCCTCAATACAAACAATCGATGTCTTTATATATTTCAATAAGATGAAATTTATTTAAGCGACACACTTTTCCTGTTGCCGTAGATGGAAGACATCGTAGATAACTGCTTATGTTTGAATTGCAAAACTGTTCCGATAGATATCTCTCAACAACTTCTTTCATTGTTGGCACGTCTTGGTTGATCGCCGGATGTGGTCGTATATATTTAGAAGTCTTTCTAAATGAAGTGAAAACAATTGAAAACCTTCAAACTTCCTTTGGAAAGTTACTTTATAATGAAGAGTCAATTATATTAGATTCCATTAAGGAAATAATACGTACGGAATCGCAAAACAAAATAACGCTAATCGTAAGAAGTGCAGAAATAATAACATTTAAATGAATACCAGACTAAAAAAAAAAGCAATTTTTATCTCATCATTCAATCTTTCTTTTCTAATCCATTCATCAGGTGTTTCGACAATACCCTCAAGTTTTTTGCCGACATTTCGCTAGCCATACTGTTAGCTTCATCAGGGCTCATTCTGAGACTTTCTCAAGGCTTATTCTTCACTCGGATTAAGATTAAGCCCTGAGGAAGCTAGGAGTACGGCCAGCGAAACGTCGGTAAACAATTTGAGGGCACGATCAAAACCACAAGAAATACGTGATAAATTGATTAAAAATATTAGCCGAGGCCATTTAAGGTACTCTCTTTTTAGTTAAAAGTTATATTAATTCTTTGAATGAATGGCAAAATTCCCTATCAATTCATAAATATTGCAGTAATGCTAGTTAGAGGAATTCGGAATAAAATCATACTACTATCAACTGTAAAATTACAATAAAATTAGTAATTACATATTAATAATTTTATCTTGTATTGTGTAAAATTAATACTAGTAATTTTCGCTAGCTAATCACTAAAGATTTATTCAAAACTCCATATTAATAACAGTAATTTAAATTTTCACTGCTTTATTTACAATTTTCTCAGTTCCAGTGGGAATCGACAGCAATCGTTTTAAATGATATCAAATTAAAGCAGTAATAATATAATTACGGACTATAAAGTTGAATATAAAGCAGTTAGTTACGGCGAATTCTGCAAGACTGTTCTACTTCAAGGCTGTGAGGTAACAAACGATAGTATTCGGGAGCTTTACCCCAACACGTTCTTTGTAAAAACGTTTTAAAATTTATTATCTATATCCATACATATTATAAAACAAAGTCCTCGCCTGCGTTTGTTCGCGGTAAGCTCAATAACTACTGCACGGATTTTCATGCGGTTTTCACCAATAGATAGAGTGATTCACCAGTAAGGTTTAGGTATATGATTTGTCGAGGTTTTGTGTAAATGGGTTGGAATATCGATGGGTTTCACCGAAGACGCTGCTTGCCTAATCCCGTGCAATAATCTAACGGGCAAGATAATAAATTCGTATATAAAGAAATATTTCGTTTTGTTTTTATTTTTATAATTTCTATATAATAAAGTACATTAGCTGAGATGGGAAGAAAGAAAATCAAGACTCCCAAAGAAGCCTAACCAATGATATTCACGTGGTCCTTAGTGGCAGGTACGTGATAAAAAAAAAATAGATTAATGCATAATATGCCTTATTAACCCGGAAAAGCTGGGGTGGGTCGCTAGTACCCTATCAATTATAGTGAAATAAGATTAAGACATTTTTGTTATAAACTAAAAATTATTTTCAATATCTATAAAACAAACCTAAAATAAAAAAAATTAATTAAATGTAAAATACTCAATATATCAGACGATATAACCGGCTACTCTCATTATGATAGAATTTTACTACAGATATCATTTATACTAACTAAAATGATAACTGTAGTAAAATTAGTTCAACACTAATTATAATTTTAAATTGTATAAAATTAAGTTAGTCTTATTAAGTTAGTTAATCCCAATGAATACGAATTTTAATGTTACATACAAAGCTGGGTATGAATGTGTACATTATTTTATTTATTTTTATTATTTTTATCTAGACTTTATTTTATTATCATTTTTGCATTCATTTCCTTTTATTACCGCATATATATATATTTTTCCTTATGTATATATTTTATTACATTCACTTATTTTAATTTGTTTAAATCACTTTTTTGTTGTGTTTTGGAATGGTTGTAGCTACATAGCACCATTACTTATTGCCCACAAGTGGCAGATTGTAATGTCTGAATAAAGTGTTCAATATAAAAAAAACATACAAAGCAGATATTTACGAATGATTCCGGTAGATAGTACTAATTCGATGGTGTGAATTGAAATCGTTGCACCAATATACATTTTTTACCGAATCTAAATTTTTTTGTATTATGGATTTCTTTGAAGCATAAAGGCTTCACCATACTATACATACGGCTCTGTTAACACTCACAATACTATTTAATCACAATGCTAATCATATTTATTTAGCTCCATTCTCTATAATCATATATATAATTCAATTGCCGAATTTCGCCTCTAGAGGAAGCGGCAGAGGACATAATCTGAGGAAAAGGACAAACCTTATCTATTCCCAACGATAAGATTTCTATGGCAACTGCGTTTTTACACTTATGGCAGTCGTATAGCAAGGGCGTACTATGCAATTCAACTTAAGTAGCTATGAGAATGTAGAGTAAGTCTGGACTTAACTATACTCCTTTGCAACTTAAATTCTAAGTATCTGAAGTAGAAGACACGTAACTTCCTTTTATACTTCTATTACAATATTTGTTGTATTATCCACTATAATATTTAAATTTCAGATATAATTTTTAATAAAAATCTTCTAAAAAAACTCTGAGTACCACTAGTGTATTTATATCAAAGAGTATACAACTAGACGTATCAACCCCAAATAAACAATTTCATATTTCTGCGAATTATATTTAATTTATATAAAGGAATTATTTTTGTTTAAATAATTACATCAGCGGTTCTTTTAGGTTAGTATTCAATCAGCTGTTTTATTTTCGCCGATTCCATACTTATTGCATCCAGCTCATACATATCCATGCGGTACATATCCAGTAATTATTCCGTTTGTCGCTTCGAGTTGAGTCACAACAAATTTTAACTTTTCATTCGTTTTCCTTTGAATATTTTACAAAAATACAAGTTATCATACAGTTTGGAAAAGAGAATGTAATTATGGGAAATGAGTGGATTTCGCTAATCATTTCATCAGGAAATAACAAGAAGTTTCAATTAACATTTCGAAGTATGGATGATATCTAACGTATATGTTTGTTAAAACATTCATTTCTAGATAATATGATAACCGAAAATTACACGTTTCCCATAATTACATTCTCTTTTCCATACTAAAGCTCAAGATGTCTTTTATTTTTGGTAAAATATTAAAAGGAAAACGAATTAAAAGTTAAAACTTGTGACTCAACTCGAAGCGACAACCTGCGGAATAATTACCAAACACAAATTTCGTATGAAAATTCTCAATATTGAATGCGAAAATTCGAATCTAAGCTTACTAATCTACAACTTATTTTATTCTTCACTACTATTCAAATTTTTTAACCTTTTTCTCAGTTGGCTATTGAGACGTTGGTGGGAAATATAATTCATACGCCAGAAAATAAATATATTTGCATTTGCAATAGAAGATGATACAACTGTAAAAGGTTTTACATTACTGCTAATCGCTAACCTAATGAAGGTGTTAAGATTGAGAATCGACCTTGAGCGTCGAAGCTCTAGAGGTTGCAGGTTTCCTCAACTGATTTCATTGTCTTTTTCATCATCATGTGATGGATTTAATCGGTGGTAAATAGCTATAAGTAGCCTAGTTACAATCCTAGCTATTCCTAACTATCCGTTCACAATACTATATAATTATGACGTTTAACTTAATACTCAACCGGCCTAAAAGAACGTATTATTTCAACTTCTTCGCTTATTTGTACACAGAAAGGGAAGGATTGTAAAAGTACAAATTTTCGATTTTCAGGCTTCAAAGGATCAAAGGATTTTGTTGAGGCGTTTGTATATATAACCTGCGTCTTCTGCCAAAAGCTGAATTTGGTGTTAATTTGGTGTATATGTGGACCCTTTAGGCATTTCCAGAATATATATTAAAAATATTGAAATGTCTTGGGAAGAGTTACAGAACAGGAAAAGTAAACCCTCATCGAACTTTCTAGTGCTTTACCTGTTAAATGTAAAAATTTACAAATAACATTTGTCACTTAACATTAACACCATTGTTTCTGACTTCTTTAAGCAATTACAATAAATATAGTACTGTTTTTGAATTTAAATGGAAAATATCCTCATACAAGACCGAAAAGACAAGAAACTGCTCGACGTTTTCGCCTTCAACATTTATTGGACAAACGCTCTAAGCTCCCAATTAATTACAAAAGACTCATTTACATGACAGTTATCAGACCTATTTGGACATACGGAGTTGAGCTTTGAGCGTCGAAGCTCTAGAGATTGCAGGTTTTCTCAACTGATTTCATTGTCTGTTTTATCATCATGTGATGGATTTAATCGGTGGTAAATAGCTATAAATAGTATAGTTACAATCCTAGCTATTCTTTACTACATATTTGTATCCATCCAATTCATCTAGTATCCATATCTCACAATACAAAATCCTTCGTAAAATCCTCAATGCTCCTTATTATGCCACAAACAAACTCATCCATCATGATCTTAATATCCCATACGTTGCTGATTTGGCCCAAACTAGATACCTATCCTTCCATAACAAGGTCTATACACATTTGAATCTACTAGTCTGTCAACTTGCTTCCCATACTATTCCTAATAACCCTCCAAGGCGTCTGAAAAGAAGATGGCCTCGAGAGAGGCCTTCTACGGTAGAACTTTATTGGAGTGCTACCGATGGGTAGTTTCTCCACTAGTGTTTTTTTTTGTTTTCATGTCATTTGTTCATATGAGCAAATTTACTTGTTGTAATATTATTACAGTTGTAAATATCAATAAATTAATTTTTTTAAAATGGAAAATATGGATTCATTATTTGTTTCGACCCACATTGTAGGACTTCTTCAGGGCTTAATATACATATACATATTATATACATTAAAATAATTTATGGTAAAGAATAACAGTAAATGTAGTATATTGATAGAATAACAATATATTTAGTAAAGAATAACAAAATTCAAGCCATCTAGTTTGGTCAGGTCATCTTGGTTATATATTTTTATCACTCATATCCCTAGACGACTATACATTTTGTTATTCTTTACTACATATATAATATTCTATCAGTAAACTATATATACTGTTATTCTTTACCATATATTATTTTAATTTATATGTATCATGGATGGATATTTAGCCCTGCAGAAGCTAGGTCCTGTTTTAGGACCTACGATGTGGATCGAAAGTTTGGCTTTAAAAATAAACAGTTCTTCTTACTAAGAGAATATTTCCTGACCTCCCGGACCACTTTCTTCCTCTTTCATTATTTTATTTAATGCCTCATACTCATTATTTCAAAACATACTAGTTGGATAATCATTATTCAACAGGCACACAAGGAGGGTACAAAATAAGCACTGAACTGAATTTATATTTCTAGATTAATATCGGTGCGGTACCTCTACTAAAACGTTAAGTATCTCTACTAGAACGTTAAGTATCTCTACTAAAACTTTATTATCAAATGAGCAGTTGTATAATTTGTAAAATGGGGATTGGCGAACAGGGGTATTAAAATAATATATAAAAGTAATAATAATTATATTTTTTAAGCTATTACATATCCTACATATTCTAAATATATATTTTTTTTCACATACATTCAGAAATAACTGAGAAGTAACCCTATATATAATCGAACGCCACTTTGAAATGAAACGCCGGATGTTATTATTGAGTCCCTGAGATGTAAGATCATGCTGGAGTAACCTATACTTAGATCAAAGGTTTTTCTTCCAGACTAATCAGCTGATTTTATTTGTAATTTGTATCAAAGGATGATCCTGGTGTAAAATCTTATATCGTATACGAGTACTTACTAAATCTGCGTACGATCTATTTAAGTTAACAGATTTTTTTTTAAATTCGAATCGTTTTAAGATCGATAGCCTAATAAAATGTATGCATGATCGATTTTATTAAAAACTTTTGTTTCAATAGTTTATTTAATTAAAAATACAAATATTCGCTCAGTACAGTTATCCACTTTTTCAGCATGTTAAAAAAACAAAACACGAAATAGCTCAATAATTACGAAATATTTGGAAAGTAGTGAGAGGCACATACTCGTTAACGCGAGGAATGAAGTTACTGCCAAATATCTAGGTATTTCATACTCAACATTTTTCAACCCTTTCCAATATTTGACAAACCAATTGGTTAACACCCTAACATCAACATGAGTTTCAACCGCTTTTTAAATATTAGTCTTTAATTTAAGTTATAAGTGCTTTAGAAAAGTATTAAAAAATCTTATAAAAACATACATAGCGTCATTATTTTTTTAAGTATAGAAATTAAATAGTATAGGTATACATTAATAATATAGGAATTTATAATTTATACTTTATAACATTTGCCAAGCGTCTGTTTGTCAAAATGTTTGATTATGTCCGAGTTATTATGTACAAGAGGTTAAAAGAAGGTTCCACAGTTCAGTGAAGGAGATCTATTGTAGAACGATTACAAATTTTGTTTTATCAACACAATCAATTGAATACATTGTGTAAAACTGTACTGGATCTTATGCGATCTGGTAATCATAAAGGTGTTATCAGAGCTGGTAAATCTTCTGTAAGAGAACATGTGAGATGTTTCAATGCACCAACAATCGATGAAGTTGCCATTGTAATGGTTGTAGAAAATTTGGAAGCCCTTCGTTTTAGGGAAATAGAGCAAAACAACGTCTGTAGGGACAGCTAGTGAATCAATATTGAAGAGAAGTCAAGAATAACAAAACATTTCAAGAGAACAAAAATAAATGAAAATTTCGTAGCACAACTGAATACGGAATACCAGCAGCCAAGGTCAACAACAATGCCTAAAATCTTTGAGATGGATTACTTGAACAAAATACATCATAAATTTGTTGTTTTTTTTTCTTTTTTAATCAGGCTCGCAGTTTTCATATATTTTTTTTAATGAAAAAATATCGCATTTTTTAACTCGAATTCCGATATTGCTATAACGATATCTCAGAATAAAATGTCAGGCGATAATATCGATATATTTGTTAAAATGGAATGGGGTTGCTCATCAGTATATGGATTGGAGTGGCAGTGATAAAGGATTCAGGTTCAAATAAGGCTTTTACAGATAAATTATTTAATCTGCTAAAAGGCAGTAATGAACCCCGTGGGGTCTACGGACCCTCTTGGGACTCACCCAGCCTCTATAAAGAGGATAGTAAATTAATACATTTATCTATATAACATAAGTAGCTGGGTAACTAAGTGGGTAGAGAGCAAAGTTACAGTGCTCAAGACCTTAGGTCTTTTCTAGAAGACCCCAACAGTTACTTTTATTGATAACTGTTATAACATAATAGAAATAAAAATGTAAAGAAAGATAAAATCAGATAGTTTACTTACAGTAAATATGATTTACTCATTCATTAAAATGAAATTCTTAGAATTGGCTAAAATAGTCAAGAATCAAGCATAAAATATGCTCAAAATAAGGGAAAAAGATAAAAAAGAGTCTGTTCCAAGGGACATTAAATGAACCTCAATATTGGTGAAAATCCTTATTAAAGATGGAAATGCAGTAGACGAAAATGGAGTGAAGAGAAGGGCATGAGAGCAGGTACTTGGTTTGAGTGGCGTAAGCTTCCTATAACATCATCTATTTTACTTATATACTCTTGGTGTCACGAATACACTTCTACAAAATTCTGCAAACGTGAATTAAATATGTCCAATAGTACAATTACTGACTTGAAAAACTTCCTGAGGGAAGTATGTGCTAATGACCTATTGGTTTATCCACAAATCATAGGAGAATGCGATACCCACCAGACGATGATAGATTCGTATTTCTGTGAATATATTTGGAGAAAGGGGTGGAAAAACAGAGATTTATTTGAGCAGATCCTGAAGAATATTGTTGATTTTTGTCCTCCAAAGTGAAAATGTCTTCACAATTATGTATCTGTAATTGTCTTGGTTATTTGTTGTGTTTAAAATTATACATAAATACAAACATATCTTATTTTATTTCTATTAGGTTATAACAGTTATCAATAAAAGTAACTGGTGGGGGTCTTCTAGAAAAGACCCAAGACCTTCACCTTCATGAGTTCAAATCCAGCTGGTGTAGGTAAATTGTTTAAGCATTTTAACAGACATAGGAATAGTCTCTGTGGGTCCTCTTGGGTTTCACTCAGCGGTGGTTGAGTGTAATTTCTAATAGATCAGCTCCGTGCACAACCGATGTCTTAGAAACCGCACAGTCTCTACCGTAGACTGATCTCAAGATCCTTCATGAGTTGTAGCATAAGGTTTTTTATATTTTTTTAAATATATCGATTTTTTTCAACAATTGTAAAGCATAGACAAGGGCTGTGATGTCTGCATTTATGCCATAACAAGATGAACAGAAAAAGATACTAAAACCGCAGATAAGGTGATAACAACGAATATTGATTTTACAGAAGGAAACCACGCTGACGTATATATGCAGATCCATGGATGCTATCGGCATCGAACATTCGTGATCCGACGTGTTTGTTGAAAGATCTCAAAGCAAACACAGATACGTATCTTTCTCGGATGTGGTCGCGCACAACAACCAATACCATTAATAATAGATGACTTATAAATTCTATCCCGTCAAAGAGTTTACGTCAAAGACTAGGATGAACTGGAGGACTTCTTTGGAAACGGTGTCAACCTGTCGTCATCGAAGCGGAAGGATCCGAGATCTGCACGTAGCTAGAGAATATTAATGACGAATGGGGAACCTTGCTTGACGATGTTCTATTAGCGATAGGCAGTTGAAGAGGATTATAATACAGCAGTATTATAAATAGTATCGATATTTTTTTAAGTATAAAGATACAGCTGGGCGATGATCGAAACAAAATATCGATGCCCATTATATTGGTATTTATTGCTGAAATACTGCGTTTCACAAGTCATACGACAAATATACTATATTTTTACGATGTTCTGCGGGATTCAATGCAACATTATGTGCGAGTGTCGGTATTGAAAAATAGTATTGAAATATATATTTTTTTTATATGATATATTGATATATATTTTAATACAATAATATAGTTCAATCTAACGAAAAAAAATTAATGTAAAGGAGATAGTTGGGGGGTGCAGTCAATAATAAAAAAAAGTACTAGCCAGCCGTTAAATCTAACGGCATCGCTCTCTCCAAAATCGCCCTGAAGATGACCTACGCTGTAGGTCGAAACGTCGGCACATAATATAAGTTTATTACTTATTCTGTGTTATTATTGACTGCACCCCCCAACTATCTCCTTTACATTAGATCATCCAGTCAACTATGAAAAAAAATTAAGGTTGTTATATCTCTATTTTTCAATGTATTGCTAAAATTTAGGGGTTTCTTTATTGAATAATAAAGTATTGATATGTTTTTTGGTGCTACTCAGTTTGTCGACCGCTGTACCGATGGTTGCATACAGGATTTTCTCAGCGATTTAATTTAGTAGCTAAGATAATTTGAGAAGCCTCTGAAAAATTTAAAAATAGGGGGACATTCCAGAAAGGTATACATAAGTAAGGTAAACATGAAAGCATATATTTTTTTAAATTATTAGGATGGGTTTATAGATATAAATTTTTGTGGAAAAAAAAGAAAGCCGCCGAGTTGAATACAGTATTTAGTATAATATAATAAGCAATTTAAAGTCAGCGCATTTCACATCAGTATCTACGAGACCATAATAAAAATATACGAGCTATGAAAATTAGGTCTGCGTGATTATAGATGCACAATATTTTTCTTATATTTAGTAATTTTATATAATATATAAATAATAATAATATATAAATTCATATTATGAATAAATGTTATATTGGATATACTAGAGGTCTTGGAAAGAAGAAGGATAAGAAAAATAGGAGCAGCTCAGAATGAAGATGGATGGTAAATGTGAAGGAACAGGGAAATCTACCAGAAAGTGGAAAGAATGCAGGCAGTAGCCTCTACCGCAGAGGAGGCTGACATTCCCCGGACATCTACAGAGAATGAATGAACATAGAGTAACCAAACAAATATTCGACTATTTCTGGAAGAAGACCACTACAACGTGGACATAAAAAGTTAAGGAAGATTTTAGAAAGGTTCAACGTCACAGAGTGTCACATGTTAGAAAGAAGGGAGTTTAAGAGCAAAGTAAAAAAAATTGGAAAGGTTTCAGGATAAAGAATGACCAAAGAATGTTTGACGAATGTTGAAAATGAAAGAAAACATGTTAGTGAACACTTTAAGGAAGGGAAATATATAAAGTTGTTGCGTGATGATAACTGGTCAATACGAAATAAAAAAATGTATTAATAATTATACTCAATTGCATAAATATAAGATTTCGGATAATTAGCGTTAAAGAATGTCCCTATATTAGGGTTAATTGGTCTGTAGATAACACCTCAACATACCTGTTAACTTTTTTTCTACCAGCTGATCAGGTCAGTAATGCATTCGTATCAGATTTGGGGCAAAACCTTTCATTTTTTTTGTCTCGTTTTTAAACATTATACCCTACAGTGTTTTTTATATTTGTTTGAAGGATACGCCCACCAATTCAGTTGAAGAATAGGACAACTTTCAGAATTAATATTTATGAGGAAAATTATATCTATCAGAGGACAAATGACATCTACCACGACAGTTGGAAACATGGCTGCTACTGTCATCGTATAAACCATTATAGTTTTTACATATATACTGTCGTGACAGTATTGCTGCTTTATCAGATTTGAAATAATTATTGACATCAACTGAAGCGACATAACATTGTTAGATGTGACAATGACAGGAAATATCGCACTTTATCAACTGAAATGATGATAGAGCGAGAAAATATTGTTCGCATTATTATTGAAAGTGTACTATTACAATACATGAAGGGTCTTGGGTTCAGTACATGTTGGAGACTACACATCTTGTAGTGCAATGCTTGTGTAGGGGCGTAATTGGTCTGAGGTCAAGCTAAACCACCATTAATTAAATTATAAAGGCTGCTTACCCAGCACCAGTATGGTCTATTCCAAAAAGGTCCATCCGTGGCCATTTAAAGATCAAATAATTCACTACCTCTACTGGATTCGAACCCGGAACTTTCAGCTCATCAATTCTCTACACATTGAAGTACCCACTTTCTAAGTTTGGATGAAAAAAAATATATAAGTGATAATATTACAGGTTATAATTGAGGAGCTGGCGAACAGAACAGGATTGGTACACTATAATTCGAACATTTTTTTTTTCGAATTATGATACCTCGGACCTCGTAACGTCGATCACTGTTAATCTTTTTAATAGAAACCGTCTCTAAGTAGGGAAAAAATAGGTTTAAAAAGTGCATTTTCAAACAAAATCGGTATAGTCCGAGTTTTTACCAAACATATTAAATTGTGCATTCATTTTTCATTCTAAAGCGGACTAATCCAATGTAGCGTTCATATCTTTAACAAATTTTTAATTAAAAGCGGAAATGTCCAGAAAAATTAAATATTATGTAAAGAATTGTAACACTACACTGTAACACTAGCTTTGCTCTGGTATCTCTAAAGTATGAATAAAAAAGTTAATCAGCTGTTACTATTTCAATTGTTGTGAGTGTTTTGTATTCATGATTACATTTTAACTGTTAAAAATGGACGAAAATGTGACTATATTTTAGTAACGCAGTTTGGTGATAAATGTGTCGAGTATCTTGAAGTAGAATGGTATAAAGAGCTAGTTCAGGCTACATCAAGATTTACAAGCATCATTGAAGAAAATGAGATTGGTGGAGTAGGTGAATGTGATAATACTGAGAAATGCGAATGTCTGGAAGTGGATTTTACAGAAATTGTTATTTAACTTTCTTAAAAACACAATAAATCTTTCAAATCTATAGTCCTTTTAAATACAAAATCGGATTCTTCCAATACTAACAAAACCGGACTTGTCACATGTTTACGGTCAAAACCGGCTAAGTCCATATTTTTCGAACAAAACCAGACTAGTCCATTTTTATTTCATAAATAACTTCTAGAATATAAATGCAAATTAAAGATTAATTACTCAAGTAACAATAATACTAAACCACCTATCTAAAATAACGTAATGTTGTCTTATTAATCTCCTCCATATAATAATATTTGTTTTTTGGCCATCCTGTAAAATTTGTTTGTTTGTTCATTTAACGTCACTTTATGCTGCTATCGCTAATCGGACGATGCTACAGTGGGAGCTCTAAATTTTGCCTATCCAGGTTTAATTAGGATAGGGATTTTTAACGAGTACCTGACATCGTACAGGCTCGGGACCCCCGTTTAACGTCCCTTCCGAAGGACGGCGTATCCTGTAAAATTTAATTTAGTGGACTAATCCTGTTATTTTCGCCAGCTCCTCGATTTTTAATTTTTCAGATGATTACAAATAATAAATAGTGAAATATATGCCAATAATAAAGAAATCACTAAAAGCCGTCCAAAGATACGTTTATTACGTAATTATTATTAGAAAAAATGGCTGGAAAGGTAAATGAAAATGAAAAGGGGTTTAATGCTATTAAGTTTATAAGTTATCTTTTAAGTATGTGAAAAATAATTTAACTTATTTGAATTTGCTAAAATAATAATTAAATCAGCTGTCCTATTATCATTGTTCGGTCAGCTGTTCCGTATTCGTAATTTTACTTGGTTAACTATCATTGTGTAAACCAATGCATTCATCTCGGGGCACACCATACTTGACTCAGGTTTGGGCGCCAAAAATATTCAAAGAAAAACATTCCAGGTTATGATTGCTTTATTAATTTATGCTTTATTATCCTATATGGGTAGGGTTGGTATATCCCATACAGCCATATGTAAATTACATGAAATTATAATATGAAATATAACTGCTTAGTTGGACATGCTTCTGATGATTTCAAAGAATAAATAACAAAAGGTGATTGAAGTTGAAAATGGTGTTTTTATAAATGTAGTTAAGAAGTTACCGTTATTAAGTTGAAGTTTGATTCTTTTAAAACCATTTTTAATAAAATAATAATTAGATGAGCTGTTATTTTATTTTCATTGT
Source organism: Arma custos (assembly GCA_037127475.1). NCBI lineage: Eukaryota > Metazoa > Arthropoda > Insecta > Hemiptera > Pentatomidae > Arma > Arma custos. The sequence continues at coordinate 118,988,372 of CM073760.1, read as the reverse complement.
TTTGTCAGCTGTTCTGAATTCGCCATTTTCACCTGGTTAACTGTGAGTGTGTAAACATGTACACTGCCGTATTGGCTAATTCAAGTTTCTCTGGCCTTAGCAGAGGCAGTGCACTATCGATATATTCCTCTGGATAGACGTTAAGCGAATCCGGGTCGATAATAGCCTGGGATTGGTCGAACCGAAAATGGCAAGTGCTCGGCTTAGCTGGGCCGGTCCCTTTATGACAGCGCCATTATTTAACTTTCAAAATGGTCTGGTGCAGAATTTATCGTGGCCGTTGGGTAGCATCGATTAAGTCAATAGCCCTGCGATATATCATCCAATCAGAATCAAGGATCGGCTCGCTTCAAATATGGCGCCGGGAGGTTTAGAACTGTATATCTTACTAATATTATAAATGTGAATGTTTGTATGTTTGTCTCTCTTTCACGCAAAAACTACTGGACGGATTTGGATGAAACTTTACAGTAATATAGGTTATACATCAGAATAACACATAGGCTATAGCAAGCGCGGATTTATGGGAGGGTGCATGGGGGCACGTGCCCCCCCCGACAGTATTTTAGGTACTGTGGAGAATCCATTATTGTACATAAATAAAGGCAAGTCACATGATAATAGTTGTTAAAATAACAGAAAGAACACGAGTGAAACTATTTGTTTTGATATCCTACTAATCTTACTAATATTATAAATGTGAATGTTTGTATGTTTGTCTCTCTTTCACGCAAAAACTACTGGACGGATTTGGATGAAACTTTACAGTAATATAGGTTATACATCAGAATAACATATAGCCTATAACAAGCACGGATTTATGGGGGGATGCAATGGGGCACGTGCCTCCCCCCCCCCCCCCCGACAGTATTTTAAGTACTGTGGAGAATCCATTATTGTACATAAATAAAGGCAAATCACATGATGAACTATATGGGGGCACGGGGGCATGTGCCCCCCCCCGTTATAGTACATAATTAAAGGTAAATCAGGAACTTAGCATCTTGAAATTTGTAGTTAGGTTCATTGTATAGTTTAAGAAAGAAATTCGGATAATTCCACTCCAAGTGTTTCCTCTTTATTATAATAGGGGTTCAAAGGTTGTACATAATCCGTCAGTTTTGAAGTTAGACATCTGAAATTTCGGATGTTCGAGTAACTTATATTTAAAAAAAATATTTAAATTATTTATTTAAAATGATCTTTCACGAAACTTTACGTGGCAGACCAAATTACACGCGAAGCCGCGGGCATAAGCTAGTTCTTTTATATAAGTAGAGTTTATTTGAATAGTCTTAATAATCTAAATAAGCCCTAAATCATATAGGTACTTGTGTATTAGCCGGCCTGCATGAAACCCACCTCTTTATATTGTTTAACCACTTCTTATCGCTCGTCTCATTTGAGTTACTTGTGTGTGCGTAATTAAATTGTTTTCTAGTCTTTTTGTCTCGTTAATTTTGATTATTGTCTAGTTAATTTTCTTCATTGTTCATTAAATTTTATTTGTGTTTTTTATCTTTCTCCTTTTGTAATTGAGCTATAATTGAACTGGTGCTTACCCAGCCTTTATAATTTAATTAATGGTGGTTTAGTGACCTCAGACCAATTACGCCTATTTAAAATGAACAGAATAACACTTTAGGACTAGGGATATTAAAAGAAGAAGCTGTGAAATACTTCCAGAAGTTGAGCGATTACGAAGATGAAATTGTGTGAAAATAAGCTTCAAATTAATTCTAACAAGGATCGAAATGGAGATTTTTTCGTTGAAAGTTTCGGGAAATATTTCTGTATTTACACTGGTCTAGAATTTTATTATTACTTGTAGTACATTTCAATTTCCATTAATATGAATAAGAAGGTAAGAGTTATCAGTATCTGAACTATCAGTGGTCAGGTTGTAAACATTGGTCGATAACAGTTTTTTTATTTAATAGAAAGATATTTTTGCAGTTGTTAATAAATGAATAGTGTTTGATCATATGCTTTATCGTTACAGCTGAGAAGGTAGAATAATAAGAAATACGATAATTTCTCAATATTATTATAACACAAACAGTTTTAACCAGGTCATTAAACTGGAACGCATAATAGATTAGTACTGGCACCTCGTTAGAGCTGATACACTTACTATCAATTGTAGCTATTGTAACTCGATTGTTATTGTAGCAACTCTAATTGATAAGTTACTATAACTAACCTCGGGGGATAAGGCATTCTTTTTATAACGGAGATACAAGTTTGACCCAAAAAGATAAATTATATCATCAAAGTGTGAGATTTGAGCGAACATGACTCATCATTATGTACGCCGCTTAGATAAATGTTTACGATTAATAACAGGAATCATTAAATCGACTAGGGTGGTCCACATTTTAATTATGCATCTAGATGGAAAATTTTGAGAAAGAGCTCGCGCCCGTTATATGCTGCGCAATTAAAAAGGATTTTCTCCTGTTAGCAGGTTAACAAAATAAGGAACATTGAGGATTTTACGAAGGATTTTGGATTGCAGGGATTGGATACGAGAGGAATTCGATGGCTTAGTGGAGCCCCAAAACTCTACTCCGTAAGTCCAAATAGGTCATATGATGGTCATGTAGATGAGTTTTTTGCAGTTAATTGGGAGCTTAAAGAGTTTGTCTAGTAAGTGTTGATGTACCTGAAACGTCGAGCGGTATCTTGTCTTTTTAGTCTTGTATGAGGATTACAGGTTAATCGTTTGTCGAGATGAAACCTCAAGTATCGGATCTGTTCTACAGATATCAGTCAAAATCATATTAAATGAATACTAATATTTTAACAAACTCACTAGAGTTGTAAAAAAATAAAAAAATACTAAACTGAACTTCACTTTATATAATAATATCGGTATACTACAACTAAAACGTTAAATACTTACTTTAGTACAATTAAATAAACAGTTCTATATTTGTAAAATTTAATACTAAAAAAATACTATTACACCAGTGATCCTCGTGCAGCTTCGAGTTTATTTTAAATAAATAAAATTATTCTAAATATCTTGTTTTTGTAACTGGAGTGCATCTTTATTAGTTAATCATTCACATGAGTAAATTAAAAACCTTTTCCAGTCATTATTATTTTTCTTTATTCTAAAAAACGTTTCGACAATTCCTTGTCATTTTCAATTTACATCATTTTTTTTTTTAAATTTTTCAACACTATTTAATTTTAAAAATATTTTCTAAAAAATTTTTTGTACATTTTCAACCTAAAAATTAAAAATTTAAAAGACAAATCAAAATAAATACATTATTTTATATACAAAAAACATGTCCCAAAAATACTGAATAAGATATAGATACCTTTTTGGTTAATTGTCATATAATTTAAAAATAAAGCTTAGAGTTATAATGTACTCCATGGTCAACTACTAATTTTTGTAATTTGTACTTTGGACTGTTTTTTATTATTATTGTTATTAAAATAGTATTTTAATTTATTTAGTTCTTCAATATATAGTCATTATGAATGGTTAATTAGTAATTTTTTTATTTATATTGATCTATTTTATATCTTTTATTTATTTTAAAAAGTTAGTTATATGAATTAAGAATTGGAAAATGTAAAAACAATACTGAGGTTACTGAGAAGGTTATGTTATCTGTGTTATCTAATAAGTGTGGACTTCTATATTTCTTTATTTAATTTTTTAACTTTAAAATCACTGATGAGTATAGTTTGCTTATTTCATTAGATTCTTTCCTATCATTCACTACCTTATCTATTTTATCATTTATGTATAATGCTTCTAAAAATTTTCTTTTTATCTTATTTCCCTCTCTGTGCAAAATTCGTGGCTTTTCGAAATCAAATGTGTGGGATTCTTTTTTGCAATGGGCTGATAATGCAGTGCTTGTCTTTGAATTTGGTTTTAGATTATTTTTGTGATGATAGAATCTATTTTTAAGATGTGTACTGGTATGTCCTATATATTGTTTGTCACAATTTTTGCAATCAATGTTATATACCACATTTTTATTATCCAAGATTGGTATTTTATCTTTTTTGCTGTTTATTATGTTTTTTATAGGGTTTATGGTTTTATGTGCTAATTTTATATCTGGGATGTCATAATTTTTAAATGTTGGTTCAATTTTTTCTGACAAGTTTTTGATATAGGTTACACTTCTGTATTTTATTTCATTTTGTTTAAAATCTTTTTTTGGTGATTCATTAATTATCTGAGCTGTGTTATTTTTGGTTTGGGGGTCTTTTTCATTATTTTCTTCTGTCTGAAAAAAATTTGTAATCTTAGTTTGAGATGGCTTGATTTTTGATGTTTTGTCATTTATATGGTTAATTTTTTTACTATTATCAAATCTATTGATATTAGAGTCATTTTCTATATTTATTATGTTATTATCTATTTTATTCTTAATTAAATTATTTTGTTTGTGCCACATTTCTTTTATAAGTTTTATTGGGAAAGCATTACTAAGTAGAATTTTGAAAATTTTATTCTTTGTTTCATTTAAATATTCATTGTCTGTTACTGTAATTGATCTTTTTATTAGATTTTGAGCTGTATTTCTTATTTGTTGTTTTGGGTGGTTTGAGAAAAAATTGAGTAATCTATTTGAGGTTATATCTTTTTTATACCATTTTGTTTCAATTCTATTATTTTTAGGGTTTCTTATGATGGTTATGTCCAAAAAGTTTAGAGAAAGATTATTTTCTATTTCTTTTGTGAACTTGATATTTTTATTTTGTTCATTTAATATTGAGTTAAATTTATTTAAATCATTTTCATTTGTAATAATTAATAAATCATCTATATATTTAGCAATGAATATAGATGAGCTGTTCAATTTTAGTAGGCTATTATTTATTATATGATTAAGGACTATTCCTGATAAGTTTACTACTTATTTTTTTGTATATAAAATAATGTATTTATTTTGATTTGTCTTTTAAATTTTTAATTTTTAGGTTGAAAATGTACAAAAAATTTTTTAGAAAATATTTTTAAAATTAAATAGTGTTGAAAAATTTAAAAAAAAAAAAAAATGATGTAAATTGAAAATGACAAGGAATTGTCGAAACGTTTTTTAGAATAAAGAAAAATAATAATGACTGGAAAAGGTTTTTAATTTACTCATGTGAATGATTAACTAATAAATAAAATTATTTAAAATTCCTGCATATATCGTACATATAGATATATGTTACCTCCATTTTTAGCATGTTTATGTTAAGGATGGCTATTGAGACACTATTGTATACCTTCTCGATGAAGTTAGTCGCTTGGAATAAATATTGAAGTGGCTACGTGCTCGGAATATCCTCACTACTTCTTTCATTGACCTTTAGCTTCGAAAAGTCACTTAAGCCCGATCTGGGTTAAATGTTCTTTGAAAGTTAAAGTTATCTCATATGGCAACATATGGACCATTTTATTTAATATTTTATTGTACAATTGTACTACAAAGTTGCTCTAGTTGAATAACTATGTATAACAGTTACTTCAACTGGCACTGTTAATTTCAACATCGATAGTGGACATCGATGTTTCCTCTATCGATGTTGCCTTGCCTAAGATGCACTGCTTATTTTCCACGACCTTCAGCCTCCTTAAAGTGGCCTGCATTGCATCCCACTGCCTGGTTAATCCCTAAAATAATATTAGCTTGTATTATAACCAAGAAACGTCCTTCGAGCTATATTCTCACCATAAGGAAAAGGCTTGTTAATGTGAAAAATTGAACAACTCATAATATGAGAATCGAACGAAACTTTTCCATTGTTTGTAAGATACATTATGAATTATTAAATATTCAGGCATTTTCGTCAATATTTTATATTGTATATTATATTCATTATTATTACTCAGGGGATAAAAATAAATGTAAATTGGCACAGATGCAGCCAACCCCCTATTTACAAATCATACAACTGTTCGTTTAATTTTCGGTCAAATTGTATAACTGTAATGTACTCGCACTATTTAGTTCAGATCGTATAATTGTTTTTAACCAAGTGTAAGCAGGAAGAAAATTCAAGTACTTACTAAAGCATTTTAATTCATACTTCAATTTAGTGTCTCTTCAAAAACTATGTTCTTAATCACTCAAAATTGCATTAAAGTTTTACGGGGTGACCTATCTAGTGGTTACTATAACAATCTACTAAGCCCAAGATCGCGGGTTCATAGCCCGGCAGATGGCCCTTGGCCATTTTAAAAGGCAGTAAAATCCTTGGTTATGCAGTCCTTTGGAAGGGGCGTTAAACGGGGGTCCCGAGCCTGTACGATGTCAGGTACTCGTTAAAAATCCCTATCCTAATTAAACCTGGATAGGCAAAATTTAGAGCTCCCACTTTAGCATCGTCCGATTAGCCTTAGCAGTATAAAATGAATAAACAAACTAAATTTTTAATCTAAATTGAACTGTATTAAAGTTTTCAATCCGCTGCCTAGGTCGAAGGTTTTTTAACTGCTGAGGCTTTAAGTTTACAATTCTAAATCTATTTCCTTTCTTATGAGTTGTAGTAGTGCAGTTCTTTCCTTTTCTAATCACAATTACTCTACTGAATATATTTACTTTACATGGTTCCTGGTTTCATCATTAATAGATATTTTAACCGTTATATTATCTGCCCTTATTATAATTAACATCGATTTATCATACTATCGAATGATATCTATATCGATTTATGCGGAACGGATGCTATAAGGCTTGTTGAAATTCTCAATATGCTACTGGGCAAGTCTACTGTTGGATGTTACAACTTTATTTTTCATATTACGATTTCAAGTCGGCTTCAGACCATCAACCAGTTCTGTTAGGCTCTAAATTTAAAACTTAATAATTGTGGTATTTTATTGGTTTAAAGATATTTTTCATCGGTTAAAACAATTAAATCTGTTATATTTTACAGTTCATTACAACAGAACGATTGATAATATAAACTTGCTTTCTAGAGAACGGATTCGTGTCTTCACATAAATCCGCCATAATAAACTAGCCATATTTTTTAAACATCAATAATTAGCAAACGATTTACTTAAAAAAAACTCGAAACCCTCCACTCTAGATAGAACGTGAAACGACCGTGATTATGAGAGAATGGATTTTTTGGAGTGATGCAGGATTTATGTAATTCTATTGGCCCTATGAAAAATAAATAAATAAATATATTATGTTAAATGTTAAAAATGTTAGAAGTCATTTATATATATATATATATATATATATATATATACACACATATTAGCTCTTACCAATTGCAATTTTAGAAAATTTATGAAGTGCACAACTTTTAGCATACTTTTTAGACTGAGCTATAATAAATAATATATCGCTCCTTCAAAACGATAACGACATAACTCTAATATTGACGTTTTGAGTTAAGCTCTCAGTAGTGATTGTATTGGTTAAAGCTTTTCAATTTAGGAACGACATATTTTGAGTTGTATCAGGTTTGAGCTTCAAGTTTTATGGGAATAATGACATAAGTTAAAATAAAAAATTTTCTTGTTAATAAAATAATTTCAATGCCATCATTACAATAGGAATACTTTGCTTTACCAATACCCCCTTTTTTTAAACTCACGTGGAACTTTCAAATACCGCTATTAAAAAATAAGGTCTTTTGAGTTAGGACATTGTTCTGTAAAAGGATATGATGTTTATCCAACACATATCCATATATATCCATACATATATTAGATTTACAATTTAGAATGCAGTAGGAAGAATCCCAAAAAGCAAAGCCATTAGTTTTTAAGATACTGGAAATAATTAACCAGTCAAAAAATTCACTAATTCAGATATCATCAGCACATAAACCAAAAGAAAAATAGAATAGCATAGAAAAATAATTTTATTCTGGGACCCTTTAGAATTACAGAGATGAACAAAATTAAATAAATATATATCTGGCAAAACGACTAAATTTGAATAAAACAATATTTATTGTTTGTTTGTTTATTTAACGTCACTTTATGCTGCTATGGCTAATCGGACGATGCTACAGTGGGAGCTCTAAATTTTGCTTATCCAGGTTTAATTAGGATAGGAATTTTTAACGAATACATGACATCGTACAGGCCCTTTAACGTCCCTTCAGAAGGATGGCGTAACTAAGGATTTTTTACCCTTTAAAAAATCCTAGGGCCACCTGCCGGGCTACGAACCCGCGATCTTGGGTTTAGTAGTTTGTTACGCTAACAACTAGACCACAGGTGACCGTTAAAAAACAATATTTAAATAATATCTTGAAAGTAAATTAGTAACAGATATGTTTTGGTAGAGAATCAGAAAATTTAATACAAAACTAAAATAAAAAAAAAATAAAAATTTACAAGATAAAGAAATAGGCTTATGGAAAAATAAGTGAATAAATAATAGCATCTATTAATATAAAAACATGATATCATTACGAGTGGGGAATATTTACAGTAATTAATCGATCGATTAAGTTGAATATATCTATAATTATTTATTGATTATAGAGTATATCTGTTTGGGAATTTAGATGTATGACAAGTTTGGATTTACGTTGGATAGATAAAAAAAGATTTGAAATCATCTAAAAGTAAATAAAGTGGAGCACAGTTGACTTCAAGAGTGAAAACAGACTCATCAAGCAGAGCAATCTTGCTCCAAGACATTTCTCGTACAAGTTGGACTGTTGATATGAGATGTGATGCACATAGTCTTCTTTATGTGATTGTGTGTATTCTGATGTTGACTGGTTCGTTTTTCCAGTATTTTAGAGACTTAATGATTTGCTTTTACTGATTTTTTTTTATTGTATCCTAATTTTTTAATTTTCGCTCATTTAAATTGATTAAATTTACAATATATAATTTTGTTAATTAAGTCAGTGGATCCCTCATCTTTTACTTTTTCGATCTCATCTTCGTATACATTAGCCTACCAGCTGAAGTCATATCTTTTATCAATATATTAAATGTTGATAAATATATCTTTTTATGTATTTCAACTGAGAAATTATTGAGATTAGCCGTAAGAAGATCCGAGAATAACAAGCGAAAAATTTATGCAGGAGCGAATAATACATTGTGAGGACAGCCTTGGTAATTCAAGGAGGAGCATGAAAATAAGATATTTAAATAACTGAGTAGTGTATCTAATTGTTTACTTTTCTTATCCTACTCTACATTTTTTCTAAAAATATTTTTTTTATGTTTGCAAATTGTTAATGAATTAAAGGATTATCTCTTCGGTTTATCTTTATAGTGATTATATGAAAATTGATATTATTAAGTTAAAAAACAAATATTACTATAAATTATACTGTTTTGAAGCCAATCAGCTGTATATCGTCGTGCATAGTTTAGTTAAGACTACGCCCAACCGAATGGTTTTTTCCCAATTAGTTATTCTCCAAAGGGTAAGAACAAAAATTTAAACAAGAAAAAATGTTACTAAATTCAATCTCTGTTGATAATATCTTATCAACTTCATGTGTGATGTCATAATCAAATTTTCCTTACCTAACTCTGATAAGATAGTTGTACCTTATCAAAATTGCCAATCATGACTTCTTGGGATGAGGGTCATGCCTTGTGGAATTTGTTTTAGTGAGATATTCGAGAATTGTATTTTATAATTTCTAAACATGTTGTTATTCAATGGAATCATTTTTAAAGAAATAGATTTTTTTATGATAATACTGATTTAATATCAACTGCTATCTTTAATTGATCCTTTCGAATGTTTTTACAAATGTTAGAATGCTAAAGCTAAGCTAGATAATAGAAGACATTATCTATAACTATTGTACTATCCTATAGGTCAATTGCCTCAAGATAAGAAATGACAATTATGTAACAGGTCCATCTTCAACTAATCGTTTCCAGTTATCGGGTAGTTTTCAAATTATGTTGAATTACTTAGGCCAACGATGAAAAAACTTTTGCACTGAAAATAGCTTATTCCTGTAGTTTTTAGGATGCTGGATCCATATATGATATTAAAAAAGCTGTATCACCTACAATTTCTTCACATTTTATCGTTAAATTTATTAAATTAAGCGATTTTTAAAGAATTGAACAGCTTTAATATTCCAAATAAATAACTGGAAAACTAAGTCTATTGGTGTGGATGAAGTTAGTAACACTGCTGAAACACATTTGCTGGCCAAAACTCACACTTGCTAGGACAAGTCTCCTTGCAGAACCGTTCTCCATGAAACAGTACAGTCTCTACCATGTGCTGAATCCCACACCCGTTCACGAGTCGTATTGGTACAGTTTTTGGGTTTTTTTAATAGTCTGTTCACGTATTTTCCATGAAAAAATAAACCAATTGACTGAACTGAAGATCAGCCTAACTATGGATTATGCATTTGAAATAATTGTATGGAAAATGGAATTTGAGCTTTAGTCACTCAGAGAATAGGGCTTTTAAGGAATGGTGGACCTCCCTCAATGTTGTTCGTTTAATCATTTAACCTTACTTCATGCTACTATGGCTAATTGGACAATGCTACAGTCGGGTTCTAAATTCTTCCTATCCAGGTATAATTAGTATAGGGATCTTTAAAGCGTACCTGACATCGTACAGGATCAGGACCCCACTTCTACGTTTCTCCCGAAGGACGGTATTATCAAAGATTTTTTCTCCGTTTTAAAAAATCCTAAAGCCACATGCAGGGCTGCCAACCTGCGATCTTGGGTATAGTAGTTTGTTATGCTAGCAGGTCATCCTAGCCCCGCAATGTTTTTTTCAAGCCTAAGGCTCATAGCATCTTTTTAGGTTAAGCCACAATAAGATTGTGACGTCCTAAGGAACGGACGTAAAAATAGGGGGGCCCCAATATGTGCGATGTCATGTACTCGTTTTAGATCACTATCCTAATTAAACCTGGAAAGGCCAAATGATGGACTCCCACTGTGGCAACGTTAAACGAATAAACAATAAACAAAAGAGGTGCAAAAGAAGTAATAATCATATCTTTCCTTTTAGTTTAGGTAAATACTTACTTGTACTGCCTTCGTCCCAGATTAAGAAAATTAATATACAAACTGTAGCCCAGATTTGCGAATAGAATTGTTCAATAAATATAAATAATTATGTTTTAATTGGAATACTTGATGAATCAAAACAGTGACGTCTGAGATTAATTCAAGTGGTTCAATGAGACGATCGACCGTGAATCACTTGTTGATTTGCGTAAAGAACATTTTCCCAACTAAGATTGTGTATGATGTAAATGCATCGATTTATAAGAATCGATAACCATTCCAGATCATTGTTACACTGCCGATTTTTATCTTTTAGCTTTTATCTTAGGTTTTCGGAAAAAAATGGAGGATTTTATGGTTAGTTTAAAATACCTATCCAAATAGTATGAACAACAGTGTATCCAAAGATTTCGAGAGGGTGACTTGAGCCTTGAAGACAACAGACTTCGTGGACAAATTCTGCCTTAGATGATGATGTTTTCCGAGCTTTGGTGGAAGAAATGCCCAGAACTGCTGTTCGAGAACTGGCTCGAGCGAAATTCGAAGTCAAAAAATCAATCGTCGATGGCCTTATCAATACGATTGGGAAGTTGAAAAAGCTTGAAAGTTTGGTCCCTCACAAGAGACTCAAGTCTCCCCCTCGAAATCTCTGGATCGCGGTTGAACAGTGCACTTACTTATGCTGCCTTCGTCCCAGACTTCGAAGGTGTTTCTCCTAGTTTGGGTCTCGTTTTGCCTGAGTTTGAACTCGTAAAACATAATTATGCGTAAATCACGCTTTGGTACAGTATCTTAGTAAAGACTGAATGATTTCCAAGTAGCAAAATGTTACAGAGAAAAACAAACATTTTTATTTGAAAGAGAAATAATAAGTGCTTACATTTATAAAATTAAAAAATGAGAATAAAAAATAAACATTTTATTTTGTGCAAGGGTATTTGAAAACACAAAATACTGCATTATCTTCATGATAACCCAATATTTACAGCTATATGGCGGCAATATTTCAGATATACCGCCTGCACAATCGTTGGCTTAGAGGAAACATTACGGTCTCAGCCTTGTACTGAACTCAAGACTGTTCATAATAGGACTGCGGGTTTTTTTTCTCTTTAAAACGTGGTAACTGCTTACGTAAAAGAGTCTCAATAATTTACATTTTTAAACAAAATAAGCAAAGTAGATAGAATAAAAAAAAACCTACTAAACAACAAAAAATGACACTAGCTCTATCTATAGCCAAGGCTCTTCCCAAAGAGGTAGCGAAATGGGCAGTGGGTTTATCATTCCTTATGATAAACTTTGTGAACAATCTTAACTCTTTTTTATAACAATCTCTTAAATAGAAATTTTTTTTTAAATTGACTGCATAAGAACAGTTTAAAAAAAAAATTCACTTATTAAAATTTACAATTGTATTATATTTTTTCTTAGGGTGTATAATAATACAAAAACAAAACAAAACAGTATAGCAACTGACTATGGGATACAACACATCCAGCTAATTTTTAAATATGCAACCGATTAATCTACAGAAAAAGACAGAGTTTTTATACTGTTGATCATCAAACCTATATATTGAAAATGACCATTTAGGTCGAAACGTTTATATAGAAAATAGATGTAACAAATAATTTTGGACTAAAGGTTTTTTTGTATTATTATACACCCTAAGAAAAAATATAAACTGTAAAGTCCAGTACCCTAGAAGATTAATATTGAGAATTGTATTATATTAATAAAATAAAAAACTGTCCCTCTACAACCCGTGAACGGGTCCTGGGGTTCTAGACATGATTAATATTGTACTGTTTCAAGGACCAAGATTGTACAGGGAGGTGATTTGCCTAAGATTTTTCTAATCGCCAGAATTTCACCCTTATTTTGGTTACCCACCTCATAAAGGCTGGGTGAGCCCCAGGAGAGTCCTAAATCCCATACGATCCATCTCCAGCTGCTAACAGAGTAAATAAAAGTCTTTCCTGCAGTGAAACTTAAACCAGGATTTTCGGCATGGCAACTCATTGGTATTATACTAATGTAACAAGTAAATAGAATGATTGATACACAATGACAGGAGTAAAGACAAGTATAGGAACTAAAAACTGGTGGTACTCGACTTAAAAAGTCACGGGGCAACCTTCTTCCTACTCGGAGGATTATCAGAAATGGAAGAGGTTGTTAGCTTTGAAACTAGTTTTGAGTGGGAATAAAGTCTGCCATGAAAGGATATCGAGTTCGGGCCAAATCAGTATCAAATGGGACACTAAGGTCATTATGGGTAACTTTATAGGTAGCATTGCAAAATAAGGAGCATTGAGGATTTCACGAAGGATTTTGGTTTATAAGGATTGGGAACGAGAGGAATGCTATGGCTTCTAATAATTATTGGAGCCCCAGAGCTGTACTCTGTAAGTCCAAATAGGTATTGTAAAAGTTATTTATGTCTTAATTAATTGGGAGCTAAGATAACAATTCAAATTTAATTTTAATGAATACTCCTAACTTGGCATACTTATGGAATGCTAACAATAAGTTGATACTTCGTGGATACCTCTCTTGTTTAATACAAAAAAGTTAGTCATAAGACTCGGAACATAAACATTTGACGTATATAACAATGGTATATAATAAACTCGGCTATACATCGCTCACTCAATGGACTTTCATTCCATATGATTTGCTCAGGTGCACAACGTTATTGGACACTCGTATATATGTTTACTCCTACCTGTAATATTCAATTACATCTCTTGCATTTCATATCTGTTTGACGAATAGCTAACTCGTACAGTCACCATTTGCAGTACTAATGTATGTATTTTTTCTTAATTGATAATGCCGTGTTATTCTAAAGAACAAATAATCGTTGTATCTTGAAGGCAGGGAATGGTTAGATAACTTGAACTGGTGGATATTATAAACGGGAAGATGTAGGGTTTTATATTGAGAAGAACAAAATTTATTCCAAATAACTAAGTTGTGAAATTCTCGTATCTGTTTATTTTGAAGCGACCTTGATGAAATTTATGGGTCTATTACATTAACATTTGAAAATATTATGTTTGTATTTCCTTATACTAATATTCAAATGTTTCTCTTCACAGAATTGTGCCAATTGTCAGCAAGGGCGGATTTAGGGTCGGGCACGGAGGCATGTGCCCCCCAGACGGTATTTGTGTACTTTCGAGAATCCGTTACAGTACATACTTATAAGTAAATCTTATGATCATAGTTGTTAAAATATATGAATAAAATAACAGAAATAACATGAGTGAAACTATTGTTTAGATATTTTAATAAACCTTTCTATGAAGGTTTATTTCTAAGTTATTGTTTTGTTTTTTTGCCCGTCGGCCCGTTATGCCCCCCTCAGAAAAAATCCTGGATCCGCCCTTGATCGTCAGAACAAAGTTGCAATGTTTCTTAGCCGACCAGGTTGTCTTCAATGTCAAAGAACCTGCTGATCCAAGAGGCAAACCGCTCTCTATATTCATTTCATGGTTAACCTAACTGTAGTGTATAATATACTAGCGACCCACCCCAGCTTTGCTCGGGTAATAATGCATATTATGCCTGCATAATTTGTCTATGTAATGTATTTCATTTTTTTTTATCATGTACCTGCCACTAAGGACCACGTGAATATCATTGGTTAGGCTTCTTTGGGAGTCTTGATTTTTTTTTCTCACCATCTCAGCTAATGTAGTTTATTATATAGAATTTATAAAAATAAAAACAAAACCAAATATTTCTTTAGATACGAATTTATTATCTTGCACGTTAGATTATTGTGAGGGATTTGGTAAGCAGCGTCTTCGGTGAAACCCATCGATATTCCAACCCATTTACACAAAACCTCGACAAATTATATACCTAAATCTTCCCGGTGAATCACACTATCTATTGGTGAAAAAAGGCATGAAAATCCGTGCAGTAGTTACAGAGTTTACCGCGTACAAACGCGGCCGAGGACTTTGTTTTATAATATGTGTAGATGTTTCACATATTATTTATAAAATTATTGTATCCAATTATAATCAATCTTGGTAATAAAAAGAAATTATTGCAAATACTCCAAACATTTTTAGTATGTTACATAATAAAAGAGGGGCAGGGTAGCTGAGAGTGCTGAGATGCTTTGCAGAAGGACGATCGAAGTGATCCCTCATCCAGCCTCTACAATTTGGATAACCTTAATTGGAGGAAAATCTGGTAATATCCTAATGAAGTCTACAGTGTTATTAAAAATGAAGTAATGTAAATTATTGTTCTCTGTGTTTTAAAGTTATGACAATAACATATACAAGTCTTTTGATAATATTTTCATGATGTAAATATGATAACCAATTCTCTTAAATAATTAATACAACTTTAAAAAATCTCTATTATGTAGAAAAGTTTTTAATGACCAAGTATTTTTTATTTATCATATGTGATATAATTACAATATTGAAAAAAATATTGCAATCTGATCTGCAAAATACATTATAATTGTAAATTACAGTTATAGAATTTGTGCAACGAGAAGTAGAATTAAATCAACTATTGTATAATTTATAAAATGTAGGTTAGGCGCTAAGGGCACTCCCTTATTAATAATAATAAAAATAAACCAAATGACTAATTGATTAATAATTTATGATGTATCATACAAAGAATGAAATTTATTTTGTTTAATTCTCATATTATTGCAAAATATTAATAAGTTTTTTCTTATGGTGAGAATACAGTTCGAAGGACGTTTACAATAATAGCGAAAACAATTAGCAAACAGTATTTTAGGGATAAATCAGGCAGTGGATTGCAATGCAGACCGCTTCAAGTAGTGGTTCAAAGGCAGTATAGTATCGATCGATTAAACCTCGATTGAACTAAGCAGTGCCTATCGATTTGATGATATTATATAATTTTAAATAATATTTCAGTAGTTGAGGAGAGCTGGGTAGCTTAGTGCAATGCGCTGGGTTGCTATTCTGAAGGTTTAGGGTTCAAATATAGCAGATACTTTGATAACAGAATTGGATTTAACGATTCTCCTAGGGCTTATCCAGCTTCTATGATTCCCATCAAGCGCCCTAAATTGAAACCTGGCGATTGAGCATGATCTCGAACATATCACCTCCCTGCATCTTCGATGGAAAAGAAACAGTTAGTTTTTATCTTATACTGAAAACCGGTCAAGGGTTTTAGTCGTACAGATTTTTTTTTGTTTAGTATTTAATGAAGCACATGTTATCCGGCTAACCCTGTATATAAAATATAAGCAGTATATTCAGAAGTAGTAATAATAGCAATAATAATAAGGCTAAGCTCTCCCGAGGGTACTTACAGATATAACCAATCTCTACAAGCAGATAGAACCAATCTCTACATACAGATACAACCAATCCCTACAAACAGATACAATCAATCCATACATACAGATACAACCAATCTCTACATACTACCACCGACCATGGGCTATGCAAACACATTTCTGTAAGATCACTCTTAACGCGTTTCTCCCATCAACGTCTCGGTCTACCCTTCCGACGTTTACTAGTCGAATCAGCGCTTACTAACTTTTCAGGAATTCGCTATTTACTAAACCCTACAACTTTACAAGCCCATCACATACTTCGCGAAGCTATCACTTCCATTATATTAGGCTGGTGCATGCACTGCAATCCGGTGTTGTGCTATCTCCTAAATTATCCAGTGGTGGAACGAATATTTTACGCAATACTTAATTTTCGAACACCTTAAGACGTTGTTCCTCCACCATAGTTAACGGCCATGGCTTCATTTTAAATCCATAAAGGAAATTTGTAAGGATAAAACAATGAGTTATGAATTAGTGAAAATTAAATATAATGCATAAAAAAATATAAAGAAAAATAAATTTAATGAAATATTAAGTTAATTGGATAGTAATGGACACAGAAATTTTGAGGAAAGAACTAAGACTGGTAAGGACAAGTGTGTGAAAGGACTTTGGAAATCCCAACAGAGAATTCTCGACTAATACGTTGAGTTGACTAATTGTCTTAGATTAGCATAGCATCATTTATAACAATGTCAAACTGAATGAACTAGTAAGTTTACATTTATTAAGGATATTAGCATTTCAGTTTTGTTTTGTTTATTTATTCATTTTGCTAATATTATTCGCATGCATAATAAATAATGCATAACTATATTTTACCGCCTAGTTGAGGTTTTACCCAGGAAAATATTTCTATGAATATTTCTTTCTATTGGACTAATGAATAGTTTTTTTTATAAAAATCTGAAGAATTGTTTTGGTTAAAGTCGAATACTGTCCAAAATAAGTTTCTTGTACTTAATGAAGCGGAATCGTTTCTGTAGTGCGTTTGCCAGGCCTTAGCTTAAGACGGAGTTATTGCTTATATTGTAATTCTATTTTAAGCCAATAGTTCACAGAATGAGACGATTACGCTTCTCACAAAAAAGTTAACTCTTTACGTTCAAAATTCGACTTTACCTCTTATTTTTGTGGAGTGCAGTATAAACATGCAAGTTACAAAATTATAATATAATGAATGAAAACCCCTTGCATTAATTTTGTTGTGATATACCGGTATCGCTACAGCCCATGAACGGGTCTGGGGGTTCAGTATACGGTGAAAACTGTACTGTTTCATGGACAATGGTTCTGCAAGTCCAAGTTCACGCTCAACCGCCAGATTTTCCCCCTTATTTTGGGTAACCTATTTTTATAACATTTTATTGAGACAGGGTGAGCCCCTGGAGGGTCTTAGATCCTGTATGATCCATCTTCGGCTGCAAACACACTAAATAAAAGTCTTGCCCGCAGCGTGATTTGAACCAGGATTTCCGGCATGGCAGCTCAGTGCTCTACCACTGAGCCACTCCGCTCCCGTATATACACTTAAATACACCATATATATACAGCCCGTGATATACACTTCTTTAAAAAATATTCATGTGATATTGTATACTCTATAGTAGTTTTATATGTTTTTGAAAAGATGCTTACATAAATAACATACGGTCATAGTCGATATTAAAAAATTAATAATTTGGTTAACTAATTTTAACATTATACAAGTCAGTTAAACCTAAGCTATACTACTACAATCTATAAAGAATATTTGGTTCAGTACATGATAGAGGCTGTACTGTCTCTACGATAACGGTTGTGCAGCGAAGGGATTCGACAGAGATCATGCTCATCGCCATTTTCTTTCCAATTTAGGATGCCTCTACCATAAACCAATATTCCAATAGACCTCTACTCTATAGAGGCTGAATGAGCCTCAGGAGGGTCTGTAGATTCCACAGGATCGACTTATATATGTTACACCGCTCTCTATGAATCAGTTAAAGTTTTATTATTTTTAAAGTTCAATGTCAAGTTAAAACGATACTTTCAGTTTTTTTTTATATTTAATAGCAATTACATAAAATTAAAATAATATATTTTAATAAATTATCTCTATTGAAAAAAACCTGTATATACAACAATGATAAATTATGTAAATTTATTTTCTAAATAAATAAAACAATACGATTACAAAGATAAAGGGTCGCATTAGGCGTATTATCATAATTTTTTTAAATCAGATATCTGACCCTGAAGAATAGATTTGAATGGGAAATCCAGAGAAAAAAAAAATCTGAATCTTTATAAAGACAAAGATCGGAAATAGTCTGTTTTTTAGAAAAAATTGAACGACTTTACTAAAATGACAATGTTTGTCTTCAATACACTTTCTCCTGAAACTAGGCATTATTTAAGATATAAAAGAATAAATGAAGATATGTAGTTACTAGAAATGTAAAAATTATATATACATATATATTTATACAGACATATAAAACTCATGCTTAGGTCGCTAAAGATATATAAATTTAATTTTTCACTTTTTTTCGATAATAAAGATATAATTAACATATTTAGTTAGGGATTTTCGACTTGGCGTATTTGTAAAAGAATATACTAGAAATAAAATCTGAATCGTTAAATGAAAGACTTGAAAATCTGTAAATATCTTAACTGATTTTAGTTTTGCTGGAATAACCTTCAAAAGGCCGATTAAATACCTCATACATTTGGCGATTGAAATTTGTATTTAAAAAAAAAAATTAAAATTAAAATTTTTGATAAATTACGAATTATGGATATTGGCCACTACGATCAAAGTTTAAATTTACGAAAAAGAGCACGTAGGAAAAATAGGAAAGACGTGATATTTAAGAAACAATATCACTACAAAAATCGAAATTAAGTCTTTCCTACTAAAATAAATTAATAAAAGCTATACAAAAGACTTTTTTACATTTTCAAAAAATCGTGATTCATACATTTATCCTAATTACGAACATTAGTCAGTCTGGCCTTTAAATCGGAAAATACTTAAAAATAGCTTTATTATTATACAATGAGGAAACAAACAGATTTTTTTTGTATCTAATAGATAATTTAAACTTAAATTTAATAAGGAAATTTTAAATGTATCTTGTATGGTATTTAAAAAAGTAAAGATTGGTCTCTTTAAGAATTTCAGGGAAATATGAATTTAAAAATTGCTTGGAAATGTGAAGGTTTTTGAAAAAATAAATTAGATAGTTTTGGTCATGCAAAAAATTTAATGTTTCGAGAATTATTCGTTCACTATGGATGATATATTGAAAATATAAACATATATCTTCAGTCCCGTTTATTCTTGTCCTTTTATTTAATTATTCATTTAGTTAACATTATTTGCATGTATAAATAATTCTAACTATATTATACCGCCTAGTCTGTGATTTAACCAGGAAAATATTCCTATGAATAATTTCTTTCTCTTGGACCAATGGATCCTTTTTTATTAAGATTATGATTAAAAGAAGATTATGACTGAATCACCGGAAACATTTTGCTTGATGTCTATATTTGCATTCTCTGTGAATAAGCTTTTAAGTCGAATTTTTCCAAAATTGCAATGATGAGGACGGAATCGTATCATTCTCGTAGTGCATAACTAGCTAAGTCAGACCTTGACTTCAAATGGACGTATTGCTTTTATTATAACTCCATTTCAAGTCAAAGACTACGAAAATGATACGATTCGGTAACATTAACTCTTTCTGAACAAAATTCGACTAAACAATTTTTTTACCGAGTCTGCAGATATATACAAGAAACATCTTAATGCAGTACAGTAATAATTAAACTTATTTCGACATCAAATTTGAGTACAATTTATGGATTAATAATTTTTTTTTTAATCTTTCTGTAATTATATTGTATTAAACAGTGTTAGTTTTATGACCAGATAAATGTTTGAACCTAGTCAGTCATAATGCCCATAAATGTAACTTACCAAAAACATGTTTTACACTGTTAGGGTATGAATATGGGAACAATGGATTATCAAAACATTGCCAAAACTTTATATTTCTTGACTAAACCTTAAGAACCCGAAAAAAACTTATATTGTTAACAGTCGATAAGGTACATGTTCCGCAGGTTGTCGATTCCAGTTTAGTTGAAAATACAAGTTATCATGAGCTTTAGTAAAAGAGAATGTAAATATGGGTAATGAGTAGATTTCGGTAATCATTTCATCAAGAAAAAAAAGTTTAAAGAAACATATATAATATATATTTCCAAGTGTTAGTTGCAACTTTTATTTACCGAAGTATACACATTCCCCATAATGACATTTCCTTTTCCGTACTAAAGCTCATGATAACTTGTATTTTTGAAAATATCAAAAAGGAAAGGAATGAAAACTTGTGACTCAAGCTGAAGCGACAACTTGTGGAATAATTACCTGATAAAAAAATATTGAAGTGATTTTAAAGATGTGAGTCACTTAAAATTTTACTATCGGGCAATAACCTATAAAAATCAGCAGGGACAAACCAATCAGATTTAGAGACTAATAAACATCCGAACAGTATTTATCGTGTTTTTTTTTTTTACCAATATATCTAGATATATAATTAATTTAACTGGATAAAGAGCAGTATAATGGATCTTACCTGCCGAAACGTTAGAACAATAATGGTAACACACTCGAAAGAACGACTGCACAAACAGGCGATGACACAACCGTACAACTCAACAGCCGGCAAAAGACTGACCGTACGATCTCTTGCGAACCCCCACCATGACCTAAACAGCTGATCTGGCCATGAAACTGTTCTCTTAGTTTTTAACTACTTATTTTATTTGACGGTTATTATATGTCATTATACAAAGGGATTGGGGAAGCTGAGAGTGCCGAGGGCAGTGCTCAAGGTCTCGGGTTCGAATCCTGCTGCATCAGATAATTTATTTACTCAACAGGATATACAGACCCTTCTCATGTGCTATGATATTATATAGTTTATATTTCTTTAATTTCTCCCTTAAATATAGTCATGAAGGTATGTCGTGACCAATGGATTTTTTGAGTTAAGCCTTCAGTAGCAATTGTATTGGTTGAAGGTTTATAATTCAGGAACGACATATCTGAAATCCTTTTCCAAAATTTTTTTTTAATAAAGTTATATTTTTAGTTGTATTAAGTTTTTATTTGAAGTTTTATGGGAATAATGACATAAATTAAAATAAAAAAAGTTTCAACTTTTTAAAAATTTTCCAAACTTTGCTTTACAAATACCCAAACTATTTTTTTAAACTCACATGGAACTTGGGTTTTGAAACTCAATTAGAAATAGAGTTATGATATTGTTTTTTTTTAAGATGCGACGCGTCACGTCGTCTAGTTGGAATATTAACAGGAGATTTCCAGGATCATAGCATAATTCTTTGAAATATATCTCCTGAGACCAATATAACTTAGTGAAATGTATGACTTCTTCAAAACTGGTATAAGTATAAACTAAATGAAAATAAATAAGTTCCAAATTAAAATAAACGCATATAAAGGAGAGACAGTCATATCTAATATTTCTTCATTGCGGTATAAAGCTTTTGAGAATACCACTCGTATCCAATCCTTACTATCCGAAATCAGGAATACTCCTTACTTTGTTACGAATAAAATCATCCATGATGACTATAATGTGTCATTTGTTGCTTATTTGGCCCAAATCCGATTTCAATCCTTTGGATTAACGGTAATCCTCCAGGACGTCTGAAAAGAAGATTGCCTCGTTACCTTCTTTACTTACATGTCTTTATATTTCATTCATCATCTTTACTTGTCACATTATTAATTACAGTTGTAAATTTCAATAAATAAATTTTTAAAAATAATCAAAACCTCTCTTTAAAATATAGTTAGTGCCAAGTGCTATCAAACCAACAAGCCGGTGATTCTGTAAATGATAATATTCTCCTTCCTCATGGGTATGTAAGTTCCGTCAGCCGAAATATTTATGATTCTATTGAATTTACTGTCAAAAAATTTAGTTGTTGGATCCTATCATCTGATGCAACAGTCAACCTTCAAACAACATGCAATAATAAGAAATATAAAGTAATGTTTGTTCTTAAAATAAAATATATTTGTTGTGTTGTATCGCTTCTATACAAGATGTACATCAAGGAGGATGTATAAAATACGTAGGAATGAACACGCGTTTCTGCGTGGATGATGCTAATAATAGTTGAGTATGTTAAGAGGTTTTATAGCACAGCTGTTTATGAACTAATTACAGATGTTTACTTTGCGAATCAGGTAATAATGTCTCGAGTACTCTGATGTAATAATAAACCCACCATAAACTTTAAGTAGACTTATGATAATCACCGTTGATTGTCCTACAAATAAACTATGTTATATCTATTATAATTCCTTGAATTGGGAGAAAAGCATTACCACTACAACTCATCAAGGGTTATGTAGAGACTTTTCTATTCGTAAGACAACGGTTGTGCAGGAAGCTGATTTGTCCGATACCACACTCCACTACCAAGTTTTTCCCCAATTAAGAGTAATGACTTTAAAGAGACTGGGTGAGCCCTATGAGGGTCTACAGGTCCTGCAGGGTCCATCTTTGGGTATTGAGAGATCAATAATTTACGTACCTAAGCTGGATTTGAGCCCATGATCTTCAGCACAGTACCCACTGAGCTCCCCCGCTTTACCTCCTTTGGTGTAATAACGAACTCATAATCCATAATTTTATAATAGCACAGGTCTGCAAAAAAACACTTTTTTAAAAATTGTTTTGATTTAGTTAACTGATCTTTTTGTAGTTTTTTGCACTAATTTCAAAAATAACATTGGCTTTTTTTTATCATGTAAGGCTTGCTTACAAAATAAAGTTGAAGTTTTTGAAAAAAAATGGAAAATTTTGGATTTTTAAAAAAATATTTTAACCTGAAGTAAAAGCAAAAAAACAAAAACAAAAAAAACGATACCTAGCTATCCTAAAAAAATCAGCATAAAATCGATGCACATGTGTTGTAATGTTAAAATAAGGCTTTGTAAAAGCGTTTTCTTTTTCCATCAATGCTTCTTTTGGTACTTTACATCCAACATTAGTCTGCCATCATGTTGAAATTCCATTTACCTTACAATCTTCGCTCCATTTCTTTTATATCTTGATGGAAATGTTCTCCTTGTTCCGCACTCATAACCCCAAGATTTTTTGGAAAGTAGTCTAGATGTGAGTGAAGGAAATGTGTAAACTTCGACACTCATGCCGATCATTTTGTAGTTTTGTTACAATTCAGCAACCAAAGTTTTGCAGTTTGGGTTTTTTTTTGTTTCTAAGCCTGTTATAACAAGTTTAAATGAATTCCATTTTTTTCATCTCCATTTTAGTGACAAAGCTTTCATCTTTTAAAAGTTTTTTTATCTCAGGTCCGACAAAGACTCCCTCTTTCAGCTTAGCATCAGAGATATACCAGGAAACTGTTCACATGATACTTGAAACACTCTCCTTCTTTGATTAATGCTTTCACAAACTGTTTCATTAGCCCCGATTTGATACGACGTGGTAGAAGTAATTTTAAGTAAGTGGTAAAAGGTATTTTAGATCCACTTAAGTTTGTCTTTCAACATTTTTAACTTCAGGAATAAGAGCCTTTCTGATTGGCCACGTCTGCTTGACATAGAGTTGGGAGAGTTACCTGTCACGGCTATCCCGTTCACAGAGGAAACATGGAAATTTTGTGTAACCACTTTGTTGACCTAGTAACATGGAAATAACTTTCAAAATCAAATGCTCCATTTATGGTCGGAGTAGCCGATTTTATTAAGAACAAACTCAAGATTTTCGTAGCATTCTTTCAAATGGACTGAGTGTCCAACAGGCACAGAAGTATATCGGTCACCATTATGCTTTCAAACTCCTTTATGATGAATCGATGAAAAGTCTCCATTCCTCAGGTTCATACGTGATTTTGAACATTTCCATGATTCAAGGTACATTGTTACAGAAAACTAGGTCTCTTGTGTAAAAAAAGGGACAAAATCCTTTTCTCTAAACCAGTGCCATGAAAATGAAACACCAGAGTCTAACATATGCCTTTCTTAAAGTCCAGACCCTAAAACTTCCGCTGAAATTTGTGAATTACCTAGGGGTGATCGATTTTTTTTCGTAATCAGCACAAAAAATACTGTTAAACCCACTAGTTAAATACTACATATTTTCATCGCAGACCTGTGTAATTGATGAATTGTTATTCACTGCCTTACTGTTTTATTTTCCGTTTTCCGCTTCGCAAACCATTACACAATCGATCTCACGTCCAATGCCTTTTTATTAGTGAATGACGCTTGCAAAGCCATACGCTGTAAAATCACGCATCCACATCTCTAGCCGAAAAAGAGGAAACGCAGGCCAATGAAGAATACCAATGCAGATTGGCAGCCGACGTTTCCTCGAAGCCTATACTCACTTCGAGCCAAGAGAGTCGATAGGTGTTTTCACTTGGAAGTATAAGTAGGATTTCGAATAAGGAAGTCGTGGGATTTCTGCATTCAGGAGGGTGTTGCTGAATTCCTCCTCGAAATAAGTCAAGGGCTGGGTAATGTTTCAGGGCTATCTTTTCCTGAAGGAAAACAGGAAAGTTATATTTTTTTCCAGAGGACTCAGACACCAATGTTGTCCCTACCATATCTAAGAAATATAGCTTAGATCTCACAAGTATTCAGAAATTTTGCTTTTCGAGGGTCCCACGCAAAAATGATTTATTGCAGGTTTTCGAGCAGAATTCTTCACGTTAGAATTATGTTAAAAAGAAAATTATAAAAATGAAAAAAATAGGAAAGGAATTAATATCAAGATGGGAGTCCCTGGTTTCAAAAATGTACCTCGATGTGGATTGTGTAGAAAAATCATGATTTGTTTTTACTCACATATTAAAGATTTAATTTAAATATTTGCATTATTCTATTTAACTCAAGTTGTAACCTTACTTTGTGGACATCACTCATAAGTAAACAAACAAACTAAAAAGTTCAAAATGTTATATCTTAGTTATGACTGGTGTTAACATATTTTTTCTTTTGTCGATTGCCAATGCTCATAAGATTATTAATTTTTTAATACCCTGATTACAAAACAGTTAATGTTTTCTCTCTATTTTTTAATGGTCAAGATATATTCGTCATTCAAATATCAAATATTTCATCATTCACCATTTTCAAACTTAAATGTGGGTTATAAAAGGCACTCTGCTAGTTGTAAATTTTTTTTATATGACAAGTATGGATAAATGTCTGTAGATAAATAGATAAATCAATTGTTTCTTTTTCTGTTCATGCTTGTAATTCTGAAGGGAATTAGTCCCAGAGTAAAGTCAATTTTCTATTCTATTCTATAAAGAGGGAAAAATGTAGGTCTTAGGAATGACGAGTTCCGAGAGTCATATAAGCATTGTTAATTGAAGACTAATGAGATATGACTACAAGTACACTGTTGTGTATTTTCCCAGAACATATCTTGTTAAATAAAACTGGTCTTTCCCCCGTACCTCACTTGTTTCACTTGTTCACTAAATGCGACAATTAACACGACGACTTTCAGCTATTTCGTTTCGCAACTCCAAAACAGAACTGAACATAATTAACTCTTCATTACAACGGGACTTAAGGGTTTCCCCTGAGGGTTCCTCGCTCAGAATGGTATTCACTTGTAGAAGAGAAATTCCTAAATATAAAGAATAAACATAGACATGCCAATGATGCAACTAACGTAAGTAGCAAGAAAATTAAAAATGTATTCCTCAGCAAAAATATTGAGTAAAGGCCTGATTAATAGAATTATCACTTTTCGATTTAACTAACCACAATTAAGATATTTTATAGCAAAATTTCGATCATTTTTCCGAGGTCGGCATCTCTACTACTAGCAGGCAGAAAATGGAGAATATAGAACAGTTGATAAAACAATTTATATGAGAAATTTAAGCAGAAAGAAGCATGCAAAAAAAAGAAAAAGATATTTCTAATGATACAAAAGAAACCAACACATTAAAATAAAACGCACAATAGTTCTCTTTGAATTTATAATTTTCATTTGTAATAAGTCATAGCGCATTAATTAAAAGTATAATTCATTCGCTTGTTTTCTACAGACCGTCTTTCCATTTTTTATAACCTTCTCATGTATACGGCGGCTAACTAAATATTCTTTGTTTTTCAACAATTACTGTAAAAGAACAGCTGATGTACTGAATTTTATTGATAAATCGCTTTATCGATTTAATGAAAAAAATGTCGATATCATTAATATTGATTAGAATTTAATTGGAAAACAAGAAAAAATAAATTACACTAAAAAAAATTGCTTCCGTTCATTATTAATGAATGGATAGAACTGAAGGTATCCATTTTTTTAGTCATGGTAATTCTTAGAATGTCGTTTAAGAATTTTAAGTTATTTTGTTTTGCATCTCTATAGTTATTTTTTCGATAATGGAATAAAATAATACAATTAATTAACTATTCATTGATTACATATCTCTAGCTGAGTGCAATTCGTCAGCTGTGGTCTAATTAAAGTTTCAATTAATTAAAAGGATCCTTTGAACTATGTTATCCTCTTGAGCGATCGAGAGTGAATAGCGAAAGTTGATAGATCTAATAACTTTAATAACAAATTCCGCAAAATGGTAAAAATACTGTGGAACAGAATCGATAAAGCGGCCTACTTTGGTGTAACATATTTTCAATGAATAATTTTGATTTGCAAAACTATTAATGCCTTCTATTAGTGACTGGTGAAATATGTTCTGTAGTTAATGGTTAATAATACTAAATTATTTTAATTCTTACGATTTTATCTGGGTTTTAAGGCTGGATTTTCTTTTGAAATTCTAAACGTTACTCTCATAACAGAATCAAACATAATTAAACTTTCCTTATGAAGTAACTTGAGGTTTTTTTCCTCAATGTTTCAAGTCCTGAATTGTTTTCACTTTTAGAAAGAAGACTTCTAAATATATACGACCACATCCGGCGATTTTCAAAGACTTGACAACAATGAGAGCAGTTGTTGAGAGATATCTATCGGAACAGTTTTGCAATTCAAACATAAGCAGTTATCTACGATGTCTTCCATCTACGGCAACAGGAAAAGTAAGTCGCTCGACTTAACCTTAATGCACGTTCAAAATTAAATACAAATAGGCGCATTTCACTAATGTTTTAGGAATGATTCATACTCAGTAATTAAACTACGTTAGCAGTTGGTTTATAGTTTCCTCGTCAATGGGCTCCCGAGAACAGTTAAGTTACAACCCAAATCGATATTTCATGTTTTATTTTTTAATATTAATGGTTTACGGTACTGGACTTGAATTTTATTTTATTTTGTTTTGTAGATACAAAAACCCTTTTTTTGTCCAAGTTATCTTTTATTTAATATTTCTTTAACATGTAGACGTTTCGACCCATGTGGTCATTCTCAAATACATGTTTTTATCATCATTCAGTTAGCTGAATTCATTCCGCAAAAATACATCTATAGAACATTCTAAAAAGCAAAACATTAACATTATAAAATTTAACATTATAAAACTTTTTATAAATATATATGAAATACATGAATCTTCCTAAAATTATCTTATCAGCCACACCATCATACATGGCATCATCAAAAATGATCAAAGATGGTGTGGCTGGTAAGATAATTTTAGGAAGATTCGTGTATTTCATATATATTTATAAAAAGTTTTATAATGTTAAATTCTATAATGTTGATGTTTTGCTTTTTAGAATGTTCTATAGATGTTTGCGGATTGAATTCAGCTAACTGAATGATAATAAAAACATGTATTTGAGAATGACCACATGGGTCGAAACGTCTACATGTTAAAGAAATAATAAAAGATAACTTGGACAAAAAAAGAGTTTTATTTTTTTTAATTTAGTAATAAATCAGGAAAGTGTTCATAAAATGATACCTATATTATTTGGTCTTTAACCAATTTTACACGAATAGTGAGCTTCAATTATTTTCGTGCAAAAATGTTGAATCCGTGAAAATCCGATTTGACTAAACTACCCATTATTATTTATTGCAAAGTAGAGCAAAATATTTAATAAATAGCATTTTCGATTACAATACAATTACGATTTTATTTGTATTTTTCACGTATTTTATTAGCATTAATATATTAGTTAGTTAACTAACTATAATATAGTTATATATATGATATTTCAATAAAGTATAAAAAAACAAAAAATATATAATATTAGTTATATATATATATATATATATATATATATATATATATATATATTAGATTATCATAACTAATATTATATATTTTTTGTTTTTTTATACTTTATTGAAATATTACAATTTGCCACTCGTGTGCAATAAGTAATAGTGATAAGTAGGTATACAATCATTCCATAAAAACAAAACATAAACAAAAATAAAATAAATATAATACAAATATATACATGCGCTATAAAAAAAATAAAATAAAAACAAAATAAATGCGAAAATGTAATAAAAATAAAGTCTAAAAATAAAATAATTTCTTACATTCATACCATAATTACACCTAATATATATTAGTTTTAATTTTGGTAGTAAATTTCAGCTGCAAAATCTTCTTTTTTTTTGTTTATGCCCTGAATCGGTAGAACGTCCATTGGTTATTTTTTTAAGTACTTTTAATTTTGTTTAATGACTTTTCCAATTATGAATTATGAATAATTATGAATATTATTTTATTTTTATTTTAGAGTTTTTGCTCATTTATATTGACATTTATTGACTTTCTGTTTCGAAATCTCCTTCTTAAAAGAGAAATATTGAAAACTAATCAACTGAAAAAACGGAATTTTTGAGGACACCGAACTATACTATTTCGATGGAAAAGGAGAGAATAAATTCTGCAGTAACTCATAACCGAGATTATTAAATAGGTCAAAAAGACGAGATCGAATTTTCTTCATTAGATTAAACGATTTTACAATTAATGGATAATAAAAAAGATTTAAAAAATGTCTGCAGAGGAGAAGCGGAAATTGCTGATGAATGTATTGAAGTAAATGTATTTGTAGGAGTTTTATATTCAGTTGCTACGCGATTACATTGGAGTAACCATGGAAACCGCCCACACTACGCGAATGCCTGAGCTAACATGACATGACAGTGGTAAACTTACTTTCACTACAACGACCACAGCTGACCTACGTGAACTTCAGGCGTAGTTTACACAATCTCACCAACACCACCTCATCCATAAACATTACCTGTTGCATAGGTGTTGTTGGCAGTCTAGTGCACTTTCATGGTAAACAAGGTACGTGATAGAACATAGTGCAACTTTTATTACAAAAAAAAATTACAATAAAGTTTGTTTGCGGTAGAAAGAGGTACGGGTAGAGGTCATGAAAATTCTCTTATATAGGGAGAAATTTTTAATGTTAAGCCAACGTTCCGACCCTTATTGCCAACGTCTCAACCCCCGTCTATCAAACTAGCCCTGATGAAGACCTGTAATGTAGCTCGAAACGTTGGCTTACCAATAAAAAGTTCTCCCTATATAAGTGAATTTTCTTGGCCTCTGCCCGGATCATTTTCTTCTTCAGATATACAAGGTCAACTAACATTACTCAACATATGATAAAGTTTGTTAAGGTGTGGCTCTGTACACCGGTATGTGTTGAAGAAGAACAGATTATTAATGGTTCCTAGTTCTGACCGGATAATTTATTTATTCGTTAATAGCCGTGAATAGCCCCTGTGGGTTCAGCAGACCCTCCTAGGGCTTACCAAGGTTCTTTAAAATGGGTACTCTTCACTTCAAATGAAAACTTAGCGGTTGAGCAAGACCTCGATAAAATCTACTCCTTGCATACTTACGCATGCCCAGTCTAGAGTTTAGCTAGCAAAACACATATTAACGAAATACAGACCTTTCAAAACAAATGTCTAAGAATCATAAAAAATTATCCAATATATACTCAAATCACCACAATGCACAAAGAACTGGACATCCCAACAATACACAAATTTATACACCAACAAATCCTCAGATTCTTCACCTCATGCCAACTTTCAGACAACACACTCATACAAGAAATAGGAAATTATATAAAAACAACAACACCAAAATACAGACACAAAGTAACAAAACACATACAATTATAAATAATATGCATTTTGTAATATGTTATATATACATTGTGTATTAATTAAATCCTATGTACTTCTTTTTTTCTGTTTTTTTTTTTAATTTTACCAACAACAAACACATATTAACCTGTATCAATTGTAAATAAACTCATTTTCATTGTAAGGGATTATCCCACCAATGTTTTAAAATTTGTATATATATTTTTTTTAAATAATTTATTGATATTTACAACTGTAATTATATTACATCAAGTAAATCTGCTGTATGAACAAAAGGCATGAAAAAAAAAACACTTGTTGAGAAACTACCGATTGATAGCACTCCAATAAAGTTCTATAGTAGAAGGTCTCAAGGCCATCTTTTCAGACGCCTCGGAGGGGTATATAATTTAAAATAACAAAATATTTAAATAAAAAAAACTCCTTGCATAACACCTTACTGTTCCTAACTCTATTTGGATTGTTTATTCGATCTTCATTTGTGTGTTTTTTAAAATTACATATGTATGTGCCCTAATGATCCCTGAATTGGCAAAACGTAACTTGTTAGTTGTTTTACTATATTTTATAAACTATTCTTTTAAATCTCAATTTAATGAGAACAAATAACAGAGGTTATCGATAGAACTAGTGGAATGAAGGATACACAAATGTTTTCATTTTCCGGATTAAGAAAATATATCGGTAAAAAGAATCAAAAGACAATATCAATACATATATTTTTTTATAAATATGTATAGATATATTAATGTTTGGCCAACATTCCTACCCGAGACCATTGTCTTCTCAACCTCCTTTTAGGTAGAACAGATAACAGAGAGTAGGTTAGTGATTAGACAAAACATTTGGTCTAATGTCGGGTTGAACAGTACAATCTGATGTATTTGTTGTTTAGTATTAGATTTATTCTTTGATATTCGAATAAAAATAGTTATAAAGTTATGATACTCGTATTTTTAATATTATTTTTTACCAATATTCTAATATTGAGTCTTTTGACCAAAATTTTGGTTAACATCTAGTCCATTATCATATAGATTTTCGATTTTAACTGTTGGAGATTTAGCATTCCTTAGGTAGAAGATTTGGCGTCGATTATAATTTTCCCTTTTTGCAAGTTGTTAAACATGATTTCGATATTAGAAATCGATTGTAGAATCAAGGATAAGTTTGGCATTTATAAAAAGAGATGGAGTTTTGCATTTATCATGTGGATGAGAGCTATCTTGCATTCGTGGCTTATCACTACTGATAAGGTATCTAGCCTAAGGTCTACGTATTATGTTGCCTCTGTATTTGAACTTGACCTTTTTTCCATCAATTTCGCACACCATAAAATAATTATATAACTTTTGAATATTGATATGACATTAATTTTTAAAACCTACTGATACATGACTAAATGAAATATATGTATTATATTTATTATTCATATGATAGTGATAATTTAAAAAAAAATTTAAATATTTGAAGTTTAATAAATTTACATTGTATACTAACAATTCAACAAGAAAATATACATGATGACATGGAGAGAGACAAATAGAGACACTACCCACAGGTAATAATCAAATCACGAATTCAACTTAAAAGGTCACGAGGGCATCTTCTTTTCGGATGTCTCGGAGGATTATCGGGAATTGAAGAAATAGCTAGGTTTGAAACTGGTGGGTTTGAGAGGGAATAAAGTTTGTCCTGAAAAGATTGACATCAGGTTCGGTCTAAATCAGCAACAAATTGGGACATTACGGTCCTTATGGATGACTTAATTCGTAACAAAGTAAGGAGCATTGAGGATTTTACGAAGGATTTTGGATTGTATGGGTTGAATAGGAAAGGAATTTGATGGCTTAGTGGTGCCCCAAAGCTCGATTCCGTTAGTTCAAAGATTATAATAGCCATGTATATGAGTCTTTTGTAATTAATTGGGAGCATAGAGCGTTTGTATATTAAATGTATTTAATGTATGTGTTTGTAGCAGCCTGAAACGGGGAGCAGTTTCTTTTCTTCTCATTCTAGTGTCCATTTTTCCCATTATAGTTAAATTACGAGAAAAAAAAAAAAAAAAATAAAGGGAAAATAAAAGCGAGTAGAAGAGGATATTAAGGAAACATGAAAACTCCCAATCTACTACTTTCGTGGACAGACATATTGAAATTTTATGAACGCAGATTCAGTGAGAAAAGGAATTCCAAGGAATAATAGTCATGTATGCGTATTTGGTAATAAATTGGGAGCTTAGAGCTTTTGCCTAGTAAGTGTTGAAGGAGCCTGAAATGGTGGGCATTTTAGAATTTATTTAATATATTCCAAAAAACTGAGACCACTTGTTAGGAAATTTCCAAAGGACCAGAAAGCGATCACAGGTAAATAGGACCATTGAGCGGGAGTGATTAAATCGTCACCTTGAGAAATAGAGCGCGTGGTTGTTTCCTTCTGAGAAACTGGGAGACGTTCAGAATGTCTTTTGGAATATTCAATAGTTAATGTTGATCTTCTAATCTCAAAACTTGATCAACTATCTCAAGTCGAAGTATAACAATCGGCCATAAAAACTTTTTCAAAAACTCACCATATAAAAAGGCTTTGAAAAAAAGCCCCGAGTGACGCTGTAGGATCTACAGACTTGGAGTCACCTACCTTCTTTGGCAGTGGGTTAAGTGGGTACCCTTAGCTAGGAATTAAAAAAATATTCCTGAGTTTTTGTACGAAAAAAGAGTGTAATTATGGAAATTGTGGATATTTCAGTTATCATTTCATCAAGAAATGGACATTTTAACAAACATTTCGAAGTATAGAGGATGATATAAACTAAATAGTAAGTGTAAGTCGGTTCTTTAATCTTTATAGTCAATAATAGCTACTAAATACAGTCATTAATTAATTAATTATTTTTATTTTCGAAAATATTAAAAAGACAACGAATGAAAAGTTAAAGCCTGTGACTTAACTTGAGGTTACAAACTACGAAATTGATACGGTCCTTGGTCACCAATTCAGAGGTTACGAATGTTTCTCTTATGCTGCTGTGGAAGCAATCATTCCAAGCTATAGTTTTTGATTTGTTCTACTTTTAATCTTTACCAAGTATTGAACGCATTAACTTTTCTTGAAACGTATTGTTGATTTTTTTTTTTGTTTTTTGCCACACCTACTCCAATTCTTCTGTTCAGGATATGATAGGTCTGCTTAAATTCCCCACTGATCATGAATATTTAGAAGGTAGGACAATCCTTACAGGGGAATAACCCGATGATTACGTAATCCGGGATTATAGGAACTGCTTCAACCGGGAGTCCCTGCAGCTCGACTTGACGAGGGGAATCCTACCGCCAGGCGGCCTAACCTGTTTGCCGAGAATTCCCTGACCTCTTTGGGATCGTTTAAGGTCGTTGGGATTATTTATGGAAATCGCAGGTCTATAATTGGATCTTAGGCTTGGAGAAACGAGCTACGTTCAAGCCACGTTAAAATGCTTATTCAAAAAAAGGAGAGTTTAAGTCCTTAATATAGGTTCCTTATTCAAGAATTTCGTGCAGTAGAAATTATGTGATATATTCGAGAAGTGTATCAGCAAAAAAAAAAAATCGGTGTTGGATTGAACATATATTTAAATTGAAATTTTCATAAAATCCATGAAGCCATTATTAACATAGCATATAAAATTCAACATTTTCTAACTAAATTTAAACTATCTGCTAGATATAATTACGGCTACAGATAGAAGCTTTGAGATCTACCAACGCCCAGGGGCTACAGATAGAAGCTTTGAGATCTACCAACGCCCAGGGGCTACAGATAGAAGCTTTGAGATCTACCAACGCCCAGGGGCTACAGATAGAACCTTTGAGATCTACCAACGCCCAGGGGCTACAGATAGAAGCTTTGAGATCTACCAACGCCCAGGGGCTACAGATAGAAGCTTTGAGATCTACCAACGCCCAGGGGCTACAGATAGAAGCTTTGAGATCTACCAACGCCCAGGGGCTACAGATAGAACCTTTGAGATCTACCAACGCCCAGGGGCTCACCCAGGGAGCGGAATGGCTCGGTGGTAGACCGCTAAGTTTCCATGCCGAAGGCTCTGGGTTAAAATCCCGTCCGCTTGCAGACTTTGTTTGACAGAATCTGTTAGCTGCCAGAGGTGGATCCTAGGGCAACTAGGACTCAGATGGGGGTCACCCAGCCTCTATAAGGGGGATACCCAAAATAGGTGGGAAATCTGACAGATGAGCGTGATCTAGGACAAATCACCTTCCTGCACAACCGTTGTCCTAGGAAGACTACAGTCTCTATCATGTACTGAACCCAAGACCTTTCATGAGTTTTATTTTGCAAGCTTAGTATTTTTTTTTAATTTATATTGTTATTTTTTGTTGTGAATGTAATGAAATGCGGCCTGAAATTATTTAGTAAGTATTCTGACATTAGCCAAATTATAGAAATTTAACTTGTGAAAAGCCAGGGATAGACTCTATGCAAATTACAGACCCTCCTGTGGCTCTATAAATTGGGTACCCTTAATTAAGCGGAAAACCTGGCAGCTGAGCGTGATCTTGGCCAAACACCTCCCCGCACAACTGTTGTTCAAGAAGCAGTACAGTCTCTACAATGTACTGAACCCAGGATGCTGCAAATTTGCACGCTGATTTGTCTGCGCCGGATACTAATTATTTCAAACGAATTCTTCAAAACGAAATCTATCCTAAATCAACAAACTTAATAAACTCAGATCAATATATAATCAATATTGAATAAATTTCCGGAACCAGTAATTTGAACGATTTTCGCCGAGCGTTCGATTACGCCAAAATTGTTGCCAACGTTAATGGTGTCAGATGCAAATGAACAGCAAATGAATTCGACAATTTCTTTTGGCTCTACTGATCGAGCTTCGTCCCTGACACGGAATAATTTTTCGCAATTGTCTAGAAAAGGAATTTATTCACAGCAGAATTCCAAACTTTGTTTGAGTCTTAAAAATCACACATCCTATCAAATAAAAACTAATTCAAATTCGATAATGTTGTTATAATAACCTTTTTTGTCTTGATTTTTAGAGTTGCGTTGAGAGATCAACCATCCAGTTCCATTCCACTTTTGTTTGTGCTTTATTCTTCCATCGAATGATTCTCTGGCGTAGTTTTAAAAACTGTACCGCTCCAGTCCATAAGAGTCTTGGGTTCAGTGTATGGTAGAGAAAGCATTGTACTGAACTGCAGTCAACGGTTGTGCAGGTTGTGATTACACTCAACCGCCATGTTTTCTCTCTACTAGTGATGTGTCGGATATCCGAGGAAAAAGATAGATCCGTATCCGTGACTTTTTTGGCGGATCTTTTGCCTTATTAATTTTCAATACTTAGATGAAATTTTATATGGAGATGTATTATATTCACTGCAAAACTCTTAGATACGTGTTAGTAACCCTATAAACAGCACCTTTTGCTCTGGCGAAGGTCGAAATGAAAAAAAAATTCAGTCCTCCATTCAAATAACCGATCAGCTGATTTTAGTTTGTAAAGAAAAACGAAATTTTTATTTCGTTTTCGATGTTTGTCCAGAACAAAAGTTGCTGTTTATAGTGTTACTAACACGTACCTAAGTGGTTTTCAGTAAATTTAGAATAACCCTGAATAAAGGTTATTAGGGAGTAAAAAACCATTGACATTTAACATTTGACTCAGGCAATCCTTTCAAGATTTAAAGAAAAACTTTGTTGACAATTTTTTAACTCACTACCAAACACAAACGTTATCTATACCGCCCAGTGCAACTCGAAACCTATACCTAACCTACCGTCCTGTCTGTCACACAAAACGTCAAGTGGCGAAAACTATCAAGGTCACGCGCAATCGATTTAGGAAAAAAGTTAAGATCCGTATCCGTATCCGGGGATGTTGACACCGAATGTTGGGATATACTTTGTTAAAGATCCGCCACATCACTACACTCTACCTAGCGGCAAGATGATCCACAGAAGGGTCTGCAGATTTCAGATGAATCTATGACAATTAACAGATGCAGCGCTCAAAACACTGAGTTATCTCGCTCCTCTATACTGTCAAAAAGATGATTTATGTAAATAATTTTAAAAAAGTCGATAAGTAATGTCAATTAATTCGGAGTTAATTTATAAAAAAGTTATTGAACTAGGAGCTAGAATTAGAATATAGAGTGTATTTAATCGACAAAATGAAGTGATAATGGCAGATTGAAATCTAAAATTTAAAAAAAACAAGGAAAAAACAAATATTTATTAGCGAAAACGTTTAATTAAATCATAATTACCATAAATGGCAATTGCTATACATAACAGATAGCTAGTAAACAAACTTTTCCCCTCAGTTGATTATTAAAATGGGTGAAACGAGCTGTTTTTTTGAACTGGGTTGAGCCTCCTTCTTTTCCTCTTTTCTCTTTTTTGAAACCAGAGTCGGAAAAACTGAACAATAAAACTGATGGGAAACTGGCGGAAAAGAAAGGCGAAAATGATGGAGAGACCTGGAATTGGATGGGAAACTACGGGCAAATGCAGGTAAAGATAAACGGAAGAACTAAGGTACAAAAAACGGACGCATTAAAAACCAGATGAACGGGTGGAAATATGGAAGGGCGATGAAAAAACGTGAGCTGAGCAAAAACAGTATTAAAGGCGGAAAGACGGAATAAAATTGGACGGACCGAAATCAGGAGGAAAAACGGACAAAATACGGTCGGTTGCACGCACTAAAAAAAGGACCTTTTGCCGTCAGGATTTTCGTCCGTGCGCCCTCCTGTTGTCCTGAGTTATTCTTTATTTGAGCTGCGGGTAGGTACTGCTCCTCGTGTTTAAATATTAGTTGGAAATACTGATGTGTTATCAATATCTAGTTTTTTTTTATAGTATATAGATTTTGTTTGGATTTAGGGAGAAGAAAATGGTCCGGATAAAGCTAAACAACATAATTCTTTAATTAGTGAAACTACTAATTAATAAGTGGTTAAGTCGAATTTTGTTCAGAAAGAATGTTGAGTATTGAGGGAAATCGTACCATTAACATAGTTTAGTACCATTATCACATTTTTTGGCTTGAAATGGAGTTGTAATATAAGCAATTATTCCTATTCAAGACTTAACCACTTATTCACTAAGAAAATAACACGACCCCACTTCTTAAGTACAAGACACCCATTTTGAAGAATAAGCGTTTCTGGATTTATTTTAATTGTTGGCTTTAAGCGAGAATCGAATTCAGTATCTATAAAATTTGATAATAGTCTCAATTAGAATTACTAAAACTTATTATAAACATGATAAAACTTATATATATATATTTATCGAATCCTTGAATCCTGATACTTTTGCACTTGTTGCCAGTAATATTATAATTCCCATTGCAATAGTACAAATTATGTCAGCTGTTGGCTACTTAGACCCCAATTAGCGAGCAATAAGCTATATTAAAGTTGATAGCCTAGTTTATTTCAAAAAAGTACAACATCATTAACAAACAAAATATCAATTACACTCTGTTCGTTTGCCACGTGGAAGAATGCATCGTTCTAATTGAACAATTATTTTCTAAAATAAAAGTTCTAGATAAGTAAAAGGAAATCAGTTATATAAGCATATGACTGAAATGTATTTAATATGTGCTATTTCTATGTACTATCGCCATTGCTATCTTTAAATGGGATTTATTATTAAATAGAAACATAAGAACATAAAATTGTACTTCCAGTTTAGCTATTTTTTTTTCTATTATATAAAAAGATTTTTAGTGATGTAATATTTTAACGGTGTTGCCTAGTAACGGAACGAGAAATTTCATTTTGATTAAATATTTTTATTTTGAAGAGAAAAGATTTTTCTTGGCCAGGATTCGAACACGAGTCGTCCGTATCACCGTGACAGCGCTCATACCATTTGAGCTACCAGGGGTCGCTTCACAGTCAGGACAAATCCATTCTCCGTGTTCTCGCAGTTATTGCGATGTATACACGATGAAGAATGTTCATCGAACATTACTTTAATTAGGATCTCGTTGACTTGCGTCATTACGTCACGCTGTGAACGTTCGAATTCCGTCGGGTTCGAATTCCGGCCAAGGCAAATGTTTCCTCTTCAAAATAAATAAAAATAAAAATATTTAAAAATTAAAACAATTAACATAAAATTATAAATACATTTTGTTTCGTTTCTTTTTACAAAAAATGGCAATTCAAAAAGTCACTATTCCTGATTTATTTAAGTTTTAAACAAAATAAGTCATATTTTTATGAATTTAAATGGAAAGCATCGATATCAAAATTAAAAACAGCTACATATTCCAATATTTCGATTTCATGCTTGCCATTTTAATACAGAGCAGAAAAATAAGATTAAGATGTTTTTATTATAAATTACATATTACTTTTTTATCTATAAAACGAACAAAATAAAAAACAACAAAACATTTTATTATTTTATTAAATGCTAATAATTATTTTATGATACAACTCTATGTGGCTACTTATATTTTAATAGGCTCACTTGGGCCGAGGGTAAAAATAATTACTGAACTTCAGTTCCTAGGATAATATTTAGCTTCCTCTACTAAAACTTTTAGTGCCTTTCAATGAAGAGTTATATAATTCGTAGAACTGAATTTTGTCCGCCGTTTGGCAGACAGCTGGTACCCCCAAAGTTTTGTAGACCATTTAAATATCTATCAAATGAACGTTTTTATAATTCTTTAGTTTTCGAGTTATCAATAAACGTTAAATAAAAAGTTAATCAGTCTCGAAGCGAGAATATGCTAACATCCTTAGAAAACTACCCTTCGACATTTTTAGAGGTTAGAATCCTTTCCTTACCTAATAGTGTTAAGAAAGTCAAAATTATTTAAGGAAAAGTTGTCTACCAAACCGGAATTAGATCAACCGCGAGAAAGTAAGGAAAAGTGGAAGACCTGTGCGGCACCTAAGGAAAAAAGCTAATCGTAATTATTATATAAACCCTAACAGGAACTTATCAATCTTTTCCTTGCTCGCTCTGCTTTATTAAGTTAAAAAAAATAACCGTTAAATCATAACAACTTAATAATTGAAACTAAATTAAAATATAATCCCGGTTCCGGTCCTGGCCATATCTTTTCTTTTCAAATAAAATATTTAAAAAAATTATATCATATAAAAAAAAAATTAGAATAATATTAACGACGTAAAGTCAACTAGATCCAAAGTGAAGTAATGTTCAATTAACATTCTCCCCGTGTATACATCGCAAATTGCGAGAACACGGAGATGTAGGATCAAGTGAAAAGAGGGGATATGGCTGGCCGTGAAGCGAAGCCAGGATGCCCGAGATGGATAAGGCGTCACCACGGAGAGGTGAAGGTCCCGGGTTCGAGTCCCGGTCCTGTCCATATCTTTTCTTTTCAAATAAAATATTTTAAAAAATTATATCATATAAAAATAAAATAAATTAAAATATAGTTATAGTAAAACCAAGAAATAAAATTAATTTATGAAAGTAATAAAATAAATTAAAAAGTAATATACTTCATTGTCCTCCAGGGCAAGCGAAAGCGACAGGAGAGTTGCATCAATGCTTTGAATAGAAAAATTATGAGAAATATAACCAACGTAACAACCAAAGTCGAAAATACACACAAAAAAACTTGTACCACATGAAGAGTCTTCGCTTCAGTATGCGGTAGGGACTATATTGTTTTTGGACAACGGTTGTGCAGCGAGGTGATTTGTCCTAGATCACGCTCAACCGCCAGGTTTTTCTCCTATTTTGGGTATCAGGGCTAACAGTGAAGCCACTCTGCTGTTTCCAAAAATATAACAAGTATTCTAATGAACAAGGAACTCGAACAGAGAGGGACCTTTGGCGCGGCATCTCAGCGCTCTACCAGTGATTCACTCCGTTCTTGGGGGAAATGTTATAACAAAATAAAAGCAAACAGATAACTTAACTGAATAAAGATGCCTGTAATCAGGCCCTGATCTAGTTGAATGCTTCACAAAGGGGAGAATAAGATAGTTGGGACATGTTCAAGTGTCGATCAAGAATGGCTTCCTAGGACAATAATGGAAGGACGCTCGGAAGTTATAAGACAAAGAGGCAGACTCAGGCTACAGTGGCTTGAAGATGCTAAGGGCGACCTGCAGCTTTTGGAAGTGAGAAGAAGGAAAAGAACTGAAGAGGATCGCTCTGAGTGTAAGAGCATTGTTGAGGAGGCCAGGGTCCTTCATGGTTCATAGCACCGTCATAGATGATTGAATAATATAATTCTTCTTCTTCATACTGAGAGCATTTCATCGTGGCGATGCCGTTTTCATTGCACCCAACGTTTTGCTTCTTTCACACATCCATCTAACAACTCTAGAGTCTTGCTCTTACAGTTAATCTGCCCATCTTCAGCATTTCGTCCTATCTTATTCGAAGAAGAAGTGGAAGCAGCAGTGGATAGGCTTAGAATAAGAAAAGCACCGAGAAAATATGGCGTTACTCCTGAATTTATTAACTATGGATGGGGAGTTATTAAGGAAGGGAGTCAGAGCAAATGCCGAAACTACAAGTCTATCTGCCTATCTCAGGTTATGTACGAATTATATACAACTATCCTTGAACGAAGATTCACAACTCTGGTGTTTACGAACTTGTTTACGAAAATAACAAAGAAGGTGATTCTGTATAACTAATAAGAAAACAAGAGACGGTAGATTGAACCATCTGAAGTGAATACTAATTAGTACTATAAGCCAACTGGATGATCATATCACCTCTATGTAATTGGTAAACAAAATAAAAGATAAAGCAAGAACTACATTTCAACCGATCGTAGCCCCTTATTATCTACGAAAATAAAACGATTCCGGTTCCCTAAGTTTGAATTAAACTCGTTTTGGGGAAAAATCGTCAGAGGCTGTAGATTTTTGCTTTGAACCTAATCTGTAAACAGCTTATTTAAACACATTGGGTTGCTGTAGTAACGGATTCATTGGTATTTTAACTCTATAATGTGTAAAGTTGGAATGACAAGATGGAGAAGTCAAACTAACTATACCTAAGGTTTGGTA
Organism: Arma custos; assembly: GCA_037127475.1. Lineage (NCBI taxonomy): Eukaryota > Metazoa > Arthropoda > Insecta > Hemiptera > Pentatomidae > Arma > Arma custos. The sequence goes on along the minus strand of CM073760.1, from coordinate 118,946,837 downwards.
TATTACCTCATTGTAAGACAACTAAATCCTATATTTAAAAATAATTCTTTTATATTTAATATATATCTTTCTTAACCCGAATTGGTTTGGAGCTAGAAGTAAAGTCTCACTAGCAGTTAGCTAGTTTTAAATAAAAACTATTATGAAATTTTATTGACTAGGTGTACCCCATGTTCACAAGTTGTACAATTGTTGATTTGACCGTGCTACACTAGGTAGAGTAACTTAACGTTTTAGTTTACATAGGTACCCATAGGTTTTAGGTTACATAGGATACTATACTAGAAATTGAAGATCAGTTTAGTTCTTATTTTGTACCCTCCTAATGAGTCTATTAAAATATGAGAATCCAACTAGTATTGTTTTAAGATATTTTGCCCTAAATAAATAACTTAATAAAATGATTTTTTTTTATTTTAGGTCTGTTTTATAGATTAAAATATATATATAATTTATAAGAAAAATGTTATTTTACTGCATTTTTTATATTTAAATAACACGTTACTTACTATATTTTATAAATCGACGCATTTAGTGCTCAATTTTGTGTATCGTCTTAAATAATTCAGGGACAGTGGCTTTGTGATTTGTCGATTTAAAAAAAAATATTATTTAACTAATCGAGCACGACAAAAGACTAAACAAAACGAGAAATTTTTCGAAGTTGCTAGGCAACGCCGAAAATTGTAACATAAAAAAACTTTTTTTATAACAGAGGGACATATAATTATTCTGCATATTAAACCGTTTGCATTGTACTATATTATATTGTTTGATCTAAATATACTTTCAAACTTCAAATGAAGGCTAACTTCCTGTTTAACAGCTGTCGAACAGCTGATATTAACACCTTGGGCTGTCATGGTAACGGATTCATTTTGTTTCTAAGGCACAAAACAGTAAAAAGTCGGACAAGAAAGTCGAAGGAATGCCAGATGGCAAAACGGAGAAGCGGCAGACCAAGGCCACGCCTCTAATTACGAGAGCCTATTGCATAAGGACTCGTGATAAATGTTCCACCGGGGGATTCCTGATATTCCATTCTAACCAGTTTAACTAAAGTTGATTAAAAGAAATTGTATAACTCATGCACGGCTTGGTGTCACCAGTCTCGAGCATGTTCCTGACGCGAACCAACAAGTTTATCTCCTACCAAAAGTCGCTAAACGTGGGCAAAGAAGTTTTCGCTTCAAAAATCTGATGCGGACAACACATGATTATTCTTTTTCGCCTGATAAATAAATTAAATTAATAGATTTATTAAACATTAGGTCGTAAAGGTGATGCCGAATAAAATCATAAATTGCGTGGACAACTTCAATGAATACTCTACTTGCAATTATTACTGATTATTTAACAAACCCTTTCTTCAAAAGGGTAGTTAGTTGCCTTTAACCATGTTTTTATCCACCGTTTTTCTATTGCTAAATATCGTCTATTATACATCTGAATAATAATAAATACATGAAAATTAGTAATAATGTAGTATATTCAAACGCTTTCTAGTAACCGTTTTGTATTGAGTCTTCAATGTTAAATATCGATTTTGAATTGGCTATTCTTCATGAAATTATGACAGTTATTTGAACATTTTAGAAACCTGCGTGACCACATTTCTGCTTGACAGCTGTTACTCAACAGTCTCAAACTATGACCTTTCACATCGGCTCCTAATAAAGCACCATTGTATGATCTTATATGGTCTTGTGAGGCCATATAACTTCAATTTGATGTTAAGAGAGGTAATTATGGATTTCACGGTCGACCGAATTGGCTACTACTCATAACATGATAGATAAGGCTAAAATTCTGAACTCAGGTCGATGGAATAATCGATGGATTGAATTAATTTTCGGAAGGACAGCGCTGTGCGTTGAGTTTAGAGATGGCTTATTTCATTCAAGCAGAAAATTCACTCATAGGAGGAAAAATGCACATACAACTCAAAGTTTTTGGATTCATTACATGGAAGAGACTGGTTCTACGCCAATAGTTGTGCAGGGATGTGATTAGAGCGTGATCTTTTTAATTATTTCTTAAAATAAATATGAATTATCGTTAACTTTGTTTACTTTTGGCATTAATCCTTCTCCCCTCCTCTAACACAACTGTTGTTGTTTTTAGTATAGCTTTCTTATGAAACAGGCTAATCACTTCACCCCATTAAGATAGTGAGAACAAAAAATCTGCCTCATATTATGATATTTAATCTCCGTGGGAAAAAAATGAGTTTCTAGCATATTCCATACGTTAGCCTTTGAATCAGACTACTATTGTATTTTAATATGATTCAAGTTTATGACATGACTTGTGTACCTCGATACGATCCATAGAAGTACATTATTTCCCTTCTCTAAATCCATGGATGCAAACAATTCTGTCATTTCCATATTCACGTTCCAAGATGAACATAAACTGTTCAAGTCGACATGCATATTGGATAAAACATCTCTAAAACCTCTATTATTGGATAACTAAATTATTGGTACAACTGCGTGGTAACATATATTATATAAAAACATGTTTAACTTTGTGATCAACGTACATTATATTTTTAATTTATGTTTCTGTTTCTTCCAGTCGGGAGCGGGAAGTTGCTCAGCTTGTTCTAACTCAGTGCGAAGAGTTGCTGAGCTGAATGTCCCAGATTCAAATCCGACTGTTTAAGAAAAATTATTTAATCGGTTAATAGCGATAGATGGACCCTGTGAGCTCACCTCACCTCGATAACAGGGGCACATAATTAGAGGAAGAAAACCGGTCGAGTGCGATATCAACCAAATTACCTAACTGCACACCTTGATTTGGAAGCAATTCAGTCCATACCTACTGTATTCTGAGCTCAATAGCCTTAATGGCTACAAGCTTTATAGTTAGACAAAAGGAAATTAAATAATTTGAGGCTTTTCCAAATCGCAGATAAAATAGACAAAAAACAGAAAGAGTCGAATGAAAGGTTGCATGTAAAAATATATATATAAGTTAAAAACAACAGTTTATGCTATTTCCTTTCTTCATTATTTTACTATTTTCCTACTTTAGGCAGACTGTGTAAGATTTCGACTTGAGCAAATGAAGAATAAACCTTCAAAACTATTACTTCGTAGGTAGTGCTAAAAATTAAATATGTTTGTATTTTTAAAAAAATCTACGATACTTAGGAGCCTGATTCAGTGAAATAAAACACGGTCACCTGTGGTCTAGTGGTTAGCGTAACAAACTACTAAACCCAAGATCGCGGGTTCGTAGCCCGGCAGGTGGCCCTAGGATTTTTTAAGGGAGTAAAAACCTTAGTTCGGAAGGGACGTTATACGGGGGTCCCGAGCCTGTACGATGTCAAGTACTCGTTAAACATCCCTATCCTAACTAAACCTAGATAGGCAAAATTTAGAGCTCCCACTGTAGCATCGTCCGATTAGCCATAGCAGCATAAAGTGACGTTAAATGAACAACAACAAGTGAAATAAAACATTCTAGTTATTGCGACATTGTTTACATTCATAAAAAATTGAAAAACAGCAGAACATAGTATCCATATCTTACCGAATTATTGTTTTAAACATTACCAACTTATTCTTGTTAAGCAAACGGTAATTATTCCGCGAGATGCCGCTTCGAGTTGAGTCTCCTTTTCCTTTTAACATTATCCAAAAATCCAGGTTATCATGAGCTTTAGTATGGACAAGATAATGCCATAATAAAGCTCATGATAACCTGTATTGTTGGATAATGTTAAAAGGGGAACGAATGAAAACTTGTTGGGACTCAACTCGAAGCCGCAACCTACGGAATAGACGCAAACAAACTACGCCTCTTCGGCAATTGCATGACGATATCTTAGAAGATATGTCGTAATTGAGAAGGTCTATTACTAAGATCGATTAGCGGGCTACAATGGCTATCGAGTTGACCGCCTTCAAGGCACTTCCTTCAGTTTTATTGGCCATAATCTTCTCGCTCCGAGTGTAAACAGTAAACAGTGTTGAGTAACACATCGCTCGCCACATCCTTGGAATTAATTAATAGCGATTTTTTTAAAAAGAATACGATGAGAACCTCATTAAACGAATCTTTGCTTTATAAATCCTTTGTTCTATCTGTTTGAATGAGAATTCGAAATAAAGATTAAATCTTCTATGCGTTTATTATTGCTATGTTATTTACAATAATTGGCTAGGTTAATTAAACGAACGTTCTGATCAATAGGAACTCAATCGTAAAACTTAACATGGACTGTCTACATTATTTTTGTTTACACAGTTCAAAGATATCACACATTAGACTGTTGATTGAAAAAATAACTGTACCCCTGCAGTCCATGAAGGGCCTTGGGTTCAGCACATATAAGAGACTGCACTTTTTCTAAGACAACGGTTGTTCAGGGAGGTGATTTGGCCGAGATCATACTCTACTTCCAGGTGTTTCTTCCTATAATATTTCCCCCAATTAGTAAAGATTTCTTATGAAATAGGCTTTATCCCATTAAGATAGTCAGAGCAACCAATCTGCCTTAGGTTATGATCTTTAATTCCCGTGGAATATACATAAAAAAATGTTTCTAAAATATTCTGTACATTAGCTTTTGGATCAGACTAATGATGTACCTTAATTTGAGTTAAGTCCATAACTTCTAGGCTTCGACTAGTTACATCAACCCATCTTTAAATCCATTAATGGATATAATTATGTCATTTCTATGATCACTCAACAAATCACTTTCTCACCAATTCCATCGATAGTTCAGGTCAATTTTGGTACCTATTTTATAGCCATCACATTCCCAAAAGTTTAAATAAAATTGACAAAATTAAATTTTTCAGTGTATTTTCCTAAAGTACGAACTGTTTATTATCCTTATTTCTTTTTTTTATAATATATACTTTCTTGTTATTCAATATCAGAAATAAGTATCAACAACTTTTAAAAACTAGGCTTCCTCCATTTTTTGTTTTTACTAGGAGTTTTCATCATTTTAAGCTGAAAAAACTCTGTTGGACAACTGGATATAAATTTTAAAACTTAACACGTTTAAATTATCTATTATTAATTCAATATAATTAAATTTCACTCTGAGAATACATAAAATTGATTAATTACAGAGGAAACATAGCCTTAAAAACATAACTTTTCTAACAACAATATCTATGTTTAGGCGCCAAACCTTTTTAAAGGTGGGCACACAAGACAAGACAAGTCATCAACCATTATTATAATTTATTTTATTATTATTATTATCAAACAAATTATAATAATATATAAAGACGTAATTCAACAAGATCCTAATTAAAGTAATGTTCAATGAACATTCTTCCCCTTGTATACATCGCTAATTGCGAGAAAACGGGGATACGGGATCAGTGAAGAGATTGGATTTGTTTGACTGAGGTACGAAGCAGGATAGCTCAAGTGGTAGAGCACCATGACGGAAACATGGGAGACCCGGGTTCGAATCCCGGCCCTGGACAAATCTTTTCTCTTCAAAATAAAAATATTTAACATTATTATAAATAATGATTTTTATACTTAACTCTATGTTATAACTTTTAAGAGAGTAATTTAATATATTTGTATTTGCTGTTATTTATTGTAAGATGTAAAGTAGATAATTGAATTACAAAAATTGTCTATATTATTTTTGAATCTATTTTGACTAATTTCAATGTGACACCGTTAAGTAATTGTAACTTTTGTTGTAGCTCATTGCAGCAACATTATGCATTAATTTGTCTCAAATTTACTAATTGCGGTTGATGTCACATCTAGTTCTCAACTTTCTCTTTTGTTTTTTGTACACTGTGTCAAAAATATTGTTATTTGATATTGATATTGATGGGGTTAATACATTAATATTATAATTTTAGCAATACATTTGGTTTAATAAATAAAGTGAGGCAATAGTAGTACAATATCTAAAACTAAAAGCAGATTTATTAATTCTGTATAATTGAATTTAGTATTTATAGTTTTTATGTTAAACCATAGTAACATTTTAGTTATCTAAACTGCATTTTAACTGCTTATCAGACTGGATCTGGCCATGCGGTACCAGATTTATAAGAGTCATGCTTAAATGATGATTATGATTTGAATAAATATTAAATGAATTGAATAATGATCAAAAATATCCTTTTTTAATTTCATTCAATTTTTTCAGATATGTAATTTTTCTATGATTTTTTTTCTTTATTAGTTTTTTCTGCATTCAGACATATTTATTTAGTCAGCATTTAATCATTGTTTACAGAATTTTTAGATAATAGAACAATGGGTGTATTTTTAAATGAAGTACCTCATAATCTATAATTTTGGAGATAATAAATATATAACAGTGTTGATTGCATGTATTCACATATTCAGTACTAATTGTTACAAACAAATTATAATTATGTTAAAGTAAATAATGATAGTATTGTCTAACCCCAAAAAATGTTAATTTAAAAAATTAAAAAAAATGTTAGTAGCTTTTTTCGCTAATAATTTTTGCAAACAAAAGATAGGGCAATAATGAATAAATTAAAATATACAAAAGAAGTAGATAATGCTGGGAAATCAGCAAAAAATTAACAAATTTTTTAATTTACAAAAAAAATTAATAAGAATATATATTGAATTATCTCACATATTAATAAGGTCAAATAAAATAAAAATTATTGCTGGGATTTGGAATAGCTAATTATAAAAAATTAAAATTATAGCAATTTTTAATATGTAAAAATAGCAATTTTAACACTTGTAGAAAAGAAAGTTATTGTTATATTGAAATTATTTGGTAATATACAAAGCAATATAGTAATAAATAGTCGCTGTCAAAACAATATCGCCTGTCTACAACTTTTGGTGAAAATGAGTTGGTTGCGGTAACGCATTCTACAGATTGAATTACACACTATTAAAAAAAGTTTTCAAGGTTGAACACAAGGAAGTGCTGTAATTAGCAATTGAAAGATAACCGATATACATAAGATAATATAACAAATGGTTCGTTTTTTTCTCTTCTGTAAAATAGCCCAAAGTGTAGATCAGCGATATCGTTTTGACAGCAATATAAAATATGTTTTGTCTGAGAATTTAAAATTTTATTTTTACTGCTTAGCCATATCCGTTAATCTCAACACATGGGAAAACATAAATTTTCTCTTTAAAAAGAAAGAAAACATAAATTATTTCAAAGTCAATTCACCTGTTTTTTTTTATAAAAGATAATCATAATTTTTCAATAAATTTTTAATCATAATTCAAATAATATTTTTACTATAAATGTCACTTTCAATTACTCATACTGAAAAAAAAAAGTATTAATATATTTTGGTCAACTGACATGAAATAAAATTATTACAATATTTAAGATAATATAAATTAAAAATAATTTATTATTATCTTAAATGAGATAGTATTAATAAGAAAGTCAATTATCTCCAGCAATACCCAATTCTAATTTATTTATTTTAACCAAAATAAGAATTAAATTGATAATAGCTAACTAACCTTATTTATGCTGAAATTTTGAAACTACAAATCTGAAGTTTTTTCTCAAAAATTATACTTCAATGGAAGTTTTTCAATAAAAAGCTATGTGCCTGATATTAACAACAATTAAATGTATTTAGATACCACAAATTGGGTCAAAATCATTACCATTTTTATTTCTATACAATAAATAAGTAATTTCAGTTTCTAACAACTTTCTGCATATAAAACAGGACTTGTGCGTACACAATATACTTATTATACTTGTGCGTACACAAAATATTTTTCATTATCCAAATATTTTCCTTTATTATGAATTTATTTTTCATGCAATATATAGAAAGTAAAAAACAATCAAAAAGTAATCAAACATTTTTTGTAATGGGTATCATTTTTCTAAAATTAAAAAAAAAAATCGTTTCAATTCTGCAATTGGCACAATATTAACGTATCATTTTCAGTGAATTAAAAGTTAATAATATTTTAAACTAGAGATTAGAGATGAAGTTTTGTCTCCTTTTATTAGTATGAATATTTTTAATAACAAAATTCTTTGAAGTACAAAATGTAAAATATACACCAAAAATAATTCAATTTTTTTTTTTGTTTTACTGTTTTTTTATTAGTGTTTCCTTCTCACAATATCATCATGATTAGAGACAACATTCTGATTTATGTAAAATCTAGTTAAAAAAATAAAATCGGAGAATATCTTGCTGCAAAGATTCCTCTCCACATGAAATCTCATTAAATGAAGAGGAAAGACCACGAATAAGAGAGAGTAACTAAATTAAGTCCATCAAATAATTTATTTGTTGTCTTCATGAAGGATATGTTTTTTTTTTTTTTTTTTTTTTTATTATTGAAATATTACAATCTGCCACTTATGGGCAATAAGTAATAGTGCTGTGTAGCTTACAGTCATTCCATAACAAAACAATAATATAAACAAAATAAAATAAATAAATATATACATGCGGAAAAATATATACATGCGGTAACAGAAAGAAATTAATGCGGTAATAATTCATGAAGGATATTATTGACTATTATTGAACTTTGAAAATAATTATGAACAGTATTGCTAAGAATGTGTAGAAGCACAATCACTTTCACATTCATATAATTGAAAAACAATTTTATTACAGGAATAAAAGAGGTACTAAAATAAAAACCATTTCTGGTTCAATGATCTGCTATTAAAGTTTAAAATAATATATAATAAAGCATTATGTACATACACTGTTATCAAACATTTATAAAAACAAATGAGATAAAAATGTGGACACTGTATGATTTCTGTTCATTTATTAAATTACAATTCAGTGTTCAAAATTTATCCTGAACCAAAATAAACTGTATGTTTACGGTATGCACAAGGTATTTGTACTTTATATTTATAAAAGAAAAAAGGATTATTTTGTAAATATATTTTTTAATGCAGTTGTTACTCTGGCTCACCAGGAATCTAGTTAACTAAGTCACAATTATCAACTTCTCATTTTATAATATAATAGAAAAACAATAATCCAAATTCTGAAGGTTTTTAAAGTTGTTTTTTATTCAATTTCTATATATAATTAATCGAAAATAGAAACTGAAATATTCAATTTAGACTCACTTAGTTAAAATCAATAAACATCAAAACAAAGGATTAAGATTCACATTAACACTTAGAATAATAAAACCTCAATTTTAAATCATTTAAAAATCTAAGCAATTACTTCCGTTTGAAAGTTATTTTCAGAATGTATTAGAATAAGAATGAATATGAGGTACAATGAATTGAGAGTGGTCATAGTATACGATTATGATCATCTTATAAAAATTGAAAAAAAGAGATTCTTATCATTTAATGAAACCATAAAGTGTTAATTCAGTGTAGCTAGCTGGCCTGTTTTTTTAAGCTAGAGTAAAAAATTCATTATTTTTTTGTTCTTTTGATATTTTATAAATAATACTCAGCTTTGATTTTACAAAATATATTTTTATAAATGGCTGCAAACTATTACAAAAAAGAAAATTGTATAGAATTTGTTTTAGTACCAATGGTAATACATTATATGGCCAAATAATTAAAAAGAATACAGTCGATAGAGCAAATTAATCTATGTATTTCTTAATTAGTTGGTATTTTTACAATTATAAGTGTTTAAAGAATGCTTAACTAAAATTTATAATAGTTAATTATTATGCAAAATATACTCTAATATTTGCATTTTAACATAACTAAACTATTAGAGGTATTTTTTTATACAAATTCTTTTTATAATAAATATTGAGGATTATCTATTAGTTCTATTTTTTTTTTTGTATTATTATACACCCTAAGAAAAAAATATAATAAAAAAATAGAACTAATAGATAATCCTCAATATTTATAATAAAAAGAATTTGTATAAAAAATACCTCTAATGTTTTAGTTTACTTAAAGGTAAGAATTAATACGTAATAAATAAAATATAATAATTCATTATTATCATCTACTAATCCGGACTGGACAAAGTACCAACTCCACTCATTTAGTATAGCAACTGACTATGGGATACAACACGTCCAGCTAATTTTTAAATATGCAACTTATTAATCTACAGCAAAAGGTATCACTTAGGTACTGTTGTAAGGACAGTAACAATTTAGAAATTATAATAATTGTGGAATACATATTAACGATACTATGTATAGTTATGTAACTAATTTAAAGCGATAAGAAAATTGTATATATATTATATATATATATATATATATATATATATATATATATATATATATATATATATATATATATTAATATATATCTTTTTGATTTTTTGCAGACAGAGTTTTTATCCTGTTGATCATGAAATCTATATATTGAAAATGACCATTTAGGTCGAAACGTCTATAGAAAATAGATATAACATATGAATTTGGACTAAAGGTTTTTTTTGTATTATTATGCACCCAAAGAAAAAAATACTAGTTATTTAATGACTAAATAAACACAGTGATCTCGCTTATTTTTATTGTTTGTGATTAAATAATTAACATGTAGTCACAATGAGCATCATAGCAATTCTGCTAACAAGATGTGTGAAGGAGAACTTCTTTGTAGAAGTTAACATGTATCTTATGTCTATTAAAAACAAAAATACATGTTTTGAATTGCACCTTCTTTGATTTTCTAAATCAGATACAAGAAATGATTATCATGCATTTATTGATAATTATGACTTTTGTTGTAATATATAAGTTATCTCGAGATCTCGACATGTTCCACGTGGTTCTTAGGCTTTTGAAAAAAAAAACACAAGATAAATTATTCATAACATAATATTAACTTATCTTATGTATATGTAAATGACAGCAATAATTAGTTACACAATAGAAAATTCCTTCCGATGCCTTTTTGTTCTCTCAGGTACTTAAAGGTCATAAATTATTGGAAAAAAACACTATTGGCTAGTTGGGAAACCACAAAAATAAATAGACCCATTATGTGTTCTTGTGTAAGTAAGAAATATAAAAAAAAAATTAACAAACAACAATAAAACAAAACCAAATACAGAACCTTAAGGAAACAAAATGGTTCTGCTCTGATGTAAAACAATATTTGAAATGTAGAAGTTTAAAGTTTTATGTGAGCAGTGTTAGGCCAAGTGAATGATAGATATGTTGTTATTTTCAATTGAAACAATATATTTATAATTTTGTACTGAATTAAATCTTGTTCAAGTTTGGAAGAAGGATTATCTAAAATCAGCCACTTTAATTAATGGATGATTAGTAGATTTTTTTAATTATATCATCAGATAATTAATAATTGTGTTAACTTATCACATCAAAATTATTTAATAAAAGATATTTGTGATCACAAATGGTATAACTAGTCAAGAAAATAATTTAAAGCAACAATACTAGTAATCAGGGAACGGGCTAGGTATAAAGTTGTACAAGATATCAGTTTTAGACTTATATTATAAAATATTATTGAAATTTTATATGCTGAGCTCATAGTGTTTGGGAAATTTAATACAAATATATTTATTTTATGTAAAAATATTAATTAATCAATTTCACTTCATTTTAATTTTTATTCTATATCTGCATGAGCTTGCTCTTTTACAAATCCAACATTTGACATCATTATTATTTTAATGCATTGACCATACTTATAAAATCAATTTTAAGCTGTAAAGATATACTATTGAACAATACCAATGAATATAATAAGAAAATATAAAAACCCAACTAATTAATATTAATTAATATTTTACCAATAGGCAAAGTAAGATATTTGCAAAGGCCTGCTGAATATAATCTACCTAGATATTTAGTAAACTAAATGTTTTTCAGAGTGCAGATATAGAAAATACTTGTTCTACTCCTGTTATAAAACTTAGTTTCTCCTTAGAAATAAGTTGATTCAAGTCTGTGATATTTATGAAATATTCTTTAAATTATTTTTAATATGACAATAAAACATGTTCGCTTCAATAAATACTTATTACAGGAAAAAAATAATATTGTAAGGCTATAACTAATTGTTTTGTTTTAAGTATTTTCTTGGACTGATTGTAAGTGTATTACAAAATTAGTAAATAAATAAACAACAATAAAAAATTAATATAGGGCTAAAATTACAATTATGTATATGCTTTTTATGTTTCTCTTCTATTTACTTTTGTTGTAAAAAGTAATGGTAGTGCCATTTTTGGTGGCAAAATACAAAAAACTTTACAACCTCTGCCATTTTAGATAGCTATCAAGAGTGCTATCTAAGAGTATAAATAATTATTGATGATTGTGTAATAATTATTGATTATTGATGATTGTAATAATTATTGATGATTGTGACAACTAGTTTTCAAAGCTGAAATGTTTTGAGTGTGTATAATAAGTATGAAAAAAATTATATCTCAATATCCCATGAAGGCTATTTTATCCAATACTTGATGGGGACTGTACTATTTTCATGCTAATCATTGTCCAAGAAAGTGATTTAATCTAAGTGGCCAAGTTCCACTGACTGTTTTTCGGAACTCACTTTAAAGAGGTGAGCCCTAGAAAGATATCGAGATTCTACAAGGTCGATCCACAACTGTTAATAGTATAAATAATTGATCTGCTACATCAGGTGATCTATAGATGAGTTGCTTAGTAATAACTGAAAAGTGAAAAGTGCACATAAAAGTGAAAAAACAGAGAAATAAAAAGGATGGGTAAAATTTTAAAAATGTTGTATCTTAAATATATAAATAAAAAGATTATCGAGTTTCTCCGATCTTTTGAATTAAATATTTTATCTGAAAAAAATAAAAATTGAAATAATAATAAAATAAAAGGAGTACCACTTACCTGAGATCGAAGTCAAAGGGGGCCTCGGATCCGATCCTCGCTAAAGATCGCACGAGCTTCCTCCTGGACGGTACCCTGTTGAGCGGAGGATCTGGAGCGAGGCAGCCGCCTGGATCCAGGAGTACGGACAGCAGCTGCTTCTCCGGCTCTGGCGAATCGGAGTTCGTAGGGGTCTGCCAGGTCAAAGAGTTGTCCGAGGACGGAGTGGCAGGGGGCGTCTTCCAGCAGGGCGTGCTCGGCGATGGAGAGGAAACCCTGACTTCGGAGCCCAGGCCGCTGTCCTCTACCCCGCTCGGCATCTCATGGAAGATGGAATTAACAGGTTAATTATATAGAAAATACAACTTGAAGATATTTACAACACATATTTACAAGTCATTAATAATTACAATAATTTCAACAAAACATTCACTCACCTGAAAAAGAAAAAGAAACAACATTTAAAGCCTCTGCTTCGTGTTCTTTATATCTTTCAGGAGACTTTTTGTAGTTTACTCAACACACAATATTATTTAAACAATTTATAACTGTCCTTAAAAACTGTAGCCTCTCGTGTGTCTGTTATTTATAACAGCTGTTATATCAAGTAGTCTGTGTCGCTTTCACGGCAAGTACTACATTAAGAAAGTTCGTATATTAGCTAAGTAGTTTTCTTTACATATTATATCTTTTCTCTTTATATTTGTGTCCACACCTATCAATTGCAAACAATTGACATTCAATTGATTGCCTGTCAGTATAATATAACATGGCATAAGAGTCATAAAGAAGAACAGTTGAGGGAACGGATCCCTCACCCAAGTTCTTTTTAGTCTCCCTGTGTACTCAGGATTGAGAGTCGTAGCCGTTTGTCCTATCAATGTATCTCGGGTTCTAACAATTAACTTCGTTTTATGCTGCTATGACTAATCGGACGATGTTGCAGTGGGAGCCCTGAATTTTGCCTGTCCTGATTTAATTAAGATAGGGATTTTTTTTTAACGAGTACTTGACATCATGCAAGCTCCTGACCCCCCATTTTACGTCCCTTCCAAAGGACTACATATCCAAGGATTTTATTCCCTTTTAAAAAATCCTTGGGCCACTTGCCGGGCTACGAACCCGCGATCTTGGGCATTGTAGGTTGTTATGCTAACCATTAAAATACTGGTGATCCCGATGTACCATAAAACAATATATCTGCAAGGGCGGGATTTATTTGGATCCTACAGTTGAGCAACTCATTGCTATACACATTGAGCACCCCCTCGCATCGAAACAATAAAGGGGGATAATCATTTTATTTCTTATCAAATATAATCCTTATGAATAAACTATGATTCACAACTGTCAAACTGAACTGGAACATTTGAAGGTTTTATAAGGTAGAGCCAATAACTTTCTTTTGCGAGGCTCAATAACACAAGAAGGACCTTTTCGAGAAAGGAAGTTGAGACGGATGAAGGCTAAATCCTTCTCAGCCCACGGCGTGATATCCTTTAATAATGTCTATATCCCTTGGGGAAGGGGTGGGTGGTATAGTCTCAACGGGGAGTCCTTCTGATAGCTTTGACCAAATTATCGATTATTGAACGAGTCGGTTACTAAAGATTTATTAGCCATATATTTTATCTATATAGTTTTAATTCAGATACTTTTAAATATTTATAAAGAATAGAATAGAATAGAAAATAAATTTAATTCCGAGTCTAAGTCCCTTTAGAATAACAAACATGAACAGAAAAAGAAACATAATGTATATCTGGCCAGAAGGCTACATAGTAATACAAAAAATGAAGCATTTAAAAAGTGCCAACAAATAAATAAAATGAAAATAAAAATGAAATAACTAAAAAGTACGAATCATGGCAGGATATTAACCAATTATAGAGAATAAATATATTAATAACAACAGTCAATAAATAAAATAAATGAATGCAATAATTTCTTTACGTAATGCACATCTTCGTTACGAAAAAGAAACAAAAACAATTAAGGAACAAAATCAATTATTCAATACTGATTCATTTAAGCGAATGACTGACTTGCTTAGAGAGCATCTTGTTGGGAAGTCAGCAGATGTTGGAAAAGCAAAGATTTAAATGAAGGTAGTAAAGAAGCATGGCGGATGATAGGAGAGATTGAGTTCCACACTGTGGTGGAGCGGGCGAGGAAGGAACGCTTGAACGAGGAACGAGGACTTGAATTGGAGGAGACTGTAGATATATGAAGGGTATTGAGAGTTAATGGATTGGTATAAGATCCACAATATTACACCGAGAAAATATTGTCTGCGACTGGAGGGGAAAAGCTATTTTATTTTTCGTAAAGGCAAAAAAAATGAGAGATGATATGAGGAGCTCACGGGTGGGTTGTGTAAGGAGATGTCTAGAACGATGGAATAACTTCAGGAAACTTATCGACCGTGGAAATATGTGCATCTAAAGATTATTCAATTTATTTCAATTCTTAAATATTCTCTTGTCAAATGTACTGCTCGAAATCAAAATATGTTATATGCTTTATCTTATCCCTTTATTATTACTTATCAAGTCATTGTCAGTTGAATTAAAACGTAGACTTGCTGTACGAGTATATATAGTTTCCAAGATAGAGGTGGAGTTATTCCTAAAGAATAATAATGATGATAATAATAGCTGACAAGAATATAAAAACTGAACAAAGTTTGAAGTTAGGAGTGAAGAGACGAAAGAAAAACATGGTTTGGATGTAAATAATTATAGGGAGCGGAGTGGCTCAGTGGTAGAGCGCTGAGTTGCCGTGCCGAAGGTCCTGGGTTCAAATCCCGCTGCTTTCAAGACTTTTATTTAATCTGTTAGCAGCCGGATATGAATCCTCCTCAGTTTCTATAAAGTGGGTACCCAAAATAAGGGGAAAATCTGGCGGTTGAGCCTGATTTAGGACAATTTCCCTCCCTGCACAACCGTTGTCCAAGAAACAGTACAGTCTCTGCCATGGACATTGGCTTCTGGACAGTTTCTAAGGAACTAACGATATATTAGAAATATAAATTAGCTATTCAATATTCAATATGTATCAATATTTACATCCGTTCACAACTTCTCAACATTAATCCTAAACGTGTATGAGATGAAAATAGTTGACTGGATGATCTAATGTAAAGGAGATAGTTGGGGGGTGCAGTCAATAAGAACACAGAATAAGTGATGTACTTATATTATGTGCCGACGTTTCGACCTACAGTGTAGGTCATCTTCAGGGCGATTTTGGAGAGCGTGGCCGTTAGATTTAACGGCCACGCTCTCCAAAATCGCCCTGAAGATGACCTACACTGTAGGTCGAAACGTCGGCACATAATATAAGTACATCACTTATTCTGTGTTCTTATTGACTGCACCCCCCAACTATCTCCTTTACATTAGATCATCCAGTCAACTATTTTCATCTCATACACGTTTAGGATTAATGTTGAGAGGTTGTGAACGGATGTAAATATTGATACATATTGAATATTGAATAGCTAATTTATATTTCTAATATATTGTTAGTTCCTTAGAAACTGTCCAGAAGCCAATGTCCATGGCAGAGACTGTACTGTTTCTTGGACAACGGTTGTGCAGGGAGGGAAATTGTCCTAAATCAGGCTCAACCGCCAGATTTTCCCCTTATTTTGGGTACCCACTTTATAGAAACTGAGGAGGATTCATATCCGGCTGCTAACAGATTAAATAAAAGTCTTGAAAGCAGCGGGATTTGAACCCAGGACCTTCGGCACGGCAACTCAGCGCTCTACCACTGAGCCACTCCGCTCCCTATAATTATTTACATCCAAACCATGTTTTTCTTTCGTCTCTTCACTCCTAACTTCAAACTTTGTTCAGTTTTTATATTCTTGTCAGCTATTATTATCATCATTATTATTCTTTAGGAATAACTCCACCTCTATCTTGGAAACTATATATACTCGTACAGCAAGTCTACGTTTTAATTCAACTGACAATGACTTGATAAGTAATAATAAAGGGATAAGATAAAGCATATAACATATTTTGATTTCGAGCAGTACATTTGACAAGAGAATATTTAAGAATTGAAATAAATTGAATAATCTTTAGATGCAGAATTTTGTTGTTTTTTCAAAGAAAAGCTTATGTTATCTGAAGTGTATATGTAATATTTTGATATAGCACTCCTTCTTTTGGGATTCCTTAGCCTCTTAAGTGCTCTTCAAATGCCACTTATTTATATTCTTATGAGATGATCGCAAATTAACCTTCATAAGTGCAGTATAAGTAAATAACATGACTTTTCTCACTCCTTAAATATATATCTTAAGATAAATTATGCAATACTTTGGTTATTATTAATCCAATTATTTAATTTTTTTAACTTTCTAGGCAGCTATATAGCCCTTCAAATAATTAATCTAAATTACATTGCATTTTGTTATATATAACTCTTATTATTTAAATAAAAAGAACAGTAAATACTTTGAATAGTATATTAAATTAATAATAATCTTAACATTTGATCAGAAACATGAAATAACTGAATAAGTAAAACCTAACAACAGCTGGAAAGATTTGGCCCGGTGTTTTCAGTGGTTGTCATGGATACATACAGTGTGGACTGTATATTTTAGGAATATGACTATGATATGCAAGAATACATAACTTAAAAATGAACTTGTTACGAAAAGAACATGAAACTCGAGAATCCTTCGGTGTAAGTTCGAATCTGACTTTAGAGGGTCAATATTTATTTCATGACTAATGTCACTACGTCCATTATTAGTTCATGAATCATTTTTGACGGGTAGGAAATATGAAAAACAAATCTACCCCTTCTACAGTATTGGTTCATTACGTGACAGGAAATCTGTTTCTTGTCCAACACCTAGGAGTTTAATCAACCGCGTTTTCGCTCCTATAAAGAATGTTAAATGTTAAAGAAGCTGAGTGTGCCCCATAAATATTTTTAGAACCCACAGGGCCGATTCACGATTGTTGACAAAATATATTGTTTATGTTACGCGAGACCTGGAGGCAGTGGGAGGTCCTCCTCCCCCTTACCTGAGGTACTTAACGTAGATAGAAACTTAAATGGAACTTACTATATCCATCCGAGTTGCGACTTGTAGAGGCCTCCTTGTGCTGGGAGTCGGGTCCGACAGCTGTCGTACGACGGAAGGGCTGCTGTTCGGGAGGAGGTAGGAGTCGAAGGAATGTGCCTGGTTGTCTGAGTACCTGGTAGGAGCCAGCTTGTTCGGCGGCGACTCGTCTATTTCTTCTTCGGGCAGGACTGAGAGCTTCCTGCAAGATCTGTAAGAGAAGTAGAGGATTGAAAGGAGAGTGGCAGTGTTTATACTTGCAGCATGAGCAATAAAATCACCGTTATACCTGGATAAGCCAATTGATTTACCATTATAAATATTACCATTATATAAGGATTTGAAATCAGGAATGATCTTTTCTTACGGTCACAGAGAAGGAAGACGGAAATAAGGGATTAACGTCTTAAGCCGTCGGCGGGAGAAGTAAAGATTGGATTATAACCTTCTCGAACATAGTAGAACCGCCTCTGCTTTGTCGGAGGAAATTAAGAATAATCTTCCCCTACTTCCGTGTTCTAGAATGTTCGGCCTGGCCAATTTAAATACCTCCTCGCCTCGAGCGAGTCAGTCATAGATTAGACCAGGCACTGTGATGAACTGTAATATAACTGTAATGAGTGTCAGTGTGATAAACTGTTCAGCATTGAACCGGCCAGTGTAATAAGTGTATCTGGAACTGTGACAGTCTCGCGAGTGTAATAAACCGTTCCTGTGTATTAATGTGTGTCAGTTTGTTATATTTGGAGGATCTTACGGTCGGTGGACTTTAATTAGTGACCTGTAAGTGTTAATTCAGTAGTAGTTAATTAGTTAAGTAGTAGTTGTAATTTTATGGTATTTGTACGAGATTATGTAAATAATTAAGTAAATAGTAAATAGTAAATAAAGCTTATGTAAATATTTAGTATTAGTAATATCTTATATTATTGTAAAAATTAAATAGGAGTTAAGGCCTAGATAATAGATATCTAAAATATTGTTATTTTAAATTTATATCAGTTTAATAATTTGATTGTATTCTTTTAATCATTTTGTTAATAAATATTAGTTTCTTTAATTTATAAGTAGTTTAATTCATTTTCATACCCAGTAACCCGTAACACTATATTATGAAGAAAATTCGATATGCCTCAGTGATACAAAAACCATTACAGAAAACTAATTTTATTTTGTTAATCATATCATAGACATTCGAGTACTTATTACGCAGATTGTCAGCATGGTTGGTGGTAGGGGTAGTTAAAGTCCTGTCAGGTGACGTCACGTTATGTCATTTCTACATAATAATATTATGCGTTTTGTAACCACAAAAACCTGGAATGGTCAGATAAAAATATTCTTGAACACATACGTCAATAAAACAAAGTGACAACTCATTTGAGAATGAATAACATAGCGAACAGTAGTTAATTCATGAGTAATTTCAACTGGCACAATTCCCTGTTATATGAGAAGGTTATGTAAAGGAACAGGAAACTGTCAAATACTAATATAACTACAAAGGGTGAAATATTGTTTTATTTTACTTGTTATTTTTTTAATTATTTATTGCTAAGCAACGGTGGGGGACACCGTCGATATAGATACGAAAGTGCCATAGAAATGACGTAGCGTGAAGTCACCTTACTGTACTTTGACTATCCAGATTATATTCGCGTATCCAGAGGGTGACTATCTGAGGACCTGAATTTTTGGAGGTCATTAAAAAAATTCAGTAAATGATTTTATTATAATGCGATAGGTTTTCTGCAAAAAAAAATGTCGGTTGCCTGGTTTAAACAAATTTAAATATTAAAAACCCTGTACCGCTACAACACATGAACGGGCCTGGGATTCAGTACATGGTAGAAACTGTTCTGTTTCATGGACAACGGTTGTGCAGGGAGATGATTTCTCCTCAATCACGCTCAACAACCGAATTTACCCGCTTTATTTTGGGGACTCACTTTATAGAGGCTGGGTGAGCCCCAGGAGGGTCATGGATCCCATAGACTTCATCTTCGGCTGCTAACAGATTAAATAAAATAAAAGTAATGTCAAGCGGGATTTGAACCCAGGACCTTCGGCATTGCAACTCTACCACTTAGCCACTCCGATCCCCATAATTATATTATATAAAAACCATATTTTTCTTTGATTTATCCAAACCTAACTAAAATTCAAATGGAAAAGTTAAAGCAAGAAGACAAAGGGGACATTTGCATTTTTAAACACACGTAGAATGTTAGAGGAAAAAAATCTCGATTCGCAATATACCCTTCGGTCAATAGAAACCAAGCCATTCTGTAATACGACAACGCTCTCTAAACATCGTTCTTGTTTGAACAAGTATTAATTATAGGATACGCAAGCAGTAATATGAGGAGTTCTAATTTCAAATCCCTTTATAACTTTCACGAAAAAGTATGTGATTTAAACGCTTTCTTGAATGAAATAAATAGTCGTCTCAAGTTTATTTACGAAATAAGAGAGAAAGCATAAATTCAAAAATAAATTTAAGCAACCATTTAAAGCCTTGAACTAATAACAACAGAACGTACGTACGCGGGTATTTACATATTGTATTTTGCAGTTTATTTACATATTCACACACCTCTTACTGAAGATATACACGATCAAAGATAAGATTATTTTCGATTATATAATCGTAAAGGTTCTAACGCACATGTAGAAATCATAAGAACCAGATTAAGGCTCACAACAATTTTGTTTTCGGGATAATTTCTTTAAATAGTGATTTTCTAGATATCCATTGAATTTGAAAAATACCCAAACTATAAATATTACTCTATGGTTAAATATGTTATTGTTTGTACAAATACCCGAAGTTGTTCATAATTTTTGCATTTTTGTGAGAAAAAAATTGGCCCAACAATGAACAGGGTTATTGCTAATTAGTGGTATTTACTTTGCTGAGTATTTTTATATTATTTTTATGATATACTGCATTCATTTTTATTGAAGTTATTACCGTTTTTTCATGCAGAAGATTTAGTTATGGAATTTTCAAAAATAACGAAATAGGTATTAGTTGCAAGGTTTTTTTTTTCCTTTTCTCTATTTTAATGCAGTTGTATGTTCATTAACCATGGTAAGACTACATTTTTATTCACTAGAGATATTGCTGATGGTTCATCGATTTCTTCCACTGTTGGTGTCGATATTTTTTATTGTTTTTTTTTTTTTAATTTCGCTCAACTTTGGGATGCTCTGGATCCATCATTAACCTTTTAACGGGGAATTCCCTTTTTAATTACGCAGTATATAACAGGCGCGAGTTCTTTCACTAGGACGTGTCAGTACGTCACGCCCGGAGAACGTAATTTCATATTATTATTTTTTTTTTATTTATGCTTAAAATAAATGAAATTATTATGAAATATATACGTTTTGTTTATTTATGTACAATCCAAAATCCTTCGTAAAATCCTTAATGCTCCTTATTATGTCACAAACAAACTCATCCTCATGATGTCAATATCCCATATTTTGCTGATTTGGCCCAAACTAGATACCTATCCTTCCATGACAAGTTCCATACACACTTGAATCCGCTAGTCTCTCAACTTGCTTCCTTTACTATTCCTGATAACCCTCCGAGGCGTCTGAAAAGAAGATGGCCACGAGACCTTCTACTATAAAACTTTATTGGAGTGCTACTGATGGGTAGTTTCTCCACAAGTGTTTTTTGTTTTCATGTCATTTGTTCATATTAGAAAATTTACTTCTTGTAATATTATTACAGTTGTAAATATCAATAAATTAATCTAAAAAAAGTTTTTAATTAGGAAT